>VWPU01016469.1:39598-367311 GCA_013398955.1 Callaeas wilsoni | reverse complement strand
TATATATATATATATTTCCAAGACATAGAAAAAGGGAAATAAAATAAAGAATGAAATTGCTATTAAAATTATGAAAGCATCATTCCCCTCCACTGCAAGTCAAAATGCTGACATTAACAATTTATCTCATCTCCATCTGCCCCAGGGCCATTTACTATCCTTTTTTATAGCTCTAGAAACTATGACAAACCTTTACAGAACCAGGTTTTGAAATTTGTGCATGTGAGTTTCGAATCTTAAACATGTGGCTTGACAAGAGAGAGCTTATAAAGTTCTGTATCTGGGGTTTTTTTGTTGCTGTTGTTTTGCCCGTAGGACATTGATTTGGGGCACTTTCTATGTGTATAATTTTACATAAGTAAGGCATGGTGAGGGGGAAGGAAATCACTCCTTTCAGGAAGTTGTAGAGAGCGATAAGGTCAGCCCTGAGCCTCCTTTTCTCCAGGCTAAACAACTCCAGCTCCCTCAGATGCTCCTCATAAGACTTGTGCTCCAGACCCTTTATCAGGTTCATTGCTCTCCTCATGAGTAGCAGTATATTTTTAGTTTTCACTATTTAGTTAAAATTCTGAAATAATTTATCTCAGTATCATTCCTTTTATTTAAAATTCTCTAATACTGTCATGTAAAAAGGTAGGTTTTTGCTAGTAGGCCAAATTAATTGAAACAAAACTGAATTAATATCTTTGATTTTGAAAGATAAAATTGACATTATCTGGTGAAATAATAAAAGTATTAAATTCAGTGAATTTCCCTCATTAGCATTTTCTAAACTGACCTAAAATAGGCAAAAAATGCTAAAATAACGTTATTTTCTTAAGAGCCAGACGTAAAAAATTCAAAGTTGATCAGGAAATACTTAAGTTTAGAGATACCTGATTTTAGAGACAAGAAGTTCCTAATGATTGATAACAAAATTCTGAATGCATTTTTGTTCAAGACTCTGAGGGTCCTTTTCAGAGGCCATCTTGAATACTTGCATCCAAGTGTTCAGCTGTGGTTTAATGTAAAGTGCTGTTTTGTTGTGAATGATGGAAACAGCAGGCATGATTCTATCAGGAGATGACAAGGCTTTTCATTGTGAGGTTTTCTGTTTAAACATTAATTCTTTTAGGTATTCTTCTCTGTGTTGCAAGTCTCACGTTGATTCCAATTAATCCCTAGCTTGTAGAAGCATAACAAAGTTGAAAGGTGTTTTCAAAGGTACTCTATCTAATAGCTTCTTGAGTACTGTCTGAGTGAAAAATCTATCAACCCTTTAGCACACCCTTCAGCTTCATGTTTAAGACTGTGTATTTGAAGTACGTATGATTTTGTAGCATGTTTTTGTCGTGAGAATAAGCACATACCTGCCTGACTAAATAAAAATCAACACAGGAAAAGGAGTTTATTTTCAATGAGTGACTGTTATCTCGAATGTGGCATGAAACAACTGTGTTCTGGGAAATAAAGCAATGCACATGGAAGAGCTAAAGGACAAAGAGATTATCTGTTAGACTGGCCCAAGTGCTACAAGCAAGGAAACCGCCAGCTAAACAGAATTCCATGAATATACATCACAGTAGTGCTGAGCTGAACCATGTCCCCAATCCTTCTGCTCACGTATTCAAACAAGACAAGAAAGCAGGAGGGCAGGAACCAGCAGAGCAATTTTTCCTTTGCTGTGCCTCTGAATGCCTTTGAATGTCTCTGAATGCTGTATCAGACAGAATCCCCTCTTTACTCTTAACTTGATATAAAATAATTTGAGACATTAGGCTGTCTTCCTTGAATGGAACATTAAAAAACAGAACAGAAAAGGAACACCTGCTGAGAGTGACTACAGAGTCCTAGTTCAACTTTGTCACTACATTAATGACATTTTTGCTCCACCTACTGGTAGGAAGGTTTGGAGCCTTCTGAATTTCCATCAGGCACTTGCACCTCCTTCTGCAATTAGTCCTCTTGTTGAGATTAGAAGATTAAATTTCAGTGTGCAGAAAAAAGAGAGAAAAAAATGTTGATAACGCTTTCTAAAATTTGGGAGTGGGAGAGAAATTTTAGTTTTAAGGGAGAAATAAACATCGTGGTTCAAAATGTACAAACAGAGAAGTGTTCCCTGTGGTGAAGATGGCTGGTGCTCATAATTTTGGAGGGTAAAACAAAGAACAAAACAACCCTCCAAAAATAAACAAATTCCCCCTCCAAAACGTTCTAAAACTTTATACCTTAATATTGTAGGTGTTTGTTGGTTTATGGTCTAAAATCCATCTGGCTATGACAAAGCACAAAACTGTCCTTATATCATCTTCCTTTTTTGCCTTATTGGCATAAGGGAGCTGAAAGTCATTCTGAAATGCTGGTTTGATAGCAGTGAGCATGTCTCAGTTCTGATTGCTCGTTTTGCCACATTTCTTGATTACTATGTGATGTCAAGGAAAATAGGACTTCTGAGTTTGTTTGCACAGCTGTTGTGATTAGTTATGTTTCGTTTTGTGCCAGGAGGTTCTCAGAGGTTTATGCTGTTGTTTCTGAAGTTGTCAGCTTATTGCCTCTGTCTTTTTAGAATGATATCCAAACACATTTGTTGGATGTATTGTTTCATTCTTATTCACTGGACTGCAGTCAATGAATAAGCTTCTTTGAGAATTACCAATTCAACAGCTGTAGATTTCTCTTCTAATTGCAAGCTGAGGTTTTCATGAGGGCACTGTGCAGTAATATAATGGCAATTCTTTAACAAGGCTTATGTGGTGAAGTTGATAACACTATAAAAATCAGATTGTAGTTTGTCAAATGGGAAAAAAACCCTCAAGCCCACTAGTAGCTGAGGTTTCATTGACATTCAGTAGATACCTCTAGTTGCAGTAGGTACAATGCTTGCTCTGTTTGGACCAGCGTATCTGAATCAATATTAAATCAGGCCCTGCTAATCACACACAAAAATCACAGGACAGGTAAGGTTGGTAGTGATGCTTGGAGATTGCCTAGACCAATACCCTTACTGAAGGGGAAGGGTAGATGAGGTTGCTCAAGGATGCATCCAGCCGGGTCTTGAATGTCATCAAAGATGGAGACTTCACAGTGTCTCGGAGACATTAAAAATATTTCATCCCTCTCACCAGAAAAAAGCTTTTTAGACAAACAAATTTGAGCCCACCAAATTATGTTAGTACATCCTAACATGGATATCATAGTGAGGTATAGAGTGAAGTACTTGTGTATTCTCTGCAAGACTGGGTTATTGTGGCTAAAACCATAAGAAGAATTGGGCTGCCTAGCATAGGACTGGAGATGGAAGTCATATCCATGAGTCTGCAAACGGAATCAGAAAACACCATTATGCTTTTGTCCCACTCTTATTCAGTGAAGAAACTCTCCCTACGCTCACATTCCTGGCTGTCTCTTTGACTCTGTAGGCTCCCTCAGCTGTATTTCTGAGTCTGTCCATGGTTCCACAAGTGTAACGGTGGATTTTCTGAACTATTCAGAGGCTAAACAAAGAATCAGCCAGACTATTATCCTCCAGATATAATGCAGAAGAAAAGGATAAGTACTTTTCAGCAATTTTAACAGGAATAGATACCTGCTCTTACAGTCATCAATGCTCTGTAAATGATTTACCGCAACCTGAAAATGTGTAAATTCCAGAAAACATGAAATTCTGCTGCTGTTGCTGAAAAAAAAAACCTGTCATCTGTTTATAGTTATTAAACTTTTAGATATTAAATTCCTATCAACTACTTTTAGAGATTGGAGGAGAATGTATTGAGACTAGCCCTGGGGAAAAACTTGGGAACAGTTTGCATTTTGTGGGGCTATGATACAGCAGGAAATACACGTGTACAGATATGTACACACATGATCTTTTGTATCTTCTCAGTGGTAGGCTCTAATTCCTCTAAGCTGAGGGGAATCTCAAAAAGTAAGGACTAGTTACTTCTTGTTCTATTGTACAATTTCTGTTCTGGTGTTTGGCTTAATGACAGCATTTCTGCTATACATACCTAGCACAAGAAAGAAAAAAAAAGAAAATATTTCAACAAGCAATAAAAAGATTTCTTGGGGATGAGTGGAATTTTCCCTGTGTTCGTAATCACATCTTTTGTATTTTCACTCTACAAGGATGTTTATGCATGCCAGATACATGATACAAACTGATCATCCCAGCTCTCAAGATCATATTAAACCAAAAGTAACACTGATTTTTTTTTTGTTGATATTTATAGCCTTGGGGATCTCTGTTATCACCTATGTTCTCAAATACTTTCTATCTTCTTGTGTTTGTTTCTTGGAGGCCACTGTTACCTAACAAGGGTGACTATTCTGTGCGACTATTCCATGCGACTATTCCATCAACCACTAGTTAGAGAGGGAAGGGCTTGTAAGAAACTTTTTTTCTTTTCTTAAAGAAAAAACTTACATCTTTTTTACTTGATGCCTCATTTTTTTTTTCTGAAAAGGCATCTGTTATGATGTAAGGCTTTTATACACACCCATTGAAATACACTCATAAAACTATCAGACTTTTCAGAATCTTACCACTGCAATTAAGACAATTGAGATCTGACAAGAACATCAGTAGTGTTACCAGAGCTCAGGAGATTCAACAAAACTAATTAGAATTGCAATAATAGATTTCTACTCTTTTGACTATTATGATATCACTGGAATGAATTTGAACATGCATCTCAATGCTATTATATCTATTCTGTTATGGTGAAGAAGTTTTCTTAGCAGAGCTATCCAACATGCTATGGAAAAAATACCTCAGTGAAAATGAGTAGTCTTGTCTATACCTTTTTTTCCTCTTTTATGCAGAAAAACGGATTATTTGGACACCCAAAAATAGTATGTATTTGAAAATGAAGCATAAGTGTATAAAATAATTAAAGGATTATTCAGTTTCGACTAATTAGGGATATTTGAGGTCATGTGAAAGATTTCAGGAATATAGACTTTTTTCTGTCAAGAACTTTAACAAGGTAACCTCAAAAGTACCAAGTCTGAATATCTTGGGCTGGCATTAGATAGAAGAGCAGTTCTGATGTAGTAAAGTACATAGTTAACATTTTGGTTTTCTGAAGACTGATTAGGGTAAGAAGATAGTTTTAAAATCTAAGAACAGCAGTAGTTAAAGAATCTGAAAAAACAGGGCTCTGGAATGTAAAGGAAGAGTGAAAAGAGCAAAGCAGTGACGCAGACAGAATCTTAAAAAGAGTTTAAAACTGATAATACAGGAGTAGAACAGAATTTATATGGGAGCATGCAGAATTTTTAAACTCTTTTACTATGGCTAGAGGTATGGATAGAGCAGGCAGTACATTTAGAGAGCTCGTGTATGAGTTTGGATCCAGAAATGGAATGTAGGACACCAGGGCTCCTACAAGGTAATTGTTGCTCAGATTCATAGTCTCAATATGAAGTTCTTTAACCCTATTTTCCATGTTTAAATGAAGTGCAACCCAGCATTAGAAAGCATTGTTTTTAAAACCAATACTTAGTGACACGAATTTTTGCATGAATTATGTCTAAAATTTACGATCTTATAAGAATTGCAAATTTTGTGGTTAAGAGTATTGTAATTGCCTAGAATTTCTTCTATCAGTTCCCAAGGTCTGTAATAATTTCAAAAAAATTATTGAAAAATCCCTGTTCATAACTGCTGCTCTTTATTCTTATAGAATAAGGCTACTATTCACTCTGAAAAAAAAAAAGCCTTGTTTTTGTTTTTATCTTCGTTTTAGCAGAAACTAGAAATACAGCTTTGGCATAGTTTTTTATATTCTTTTTCAAATTATAATCAATTAGATTTCCGTTTCCCATTTTCTTGTTTAACTGAGGTATTTTTCTAGAGGTTTACCAAAGTAGGCAATCTTTATGTAATAAATTTCTGTAGAGTAGTCTTAACTGCCTTACCCTCATGTAAAATTCTACTGAAGTTAAAGGAACTGTTCTGGCAGAAAGAAGTAAAGCATCTTATTCACACTGTGTACTCTTGGCCAAGAATTTTATCTCTTCAAGCAACTCTCAGGGAGGAGGAAGGCAGGTTCAAACCTTGTGAAGTGGCATGTGTTAATCTTCTCCAGTTAAAAACTGTATTACATTTTGATTGGCATGTACCTTAGAGCTTACAACTTCTTTTTTCTGCAGATGCTCTATTAAAAACCAATTAACTGTCAGTGTAATCAGGTATTTAACTTATCAGTTATGCAGTGAAAAATGTTGGGGGTGATAGCAATGACAAACAGGCTTACCAAGTAATCAGCTGTCTAATTAATTTGAAAGTCTTTCATGTTTGATAAAAATTATGCATAATATGAACTGTTTTAAATCTTGGGGATAAATATACCTGTAGAAAAGCCTTTGGGAAGGTTTGTCTTGAGATATATTCAGAAGGCAGCTGAAAGATGCAAAGGTGTTTTGGTACAGAGCACATTCTGCAGAAACCAGAGAAGAAAGAAAATGCAGGAGACATAGGGAAGAAGACATTGCTGGGAATGCTGCTAGAAAAAAGCTCTTGAAAGGGGATGATCCATGCTGGAGAAGGTCTGAGGACTACAAGAGCCCTGCAGGACTGCACAGCATGGAGAACCCTGATGTTCTGCAGGCTATGGTGGAGGCAGTTGCTGAAAACTGTGGGAATGGTGACTGGAAAAGGGCAAGGAGAGGTGTTGAACTGAAGTTGAGCCTATGAGTCCAGGAGCAAAGCTTTACCCTATATGTCTGTATAATCATATAAGTTTTGTTCCTCAGTACCTGAACCAATAATTAAAAATTGTGTTAATCATCAATAATTCAAATGAAGTTTAAAATCCCCTTGTCAAGTTTGTTTTGCCCATGAAGGCAGTGGAAATAGAAATGTAAGCTAACTTCAAATATTTTTCAATTAAGTTTAATTTTTTATCTTTGTATACTAGCTAAAATAAATTCAATTAACAAAATTTCTTTAGACACACTCATTTATTGTGGCAGTATTGTCTATGCAATTTGAACTCATTATAGCTTCTGATGGTTTATTTTTAATTTTTTTTTTTCTCTGTTTTGATGGTGCAAGAATTTTGGGTCAATACCTGTATATTAATAGTTATATCTATAAGAAGATTAGAACATACATTGTTCAACTTGAATGTTTCTTCCCTACCCTGGAGACCAGAACTATAGTATGGGTGACCTGGCTGTCTAAAAGGTGCATGAAGAATGCTATGCTTTGAGAGTGCAAATGCAAGACAACAGAAGCAGGCAACACTATCCTGATCTGTCAATCCAGCCTTTCTTTACGTTGCCTCTTTCAGAGGTCGACTAGATAACTAAACTGCATAATATCCACTGCTTTCAATTTTGCTTTACTTCCATGGCTATTAACAGGAACTGTAGGAGATTTTTAGAATACCTTAGCAGAGATGGGGAACAGTGGTAATTTAGCTACAGGCTCAGTTTACCAGCAAGAGTGGATATGGCTCATAAGTTGCTGCTGTAATGACAGCAGGTTCATGGAGAAGGAGGGGTGGTTTAAAGATTAGCTGGGAGTACAGCAGCTTTCCTCATGTCTTAAACTTACCTGTGAGTCATTCTTTATTTCAGAAAAGGATCTGAACCCAACACTAGACTACAGAGAAAGGTGCCTACAGCTAGCCACTGGGTAATGCAATTATGGATCACTGAAAATTTTCCAGCTGCTCTAGTTATAAAGGATGGTTTCAGATATCTACAGTAAAATAAAAGTGATGCTGTCAGACTATTGAGATAAATTAAATGACATGGGTATCTCTGTTTTGAAGGATTTTACCATGCAGCTTTTGTTTTCAAACACCTGTTTTTCAACGTGTTTTTCTCAATTCTTACTTTATAAAAAATTCAAAACTCACTAATAAGGACTGGAGCATATCTTTGTTGAGCTACTCAGATGGGAAAGATGTTTTCACTTTTCTTTTTGTTCCTAGGAATTTATACACTTCTGTATAATATTAGGCAAATAAAACAAAAAAGATTTCTCTCTGAATATCCCTCCAGCCTGCAGAGGTATATTAGATTGAAAAAAAAATCCTGCAAAGATTGCTTGCATTACAAATATAACCGTTCTTTGGACCATAATATACAAGATTTTGGGCCTAAACATATCTACACACAAGCACATACATCTCATCTCCAGGGACACTTTTCTCTTGTAGTGCTGGTGATGATTTGATTCAGCAGGATCCTCATGGAGCTGTGCACTCCGTGCCCTAGGGAGGTCTGGCAATCCTGACACTCTCAGTGCAGCTTTTGATCTTCTTTACTGAGATCCTCTCTGCACCATTGCTTTGCTTTATTCCTGGGCCTTTCCAAAGACAAATATGAACTATTTGGATTTCAGGCATGTTTTTAGGTGGACACTTCCATGCAATTTTTGGCTGCATCTTGGTCATGTCTCTCCATCTTAGTTTAAACAGTCAATTCTATACAATTCGATCTCACTGCTCTGTTTAACACCTCATTTCCATGCAAAAGCACGAGGACTGCCCCATTTCTATCATCAGGAAAGTTCTGTCTTTGATTTAGCACCAATCTGGGCATCGCAACCCACAGGATGTATACAATAAAGAGCAAGCATCCAACTGTTTATAGGTTAAGGCACCACTTGGCAAGGGATTTTCAGGAAGCACTTTTGAATCTGAGGACCTCTTAATTCTAAATCTTGCAATGTCTATCTGTAGGTCATCTAGTTCTTAATGTTTTTTATAAGCTGGTGACTTGAGAAATTCTTACCAGGCCCCATTTACTGTAATTTAAAGATACATAATAAAATAGTTCAGAGTATTTTAGTCTGAATAAACATGACAGATTAAGTGTAACAACTTCTTAGAAACTTCTAATGAATTGCTAAAGGTATAGAATTATATTTTCTAATGTACTCCCATGCTGCTGGAGGAAGTTACTTCTGTTCATTTCAGTGAATACAAAAAATACCTTTTACATTTATTTTAATATTCATGACAGTATACTTAATATTCATTGCAGATTTTAGAGAGCTAGCAAGAATGTGATGTAATCCTTTTTTTGCTATACATAATGAGTCTATTTGGATGGATGTGGAGAACAAGTTTTATACCTGAATTTGACTGGAAATTATGCTGTCCAGCCAAAATCTCACTTGATGGAGGAATATAGACCTAGCAGGTTTTGAAAAGGAACAGAACTAACAGGAAGGTTTTTGGTTTCATCCCAGGAAAAGCTGGTCATATGTACAGGAATAAGTTGCATAAGAGTTCTGACAGAACCTATATTTAGATTGTATGAGGACATTTTAAGAGCTTCAGGAGAAGATAATCAAGCAACACAAAATTAGTTGTCTTGTTTAAAAAGCATTGAATTTAACAAGGGAAAAGTACAATAATAATTTAATGCTTCTCAAACTCTTTCAGTTCTAGGTCATGTGCTACACCAAAACCTCTCCAAGTTTGACAATGCAAAGTTGAAATAAGCATATTTTACTGCCAGTAATTTTGAAATGCTTTGGGCAATTCTTCAGTAGTCATTAGCTTAAATACTTAAAGAAAATCCTATTAACAATATAATCTTTATTTTTATTCAAGAGAAAAATTTAAATTTGTATTTGAGTACCGTAACAGGAATAAATTCAGTAAGTATAATTGCCCTTTTCTACTAAAATTTATCTTTATGGCTATATTAGGGAGGAGAAACAAAATCCATTTGCAATGTAATTTTCAGATGTACTTATTTTCTTTACTTTTCTTCTTTTGCCTTTTTGTTGCAAGCAAAAAAGCATTTGTTGAGTACAAGATTTAACCCTTCTCTCTCACTGACAAAATGGGTTGGCATGAATCTTTCAGCTATGCCAAAAAAGGTGCAGGTTTTCTGCTTGGCTACCCTAACTGATCTCTTTTCTGAGAAGTTTCTTCCAGTTCACCAGACCTGCATTATACAGGTCAAAACTTCTCTTCTTAATGACAAAAGCGGTGTGACTGAGTGCAAACTCAGCAAGCTTCCAGATTACACCAAGTTGAGTACGCAACTCAGCATATGCTGGAGAGGTGGGATGCCATCCAGAGGGACCCTGACAGACTTGAGGAGTGAATGCTTGGGAGCCTCATGCGGTTCAACAAAGTGGTCAGGGCAATCACCAGTGTGAACAGAGTCTGTGGAAGGAAGGGATTAAGAGCAGCCCTGCAGGGGACTTGGGGATGAAAAATTGAGCATGAGCCAGCAATGTGCCCCGGCAGCCTGAAAAGCCAGTTGTATCCTGAGCTGCATAAAATGAAGTGTCAACAGCAGTTTATGGCAGGTGGTTCTCGTGCCTCTATTCTGCCCTCATGACACTTCACCTGGACTACTGCATTCACTTCTGGAGTCCAGTTCTGGGTACAAGAAAGACATGGACCTGTTAGAGCTGGTCCAGAGGAGGGTCATGAAAACAGATGCTAGAACACTTCTCCCTCAAAGACAGGCTGAGCTACTCCATATTTTCCAGCCTGGGTTATAGAAGGCTCTAGGGAGAGGTTATTGTGGCCCCTTATATATAAAATGGGGCTTATAAGAAAGGTGGAGTGACATTTTACCAAGGCCTGTAGACGCAGGATCAGGGAAACATTTTAAACTCAGGAGGCATATTTAGATTTGATATAAGCAATAAATTCCTTACTGTGAGGATGTGAGACACTGGAACAGATTGTTCTGAGAAGCTGTGGACAACCCATCCCCAGAAGTGTTCAAGGCAAGGCAGGATGGGGCTTTGAGCAACCTCAGGTCATTGAGGTCTAGTGGAAGGTGTTTCTGCTCAGGGCAGTTGGGTTAGGATTAGATGACATGTAAAGATCTTTCCAACTCAAAACATTCTATGATTCCATGATTTTAGGAATTCCATTCTAGGTTTTTTAGTTCAGCTTTTAAAAAATTAAATAATTGCACATTCAAGTTCTTAATTTCTAGTAGATCAAGAGATCAGTTGTTATAGTAACTAAACTGAAGTTGTTGCTGCAGACTAACTTTATTCTAATTTTGTTCTGTACTGTGTGCAGTATAGAACACAACTTACCAAAATAGGTGTAGGGAAATAGAGAAATTGAAATAAATGTGTAATGTCAAGAATGCTTTACACGTAAATCTTCTATAATGAAATTCAGATTCATATTTTTGTCATTAGTTTGCACATAATATTACTGGAACTGAGGAATGCTTATACTACTCTTATCATGTTAGTCAGGTTTCTAATCTAGAAACATCTTGAAATTTCATGCAAAAAATGTATATTTGTTCTGCTTATTCAGGCATATGATAAAGCATTAAGAGGAAAACTACCTTCTCCCTTCACTGTATTCAATAAAACTTGTGACTTTTAGCTTTATGCTCAGATCAGTAATTAGTTCCCAGATCCTTTGATTCGACTGAAGTCAGCAGAGAGTTGGAGGAGCAATGACTATAATCAATAATGTATCTCTCTGTAGGGTCTTTAACAGAATCAACATATAAATATGCTCAATCCTACTGAATGAAACACAAACTACAATTCTACACTATAAGCTGGGAGCCCTAAAACAATATAGTTGCTTAGATCCAAAGATTCAAGAATAGTACTATCACTGTAGCTGGGATTAAGAAATAAAATAATTTAAAATTTTACTTTACTTCCTCAATATGCTTAGGCTGTGCTTTTCTGAAGTTCTGTATTTAGACTTTGTATATATTTTATGAAAATTTGCTCTAAATAATAGTGTACTATAGCAGCAGAATGAGATTTCCTAAGATACTAGTAAGAAAGATGCAGTCAGAGCAAATGCTACTCAATATGAGTATGTTTTCAAAACACCTGTCACCACTAATTGGCCATTCTACTGCTTGCTCAGGAAAAACTGTATGAGCATCTCAACCTGTTGATTAAGAAATCTTCTGGGTGTCTTGATTTAGATAGGTAGAGGAATTGATGTGGAGGGGGATGAAATGAAAGGTCTGCCACACGGCCTGCCAAATTAAACTGCGTTCCAATTATGACAAGAATAAAAACGTACATATGTTGTCTAATATTTATTTAAAATACATGCTCTTATTTAGGTATTGACTTTGTTGCCGAGCACCTGTTTGCACTTCTAAGTACCACACATGATAAAAGTATCCTAAAATGACCATTAAAAAAACTCCCAAATATCTGGAAAATTTAGGATATTTAACTTAAATATGTCAATCAGAACAGGTTTAAAAGTTGTTCCAACTGGTGTTCCTGAATATTAAGTGTTTGGTTAATTTTCACAGGTTCATCTCTCTGGATTTTCCAGTTATCAATATCTTCAGGTTCTACAGAAGTGGCACAGGATGAATGCAAACTGTTATTGCTGCATGTGATGGCAAAAAGATATTTGCTATGCTGCAGCATCTTTAAGCAGCATGTGGAAGAGAAAGTAATGGAGTTGTTCACTTTAAAAGAATGCGTCCTTCACAGTTCAGTGGAAGACGAATTTCTCCCATTAAGTGGTGGTAGCTCTTGCCATGTCTCTGGCATGTGAACAAGAACTGGGATGAAGCACTTGCAGACTTTGTACATTTGGGCTGCTGGAAAATTCATTTTTCTGAGAGGTGGTAGGTCCTCAGATCAACAGTGACACTTGCTTCAAAGACTATAATTTATCAGCTTCAGGAAGGTCCAGAGAGGGTGAGGAGGAAAGAAAGGTTGCTTGTATTGCTTTATAGAGCAGCAACCTCTGACATCAAGTCCTTTCAGACTATCGTTCTAGGCTGCCTCATTTCTGACATTAATTATAAGACATGGTTCAATTTATTACTAAAAGTAAATTGAAAGAAAACAGACAAATTCACGCCAAGGAGTTTCTTACTTCTGTATGTATGAACCAAAAGGTTCCCTGTAGCATAGTGTCATTTTTTTTTTTCCTGTGAGATTTAGCTGCAGCCTGAAGAAAATCAAAGATTGGGATAAGTTCGGGTATTGGAAGAGGAAAGGAAAAGCACTGGAGGAAGAAATGAAAAACAGTAGAATTACAGAATAGTTGATGTTGGAAAGGACCTCTTGAGGTCATCTGGACCAACTTCCCTGCTCAAGCAGGGGCAACTTGAGCAGATTGCTCAGTTCTGTGTCCAGTTGGGTTTTGAATATCTCCCAGTATCCCTACCACTTCTCTGGGAAGCTCATGCCTGTCTCTCACCACTCTCAAAGCATAACTATTTTCTTGTGTTTAGGTGTAATTTCCAGTATTTCAGTCTGTGCCCATTGACTCTTGTCCTGCTACTGCACACTGCCAAGAAGAGTCTGTCTGTCTCATCTTCATTCCCTCAAAAGCAGGTTTTGTATACATTGATAAGAACCTCCCTGAGCCTCCTCTTTTCCAGTCTAAAGTGTGAAAGCTCCCTTAGCCCTTCCTCATATGACAAATGCTCCCATCTCTCATCTTCTTTTTGTGTCTTTATCAGGTTCCCTCCAGAAAGTTCTTATATTTTTTGTGTGAGAAAACTAGGTATCTCCAAAGATAAGTCAGTAAATGATTGAGGGAGAAAGAAATTGACTGCAGATTATATTGGCAAAATTCTGAACATAAACACCTTTGCAATATTATATGACATGAACACAGAATGCAGTTTTCCAGGACTTAATGTAAATTTTACATAGAATTCATAGATGTTTTTGAAAATGGGAATTTCAAGGTCGCAACTTTTTTTTTTGTTCTGTCAAATAAGAAAAAAAAGGAAAGTTACCTAGTATTAAAGACTTAATTCCTGTTGATTCCAAGAGCTCTTGCATATTACATTAAACTGTATAATACCTTTGGGCTTTTTTTCACAAGAGATAATGAATGACGTGTTTCTCTCCTGAACAGATAAGCTTAAAATGAAAATCCAACACCGCCTTAAACCATGCATGTGTTCTGGTTTATGTATGGAGATTCTACTAGCAGAAGGGGTTTTTGCTGTTATGTTTTTGGGGATTTTTTTTGGTGTTTTTGTAGTCTAGAGAAAGAAACAACTTTCATCAGCAAAGATTGAGATCAAAACCATAAAGTGAGAAAGTTCTATAAAATTGTTTTATTAGCTGCACAGCATGCTTCAGAAAAATTGTCTGATTTTGGAGTAATAACTTTAAGAAATAGTGAGATACCATAGATGGAGTTGTTTTTTTAAGGTCAGGACATTTCTCTATATTTACCATCTACATAAGTAAGTAAGTGACCTTTGTTCTGTGACTTTGTTACCTACTGATCACACCACATTCATGGTTTCTGATTAGTAGTGTATTCTGAGGAGGACTGAAATATCATCTGGAAGTTCCAATGTAGCAGAAGATCAAACAAAATTATTTAAACTAATTTCTTAATGATAACTAATACAACTTCTTGAGTGAATAGATTAATAAGTAACTAGTGATCTGATTTCATTGAACCTTCAGAATGTACCCCACATGGACAGAAACTAAGGTAAAAAGATAAACTTTTCACTACTGAGTTGCCTTTTTGAATATTCAGATTGTAACTATTCAGACATTAACCATGCAGTGGCAAGACTCATATCTGCACTAGACCTGGCTTGGATGGAGTCAATCCGTACAGTGATGAGTTTTTGTATCTGTGACTAAAACAGTGCTGATAACACACCAGTGTTTTCAATATTAGCATACTAGTAGGAGAGAGAATTACTTGGTTAGAGTAAGAATCGTTAAAAAAATATTATTTGTAAGAACACTATGATGGAATGAAGAAGTTGTAGTGCAGACACCAAGCTTCAGCTCTGTTAAGGTCTGCTGATGTGTTTATTCTCTCAAACATAGAACTTCACTGGGACCTAAACCTGTCCTGTGTTTCCATAACTCCTTTCTTCAAAAAAGTGGAAGATAGGTGGGGATATTTTCCAAATCTCACAGAAAAGTGGCAGAAAGCTTCCAAGTATTTAGGGCATATGCATTCCTATACATCCAGAGAGTTAGACATAAATATGCATATGTGTTTATATTTAATAAATATATACCTATATTATATAATAATAGATATGTATATAACTATAAAGATATGTCTATAAGATAAAAATAGATGATGTGCATAATAAATATATAACTTCAGACAGTATAACTGTTTGTTTAAACAACCTTTCTTTTCCCATTTAGCAGAGTAAATGAATAGAAGGTATGCCATATTTGACCAGTAATGTTTTCTAATTCTGTTCAAAAGTCTTTCTCAAAGTGACATTTTTCAATAAAGACTTTTTTTCCCTTGTACGTAAGCTTCTCCAAATAAAAAGAAAAAAAAAATTAAAATCCTATGCCTTTTTCTTTTATCTACTCCTAATCAGTGAATAATGTGATGAGAATAAGTCAAAATTTTGAACACACTCTCCTAAGCCACTTATTTTTGCCTGATTTTTCTTTTTTCAACTTTAGAACACTGTGTCTTCAATATGGGAAAAGCTATGAAAGGTAATATTTTGAGCATGAGAAGCAGAGGAAAAAAGTTGAAGTTAATGCCGGCATAGCTGTCAGTAAGTGTGGACCACAGTATTGTCTAAAGTCTGAAAACTTAGTTATTTGAAATTCGAGTAAAACTCACCTATCTTATATGCTGAACCTTTTTTTCTAGATGTACTCTTAGCCCATATATTTTGTCCAAATCAGATTCGGACACTTTTTTGCCTCCAGACATTTTCTTTGCCATTTGAATTACACAAACGTTGATGTTTTTTTCCTTCATTGAAATTGCTGAATAAGTAGCTGTTTCAGAGGCACTATGTAAGGATTACTACAGATATATAGGTTATAAACAGCCTTAAATTTTTAATAGCAAAATATATTTTTTTTATAGTTTGAAGACTAATAGTATGTTCAGAATATTCTGTATTGCTTGAAGTCTGTTAGAAAATGCTGAGTATTAGTTGTTTTCAGCAACTTTTTTAGAAGGCTCTTTGTTTCCCTTTGGAAATAAAAACTTGGGTCATTGCTTGAAAATCTAAAAGGAAAAAGAAATATTTCTAACAGGACTATTTCATGTCAGTGACTGATAATGGTAATAGCCTAAGGAGTATTTTCCAGCCTGCTCCATTTAATGTGGTCTGAAAATGCCATCTTAGAAATCCTCCAGCTTTTCAAAACTTAATAATACATTTTCGGAGGACTTTTTCCATTCCATATCCCATTTTAATGACAAGTTCAATATGGTGAACATCATGA
The DNA here is from genome assembly GCA_013398955.1 of Callaeas wilsoni. NCBI lineage: Eukaryota > Metazoa > Chordata > Aves > Passeriformes > Callaeidae > Callaeas > Callaeas wilsoni. Next base: position 351,179 of record VWPU01016469.1, on the reverse strand, counting down.
TATAAAACAAAAGAGAAATGGATTGCAAATGGAAAGACTCCATAAAGTTGTGGAATTTAGAAAAGAAACATTTTTTTCAATGAAAGAATGTGGGGTTTAGGGTTGCTAGATGTAGGCAAAAGTTCTGCTTTTCTTTCCTTTTTCTGTTTTATTATAATTAGATTCCAAATACCATTGTATTTGGTATTGAAATACCATGGTTCATATTGAAAAATATATGGTAATCTATGACTTCAGGTAAAAATTATGTGATCTTAAGATGACTTCAGATTCAGTTAAGTATAAGTTAATTTCCACTTTGGAAAGTTCAATTTAACAGAAGTTTGCTTGTCCTTGCATAAACAGCATTCTTTTCTTTCCAGGCTATGAGGTACATATGTGTTGGCCTCCTAGTACAAGGTGAAAAATTGACCACAGTTGATTTATGTGATGCCTAAGAAAAAGCAGGTGCCTGTCTTGTTCCCTCTGTTCTCAGTTTTCAAAGCTGAAGGATTACGCCTATTTTGTCAGTCTTAAAGCAGAAGCCATTTCCTATACTTGATATTTCTCACAGGCTTTTTTCTAGTTTCTGCTAGTTCTACTGCACCCTTTCTGCGATGCCAACCTGAACCAGCCACAAACACTAGCATTGCATGGGCTGATGCAGTAACAGAATGAAGTTTCTCTTTGTCCTTATGTCTTTCCTCTTAATTACTGTGGTTTTCTGGATGTGTTGGGACCTCTGGACAAAAAATTAACAACAGACCACATAACTTCTGTTTGAGTAGCTGCGGTCAACTCACCATTCCTCTGTGGCACACATAATAACCTTTTCTGCTGTTTTGCTGCCCGGCTACTGAATAAAATTGGCATATCCCAACAGCCGAGCAAGTACTCATTTATCAGTATTTGCAAAAAGCCTTTAGACTTTAGGTTTCAATTTCCATGATCTAAGTGACAGATTCATATTCTTTCAGTAGAACTGACTTAGCTCTTACTTTACAGGAAGAGCATGAAAGTACTATAAGTTATCATAGATTTATATATCTGCTTATTATCTACTATATATTTAGTGCACATGTAATGTCTTCTTGCTCCATCTGTTATCTTTTCTCTGAGTTGAGGAAATAGCCACACAGAAAATTTTTTGTAGATCCTTATTTTATATGTTCACGTGAAACATATTTAGAATAGCTAAATTACAAATTAAAGTTGCAAGGGGAAGTTCATCAGTCAGAAAAATAAAAAAACCTAAAAACTGCAAAATAAAAGCTTCTGAGGGCTAGAAAGGTTCTTGGAAGAAAAAACAACACTTGTTTTGGTTCAATGAGTATTTTTTTCTTCTGCTCAAAATGAAGCATTTATTTTTTGTATGTCTGTTATACTGTCCGAGGAAAAGCAGAGCTTAAGCTACAAAATTGATAACAGAGATACTCAAATCCCAACTTAGTAAGATACACTTACAGGAGAATAGGACTCCACAGTTCAAATCCCCCATCTGTTTATCTAGAGAGAGTGAGCTTTAGTCACATTATAGGTACTGAGCACCTTTTCACACAGAAATCTTCAGGCTGGCATGAAGTTTTTCTAGAATGGATTATTTGTGTTGGACGAAACCCTTATTTTTAGACTATGACTGCATATGACTGGGAACCTTAAGCTATTTGAGAACATATTATAGTTTTTCTTTTCAATATTGATGTCTAAATTCAAAGAACTAAATCTAGTCTAAGCACATAATAAATATAGAGAGAAATAACAGAAATTATATTTCAGCAAATCCTACTGTATTCTTTGTGAAATATTCCATGCTACTGACAAAATTTTGTATTTATTTAGGTCTACAATTCTGGCTTTTTTTGTTGAAGCTGTCAATACTTCCAGGTTTCAAACATTACAGTGTACACTCTGACTGCCCTTGAAATTCAGTCTGGAATTCAATTTACTGGGATCATTTTATTTCCCACATGGAAAAAAAAGCCAGAGTGTACATTCCTATTAGGGCTTTGTTGTGTAGTATATCCAGTGTCTGAAAACGTTCTCATCGCAGCCACAATTTTCCTCAACACAGAACATCAAAATAACACATAAAAGTCCTCTATGGATACCCAAAGCTAGAGAAATGTCTGAGCAAGATTATTCAGTATTTTTCCCATTAATATTTTATCCTTTTGCCGTTGTTATAATTTCCACAATTATACCCCAAGCATCAAAAAGAAGCATTTATCTGCTTTAATCTAGAAAAGGAAAATGAAATGATGATTTCAGCATCATTGTTGCAGCCACTGCTACATATGCATAACTTTGTAACCTAGCATGTAAGCAGTTTACACTAAGGACATATAAATACTTACATAGTGTACCTAATGTACATTTGTATTCTAAACCAACATTTTCAAAGCAAAGAGAGTTTCCATAGAGAGCCGTCTCAATTATTATTCTAAAAGAGCCCCAAAAGGTAACAATTAACAGTAAGAATCTCAAATCTTCCTCCTACTTTTAAGCATATAATTTTAATGAAGCAAAATATTTCTGAGAATAATTTGCTTTATGAGCATTGTAGGATGAAATGATATACAGAGGGAACAGAGGAATATGCAAAGGAAGGGATCAAGGTGCTTTGGACAGTAAAACATTTGGGAAAATAGAGGGATAAAGAGATGAAAAGGGATGGTCATGTAAAAACGAAAAATTTTAGAGAAGTAGCCCGTCCTCGAACAAGTATTGTTTACAGACTAAAGGATTGCATTTGTTATCTGTGTTTACAGAGCAAAGAAAGAAGGCAAAATATTTTAAAAATCTAGAAAAATGAATAAAACCTCAATTATCTGCCTCATTTTTAAAATTGGTAAGACAGCAACATTTCTCTTTCTTGAAAAAGCATTTTGCTCTTTTAAGCTATACTTTTTCTTGCCAACTTTTGGATTTTCAGCCCCATTGTAAACAATTTTTGACCTGAACGATTATAGATGCCACAAAAGGAGTTTTCAAAAGTTCTATAGATTATAGCATCTCTTTGAAAACTCTCTTTTCCCATTTTTATTTTCCATTTCACGATGTAAAAGGAAAGTGTACTCTTAGCACATAATATGCTTTGTACTTGTAGTTGTGTTTCATTATTTTATTATTTATTTTTTAATTAAAATGTTATTTCATCCCAATAAGATTTTTTTTATTCATATGAAAAAAAATAATTCTTTGGAGAGTTATCCCCTAAAAGTCTGACGAGCACTTTTAAAAACAAAACAATGTTTTTCTATGTGAATAAAGGGCTTGGAGATATACTTTACCAGTTTCCCAGATAACTTTCATAGACTTTTTATTATTTAATATATATTATTTAATCATTACTAAAGGAAATTATGAATGGCACTCTTGCCAATAACGTTCTAGACTCCATTATATGTTTTCCAGACCACAGGTCTCTTTTCTCAGCTCTCAGCTTTTTCTGAGAACCCAAAAATCTAAACAAAATAGTTAATTTGTCAAGAAATGTCTGAACAGTCTGATAGAGTATTAGGTTTCTCAGACTATCTTATACAGATTTTCTTTTTCAAATGCAGCTGTGCCTCTCTTAACTAATGCAAACTGTTAGAGCTAAGTGTTCTTGCTTCCAATATCCACACTATTTTAATGATTTTACCTTGTATATGTTTTTAAGGTATTATAAGATTCATGTCTTGCACCACTACTATACATAATTTTCTGAGGTACCATCACTTCAGAATTGCAGATTTCCTCAGAATAAATTGTCAGGTTTTTATTTCAGGTTACATCAAAGGTATTTTTAAATTGAAAACTAGAGCAAAATGTGTCAGTTCCTGAAGGTAGGTCCCTGAATAAATAAATTAGTTTTTAAGTTTGCAGTTTGAAATAAAAAATTCTCCTTAAATACTCTGTCACTGGTTTGACAACTTAATGGAAAACAGACTAACAAAGAAGCACATATGTGAGCGACTAGAAAATAAACTTGTTCCATTTCTAAGTGTCTCTCCCAAACAACAAAAGTGTCTTTAATGGAATCAAGTACTGCATCTTGCTTTGTATTTCCCAAATGAATATGTCTGTTTGGCCTTTGACTTAAATCGATCAGGGTAACACTCTTCAGAGAGACTTGAAGTGCAACTTTTTGGTGGCTTTTCATTTAGCAGAGTATCACAAAGAGCCATTGGAGATGACAATAATAGGTTTTTGTTATTTTTTACCTTTAAATTGTGCTTTTTTGTCCAACACCATCACTCATACATTATAATAATTTAGTAAAGAGATCTGAATTAATCTAATACTAGCATTATTCTATTCCTGCTGAGCCAACTAAAGATTTCTGTAGCTAACAATTTGTCTTAAACCAGAGGAAATAGGAATATATTTTATTTTCTTCTTCCCTTCTTCCAGAGCAAATTTCAGTTTCTGCCCAAAGCCTCAAACCTAATTATTTCCTCTACTACTATCTCACACCAAGTTTTGAGTCTTTAGACTACTAAAATAACTGTGACTACTTAAAATTGTACTGCAGTCAGTAGAGTCTGCCAGTGTAACCATAATACAGTGACAAGTAATGGCACTCTTGCCACGTCTCAACAAGTAGTTCAGTGTTACTGAAAATCTGGATGTGATGCTCAGTGCTCTTGAGAATTCTTTTTAAGTGTTTTCATCCATCTTTACTCTAAAACATTTGGAAAAGTAGTGAGAAGACTTTGTTGTCCATCTTGCAGCTTCCAGTTCAGGAGTATTGACCAAACTTGTTTTATTTTACAGTATTCTAAACAGGAGTGGAACTTGATGTAAAGAGACATCTCAGTGCTTCTAAATGAATGATGGTGTAGGGACGGGGCTGGTTTGGGTTTTTTTTTTCCGGAAGGTTTATGTAAATATGTTTATAACCATGAGAGGGAATGAGAATGAAAAGAGTAGTATCTAACCTTGATGGTAGCAGTAGAATCAGAGTTAATATCCTCTCCCAAAATCACTTTATATTTACTTCAAAAAGAGGAGACTGCTAGATTTTTCATGTGGCATTGTTTTTTGCTAACATTATAACTCTAATATATCAGTCTGATATCTATTTTAATCTGAAATTTCTTGCAGCAAGAAATTGATACCTCAGAATACTTGAAATTCATCCAGTGAACTAAAATCAATCTTACACACTTTAAAAAAAATTGTTAGTCAATTAGAACATCATAAGAAGTTAAAAAATTCCAAATCACATATTCTTACTGAATCAGTTTTGGTTTAAGAGGCCTAAACTACGTGGAAAGATGAATTAATTACTCTGATTTGGTTTGGTCTCTTTTTTTTAATGTTCATGTAATGAATTGACTTGCTTCTTATAATCAACACTTTAAAACTCTGCTGTATGTTAATAAATGCTATGTGGTGCCACACTGTATTTTGAAGGGGAATTAGAAATATCTAATCATCTATAGGTAATGAACTTCTTTTAAACATTTGTGTATTTAAAATAGAAAAAAAAGAGTTAAGATTCTGTATTGCCTCTGTCTTTCATAACATGAAATTGCAGCTCTGACATACTAACTTGTGGACAGCCTTGACTTCACATGCAAACTCTGGTTTAGAGTGGTAGTCTGGCAGGCAGTCATCACATATTTCCAGGTCTACTTTATGAATCAAGAAGAACTCCTTCTGATAATTATCAGTTAAAGTGATACAGAAATTCTCCACAAATAAATATCTTACTTTTTAAACCAAGTTTAGCTCCAGGGCCAAGCAAAATATTCATTTTCCTATATTGAGAGAAATAGACTGTTCTTTTGTGTCATTTAAACTGAAGTGTGAAATTAAACAAGCTCTGAGTCTGGCAAAATAAGTAAATCTGAAAAGAAATCTATTTCTGCAGCATTTCTAAATACTGTGCTAAACCACTTAGCACAGACCAAGCCAATGTAGACCACAATGAGCTGCACACTGTAATGAATGGCTTTTCTATTCATGGCACTTTCCTTATTGAGTGGTTTTGCTCAGAAGACAAATCCATTAGGTACTGAAATAAAAATATTTTCTTCTGATACTGTCATGGTGTCTCTATGGAGACAGTGAGCGGTAGTTTTGTCTTCTTCATACATTTTGAAAGACCGAGAGAGGAAAGAAAATGTAATTAGATAACATGCATAAACATGGATTTTTATGCCTTTTAATCATTTCATACCGTATCATAAAACAAAACATCTTTTGCTTTTAAATCAAATACTAAAAAATGCAGCATAGCTAATTACTGGACAGAGAGGTCAGATCAGAAAAATGTTTCTGCTACATAGTTTTAGACTTCCATCTGAAAGGACTGAATGATAATAATTAATAGGAAAAGCTAGATTTTTTCTTGTATGATGGAGATGAATGGAAAAAATTTTAAACACAGTCTTAATTTATTGACAGTCTGAACACTGTTTCTAAGAGTAATGTGTGATTAGAATATTTGTGAATGTTTGGAGAAAAAAATTAAATTGAGGGGCCCAAAACCTTCAAGCAATTTTTAAGTTTCCTTTAAGAGTGATAAGTGAAAAATACTGCGAGAGAAAATATTTCTCTATTGAGTACTCAAAGCAAAAAGAAACAACAGACTGTTCAATAACATGGTGCAGTACTTGATTGGACACAGTAAGTTCAAATTGAAAACAGTAAGTCCAATTTAATACCAGGTATTTACTGACTGTCAGAGAGGAAAATTCAAACTGGAAAAACAATCAGCTAAATGAAAAGTAACAAACACAGGTACCGATTCTTCTGATTGATATCTTGAAACTTATCCTTTAATTCACGTTAAATATCCAACTTTTATGTTACACAGCCCTTCAGGTGAGGAAACCAAAACTGTCTTCACACTATAGAAAAAATAAACCTAAAGCTTGAAAATGTTATGAGAAGATCAGAGCTCTTTAACAAAGGTTCATCTCCAAAGTTAATCAAATAACTTTGGGAGCACAGAGTTTACCTTGCCATTCCACTTTCAAATCTATTAATGTCATTGGCAATCGTCAAGATGTAGTACTTGCCTTTTTGTCCTTGTTGTCAGATTAGTGTGGTAACAGACCTCTTGATTAAGTGCTTTTTCATCTCACTGATTCTCAGTAGCAAAATCATTGAAACTAAACCCACTAGTGTAAAACACATGATGTGCATGAACTTTGTAGAGTGAGAAACACAGACGACAGAACAGGAAATTGCCTAAATGTAATGGAAAAAAAAATTCAGTTCTATTTTCTTTGTAATAAACACAATGGAGCATTAGCTAAGACTGTGTCATGAAACTGAGACTTCATATGTGTTCATGTATAGATACAGGTATGAACATATATTGCATATTCAGACTTGCCAAAATTTGGTTCTTTGAAGAAGCATTCTCACTGTTAAAGATAATTAAGGCATAAAAAATAAATATGTAATAGAATAGAAGCATGGGGAAACAATGTACCCAGCTGTGTATAAGAAAGGACAGACTGAGGGAATTGTCTGGATCCATTAAGATCTGACAGCCTACCTACCTTTATAGTTCCGATTTTGTTCCCATTATACAGTAATGTCCCTTGATATGACAGTGACTTCAGTCGATGCAGAGGTTACGCTTTTTTTCCTTACACAATGTAGAGTTGTGGAAGGAAAAAAAGACTTTTTGATGGTCCTGGTCCTGTAAAGGTCTTTTTGGTTCTCAAGGTTGTTTGGGTGCACCAGCCCTGTCACACATTCAGTGAGGCAACTTGTCATCTATAGAACAGATTCTACCTGCCAACTTGCTATGAAAACACTATGTTAAGTACATTTCCTTGATAAAAAGTTTACTTGACAGAGAACACACTTCCACAAAATGTAGACAGGTAATATAACAATCCACTGTTGCTAAATGAGGTGTTTCAGTCAGCCTTTCTTCACCAACAGCTACCTTTTGCCAGCTCCTTCATATCTTAGATCCTTTCATGGCTACTGTAAATACTGCTATGTAGGGGGAAATTTTCTGACTGTTTCCTGTCAAGATAATGTTTAAAAAGCTTACAGAAGGGCCAGAAAGGTGCAGAATATGGTTCAAGATCAGGAGAAAGATAAGAAATGTGAGGAAGATTTCCTCACTATGACAACTCTGAGTTATTAGTCCACCTCTACTTTCTATAAAAAAAACCAGTCCTTGTCATGCTGCAGTATTAGCAATCTGAGATGAGTATAATGTTCCACTCATTCTAGCATGCTTGAAAGCTTTTGTCAACTAATACAGATAATAAAGCACAACAGAAGTCAATGTATTAGTACCTATTAATAATAAAAAGATGATGTTAACAAGAGAGAGTTGAATTTGTTTAGAAGGAGAATACTGTACGCTTAAACACTAGCTATTTCAAGGCATGGATGCAATTAGGACTCCAGAAAGAGGCAGTATTGAACATTGAATTAGACAGAATGACTGAGTAGAAAGAAGGTGAAACAACATCTGCAAAAGAACAAACCCAGAATATACTGCCCAGAGTGACAGTTTTAGTCACTATAAACTGAATTACATTCTATTGAAGAGAAAGCCATGCATAAATAACAAGTGAACCAAAAAGCAATAAAAAATATAGCAGCCCCATTTTCTGTATCTGTAAAAAGAATAAGAAGGAAAGCCACAATAAAACTGGTTTTTATACTTACGGTGCCTCAGTTGGTCATACCTAAACATAGAAAAATGTAAAAGGGATCAGGGAGAGCTACTGGCAAAACTGCACAAGTTTATCCATTGAATCATACAATATCTGGTACCTGTGTAAATATCTAGGTTGAGATATTTATGGTTGAGAGCCTTTCATGTGCACGGGGACTAAAGAGATCATTGCATGAGTCAAACATTTTATACCTGCACAGAGCAAAATCTCGTAAGTTTGAACCTGCTACTCAGAGCAGGCGGCTGTTTTGCTACCATAACTGTGAAAGTTTCTTTGCTGTAGAAATGGCTGTCATACCAGAATATTTAGTCCTGTGTTTACATGAGAGTTGTACTGGTCTTTCATCCTAATTTCTTTTCCTACATTTTTTAGTATTTTTCTACTATATTTGTTTTAGGTTAATTATAGACTCATAGAATATATCAATTTGTAAGACATCCATAAGAATCATTGAGTCCACCTTCCTGCTCCTTGTAAAATGACCTAAAACTAAAAAAAAGCTAAGCCATGGGAATAAAATTATCTAGATATTCTGGAACTCTGGCAGGTTTGGTGCAATGATCCCTTCTTCTCTGGAGACTCTGTTCCAGTGACTGATCACCCACTCAGTGAAGAACTGTTTTCTAATATCAAGCCTCAACTTCTCATGATATAGCTTCACTTCGTTTCTCTGTGTCCTATCACTAGTCATCAGAGACTGGAGATGAACAACTTCCCCTCTGCTGCTTCCCTTGAGGAAGTTGTAGACTGTGACGAGGTTGCCCTCTGCCTTCTCCAAGCTGAATGAATACAGTGAACCCAGCCTCTCCTCATAAGTTCTATCCTTGAGACCTTTCACCATCTTTGTAGTCCTCCTTTGGATGCTTTCTAAAAGCTTCATATCCTTCACTTATTGTCATGTGCGAAACTGCACACAGAACTAGAGGTCAGGGTGCAGAGCAGCAGAGTGAGACAATTACCTCCTTCAATAAGTCATTAAACATCTCTGCTTTGTCTTTGTCCCTATTTTTAGGTGGACTAACCTCATCAAGTACTAGATCAATGTTACCTCTAATCTTCCTTTTGCCAGTAAAATACACCAAAAATCCTTTTTTTTTTTGGCCTTCACAGTACTATCCAGGTTGAACTCTACTCAAGCTACAGCCTCAAGAATTTTCTTCCTACAGTTGCAAACAGCATCTCTGTAGTCCTCCTGTGCAGGCTTCCAATGTCCATTTCCTTTATAACCTAAGTTTTAGTCTGATTTAAGAAATTTTACAGCAGCCTGAACCTCTTTAAAGCAAGTAGAAGGTAGTCTGCTCTTGAAAGATGAGAGTGGATATCCAAGTTTGCAAGGGGAAGGAATGCAAGCAGAGGAAAATCTTTAAGTACTGGATTAAAGTATCACCATGAAATCATATTCTGCCATGTTCCCTTATGATGATTTTTCTTTGTTTCATGAGTGGTCTCATTAGAATAATTTAATCTTCATGCATAGTAACTCACTGACTGCTACGGATAAACATAATGAAATCTAATCCTCAGGGAATGAGTGGCATAAACTGGCACTGTCTATGGAATGTTAAAACCATCTAGGTTAACAGAAAATGAATCGTGTCAGTGTAGTATTCACTTAAGAGAGACATTTATTATTTTAATAAGACAATAAAATTAATTAAACTAGACTTGTTCTTCAAATTTAACTATAAGCATATTGTCTTATTTAACAATTTGCTCCTCTCTTTGAACTATGTTTACTTCCTCTCCTCTTTAACTAGGCCACAAATAGGAAATATCCCAGACTGTTTTCCAAGCCCATGTGGGGCTTTCCAACCCATCTAAAAGAAGTCAAACCAGGAGAAAATGCTTATGATATATGCAGTGATTGTAATATCTTCTGTCACAATTTTTCCTTGTGGTTTAAAAGAGTAAGATTGATAGTCTAACCTCATAATATATAAGAAAAGTTGATAGTACCCAGGGAAGTTCCAAATGACAATATTCCATTTTCCCAGGCCCAAAAAAATTAGAATGGAAGTTTTCAAGTGTCCCCTTAGAACTAAGAGAAGAAAGATGCATGATCTTACTTCAGTGTGACTACATGTTCTTTTCAAGAACAATATCCATGATGTGGTGTCTGGCATGATTTTCAGATAGGTCCAGAAGAAGTTTTGTCCAGGAACAGTTGCCATAGGAAATATGTTTATTAAGCACAACTTTTTTCTTTTCTCAGGTATGATCATTCATTTATTACTTTTATCCACCCCCCACCTATGGCACACTTTCTGTGACCTTCAGAATTCAAGCATGCAGCCCAGAGCATAATATCAGAATGTGAATGAAACTCATCCTCTTCTGGTAATCTCTCTGGGCTATACAGCTCAAACAAAGGCCCGTTGTGTCTCTTTTGACATAGTAGGTAACGTGTTAGGGATCCAAAATACATGGTATATTTTAGTGTTTCAGTTGTTTGATTGGCTATGTCATGGACTTTGTTATTAACAGTTGCCTCATTTTGCCTTGAGACAGGGTGAAGTAAAATGCAATGAAATATTTGTCTACAACATCCTGAGTAGTCTTTGCACCTAATGGTATTTACAATAGACATTGCTAAAGGCAAAAAATATTGCTTACTTTTTAAAAGATATTTATGTTTCTTTTCTAGAGTAAGGATCATCCCTGTGTATGAACAGCTGGTAGACATCTGGTCTCACTGAAGGTAAAACTCCCTTTTTCCTTGTAACTCAATAGGATGTTACAAAACATCAATAGGATGTTCAAAATATGCTCTTACATTCTACAACCAATGTATCACAAATACACAGAATATCCTAAAGAAGACAAACACACACAACTATTTTCTGGTATTTGACTGTCACCAGACACAATACTCATTAGTTGATTTCAGATGCTGATCCACAACTTCTTTCTCATTTATGCCCTAATACATATAAAATTCCTCTGTACCCCAGATACTTGATTTGATTAATAATATACTGCTAGTTTTATTATTAACTTACTTAAATATTTTCCTTCAAATGTATAAATAGGAAATGATGTAACAATTTCTAGTGAAAATAAATTCTTAATGATAATTGTAATTTAACAGTGGACTTGATAATTATAAAGATCCTTTCCAACTTAAACAATTCCATGATTCTATGATTCCTGTTGAAAACATAGTAGTTAGAGTTAAATTCTTCAATAAATTTTGAAAATATGCAATTCTTTTGGCTTTGGCTTATATGGACCACAGTTCCCAGAGAGAAAATTTGTCCATATTTCACAGCACATTTTTAGCATGCCTGTTGAAGAGCAATTTCCAGTCTTGCTGTTGCTGCTCAAGTTATTTCATTTTCTGTGGTGTCTCCCAGTATGACAACTTACTGTAACTCTCAGTGAGATTGATTCTAAGAAAGAGAGAGATGGTTGGCTTCCAGTTGCTGAAGTTATTTTCTTCTTCTACCTTTCCCAGCCAACTGTTCTGTTAGCAGAATTCCCTCTCAGCAGGCAGCTGCCAGTGCTGTTGCTTAAGTGTTTTTGCTGGTGTGTGCTCTCATTGAGCCATTGCCAATAAATTTCATTATGCTTCCTGTTTGGACATTTTAGCCTTTCCAAAGCCACTGCACAGCAAAGTGCCTAAAAGCCGACCTTTCTCTTTTACAGAGATTGTAGTATTGTTTACAGAGAGACTGCAGTATCCCAGACTTGTGTACAGAAATGGCAGAAACTCTACATGAGTTTCCTGTTGTTCACTCTTTTTTTACTCCACAGAGTTTGTAGTCTTTGTTGATTCTGGATTTAATGTAGCACTTCTGTCTGCCACTTCATCACCAAGCATACAGACTTGCATATTTCTCGTATGTCTTTTAAAGAAACAGCCCTTCCTTCTTCTGAAATCTTAAATTTGGAAGTTTACATGGAAGAAATAGTAAAGTTTTCAGTAAAAAGAGAATTAGAATACGTGGCCAGACTGTGGGCTGGCATATATGTATGAGATGACTACTGTGATGAAGAGCTTTTAAATAGTATTCTAGTCCTGTGCTCAGCTCCCCCTATTTCTCCAGTTTACACGAAGTAAAATCTCAGTCCTTTTTGAAGTTCCTGGTATACTAGCTTTCTCAGTTGCATTTACATTTACCTAATAAATATTGTTTTGTGGTTTTTTTTCTGCAAAATGGAAAGAACATTCAATGCATGTCTGCTGTCATATTTTTTATAAATATAGGTTGCAATTTTGTAGTAGTTATAATCATAAAACCTGGTCTTTAACTGGAAGGAAAAAGAAAACCTAAAAATCTAACTGAGTGAAAAAGTCCAGTAAAAGTTTAGATAATTTGTTTTGTTTTTTCATTTGAGAAACTTACCCTGTCTAAATTTTGAAAAGGAGAAATTCACAGTTTTGGTCCCGTTCAAGGATACAATATCTATTGAGATTTGAAATATTAAGACCTTTTGAAAAGTCTGAGTTGGAACTAGATTCTTCACCTTATAGAGTCAGAAGTTATTTTTTTTTTTAAACTTTGTTGTATTTTATAGAGTCTACTGTAAACCAAGTAATGTGGTAATAATATGAATACAGCTGGTTATTCATTGTAGTTTCATTGTTTGATATTTAGAAATATGAAAGGGTTGCTATATTTTCAGATTTGTCTGTTTCTCTTATAATGCAAATATTGATTCAATGATTCAAGTTGTCCCATGCAAATGTAAATGTGCTTCATTTAAGGCTCTGACTAGAGTCACTCGAATGTTGATGAAATGTTGGTGGGAATCATTCTAAAGTATTTTTTTGGATGTTATTAGGACCTTTTTTTACAGAACACCAGTACATTTGCATCATATAAAATAATTTCTTGTCAATTGTTCATCTAGAAATTTCCTAAACCATCCCTTTCTCCTAAAAACTAAAGCATTAGATTCAATGTTACTCATTTCTTAGACTGAGCTCCAGGATTTTTACTATGCTTAACGTTTAGCAAATCAAAGTCCCTCTTTTAGGAAGTCTGACCAAATATTCTATAGCAACTTCACAGTCTTTCTGGAACATAATTAGAGTGAATTAAAAGACCTTCAAGGATTATTCTAAAATCTCATGTCTATCTTAGCTAAATTCTCTACTCCAATGTTTGCCTGCACAAATCTAACTTTTTCAGATATTCCAGAAAAGCATTTTGGCAGTTCTTTTATTGCATAATTCTGAGAAATTAGCTTTGCCAGGGTAAGAGTGAGGGTCACCTGTTATCCCCTGAGAGTTCTTGCATTCCTTAGCATATGGCACTGTCAAACTCACTCCTGTTAGCCCTAGAGGACCCTGAAACAGATATCATGGTGTCACTGTCAGTGCCATTTCCTTAAGTACTTGCTACTGTGCAGCTCATCACAGGTTTTTCTGCAATCTGCTGATGAAATCCACCAAAGACATGCAAAGGAACAGTGTTTAACCAGACTGGCCATGCATTAATTAGCAGCTTGATACAAAGAGTTTTGCAAATTTCACTTATTCATTCAAATGTATTTGTTTTGTGTATTTTATTTGTATCAATTTTGATAAATGGCCAGCATTATACTCTAGACAGGGTCCCTGACAGCAACCAGTTTTTGATTTTCAGAGTTAAAACTTCAGCCTGAACATTCTGACATTAGACATGGTGAAGAGATGTAAAGGTCTGATGGGCAATTATGATTGATCAGAGTTCCATAGCAGTGGTAAAAAAACTTAGAGGTTTTTCTGACTATTACTCAATATCAGATGTTGCAATTTATTTTTCCCTTGTGCCGCTATCAGTGGAATATGCCAAATCATTTGTGATGGAATACATATGAAGTGCTGTAAGATACATGTGTAACAGACCTTACAGACAGACAAATGTGAATTTGTTTTAAAAGAGGAGGGGGTTGGGGAAAGAAAGGATTTTATTCTTAATTTTATAAATAATACACTAATTGCAACTATTTCTCCTACCTTCTTTTTTCTTTTTCTGATGGAAGAAGAATTGTTTTTGACCAGAAACAGTGCGGATTACTCTTGTGGTGTCACAAGAAGGATATATCTCAAGAAAAAAGGCAAGTATGGTTAAAAATATTTTTCCCCAATATTGAGCAAATAAAGATATTTTAAAAGAAATATCTAGCTTAAGACTAACTTTTAGATACTTAAGAATTTAAAGGACAATATATACATCATAAATCTCCTTTTTATTGCATCTTCTCTGGATACATAATTTTAAAAAGAAACTGTAAGTTTCTTCATTGAAGAATATCGGAAAAGCTGGCATTCTTTTTCCTAACAAGACAGCATTAGACTAAGTAATATCCTGGCAAGAAGCTGTCATTTCAATCTGTGCTGTATGTGAGAAGTGAAGATAGGACTCAATAGGGAAAATTTAGTAATCAATGACAAGTCAAATACAGAACAAAAATAATCTAATTCCTCATGACATAAATTTATTTCCTGCCAAGTCACATCTGGATTCATCCTGGATCAACTTCAGTCATCTTTAACAGAGCTTTCGCAATTCAGAAATAAAATAAAAATTGCATAAATGATGTGTCTAGTGAAATATGGAGGCTACAGGATTAGTCATTTAGTGACAGCTTTGAAATATATATTCTGTTGAATACCATATGTTTTGAACGTTTTTAGTTGAACTACGTTTATGAAGTTCTGGTAAAATCATTTAAGAGTGTGCAAAATATTCATGGAAATCAAAATTTGGGATTAACTTTAAAATTCAGGTAACAGCTATCATTGTGAGAAGGACTCACAGCAGGAAATTAGTCATTTTCTATACACTCACATAAACAATAGTCAGTATAAACGGAACAGTCAAATGACAAGGCTACTTTTGTAGTTACCAGGACAACAAAACCGAAGTTACAGATTCAGACAATGAAGTTAGTTTAATTCACAATAGTAAGATTATTATTCTTTATAGCTGAGGTCACAAGGGTAGAAGCAGCAATTGTGACACAGTATGCTGAATGGCGTGGGATCCACGATCAGTTCTTTCTCAGATACTGTGATATTTTTCTGAGGCTATTCAAATACCAGAATTTATGCTCATTTATATAAATAAAGATGGTTTTTATTGGTTATAAAATGTCCATGACATGAAACAGGATTTATAAAAACCCCTATTTTGAAATTAGATTAAAACTCTGTGCCTATTCATGCTAGGAAATGTTTGTTTAATGTTTAAATTCTGTTACAAACCACGTGCTTTAGTTTGAATTTAAGTTGCTTTCAGTTCAGTCTAGCATCTTCCATAAACTACATCCTGAAGTTGTAGATATTTGTGACTGTTCAGTTTCCAAACATTCACTGTACAAGTTACACATTTTTAACCCAAAGAAACGGTAATATAAATTTAACCTGAACTAAGTCATAAAGAAAATACCTAAATTTTAAATCAGTTTGATAAGGGACTATTTAAAGTATTGGGTCTCAGTGATGTTTTGTACTGACAATATATGCATATAACTATCTAAGCCTCTATTAGCAAAGAATATGCTTATTTTTACAAGAAAATTTTATGACTTGTCTTGTGATCTTACTGATGAAAAAATCTGACCAGAAATACTGATGTGAGAAGTGCCCTTCCATATTTTTTCACCTTGACAATTAAGAGAAGTTATTGTTCCATGTAAAATAGTGTAAATATTATTTTCATGTGGATAAAAGGATATGAGTGTCTGTATGTCCCAAGAAAATAATGGACATCTTTCTTCCAATAATTCCAAAACTTCCTGTGGATTCAAGGGCTTTTAAAATATTATTTCAAAGATGTCTCACAATTTTACTATGAAGACATTTAAGTGGAAAACTGGAGTTTTTGTGGGGGGAAGATTTTTCAGTTCTGCACACATTTCTTCCTTTTAAATTTTTCAGTGTAACTAGCATTGAACTATGGCTCACAAAATCTTATACTGGTACTGATTTTTCCAAAAAAATGTTGCCAAACCCAGACATTTTTTTTCCTTCCTCCATTCTTTTTCAATTCTTTCCCACTTTGCATGATCTGCGTGAAATAGGCCAACATCAAAGAAAATCACGAAAATGAAAAGTTCTGTTGACCACCAGTGGTACTTGCTGAGACAAAATTTTTTGTCTGCATATTTTCTCATGTCGAAGATCATAGGAACTAAAGAAAATATTGTCGCCCTGCTCCCTATTCACCTCTCTACTCTCTGTCTGCAAGTGGAACTGGTACCATAGCACTGCCTAAATATATACATTTTAAGGAATTTTAATGATGGATCATCCCTGTTCTCCACAGTTTTCCTCCTGTTTCTTCCAACAGTATGAAGCTTCAGACTGCTCAGAATGAAGGGTGCTTTTTATATATAAAGTGCTTATATAGTACTCAAATATGAAAATTAACACATGTAGTTGTAGCTTTTCGCTGTTGCAGTGTAACTCACATCCAATACCAGAAAGTACTTTATCCAACACCAGAAACTAGTTTTTACCTCTTGTTTTTGTTTTTTTTTTTTTTTTTCTCTTTTCTTTCAATATAACAGAACATGATTATGGACCGATTTATAATGATTTCTTATGAAGATGTGATATCTATGGTTCTTGCCCTGGCTAAAGTCATTGACTAGACAAAAAATTTGAAACTCTTACACAAAAACAGAAGTGTCCTTTCTTGCAGACTCTCCACTATTATATTTACCTTTCTTCTTAATTTTCCAGTTTCATACTTAGCTTTTTTTTCTTAATGTATTTTGGAATAGAATGGGAATGTGATATTAGATGGAAAAAACACTTTCCTGTTTTTCTTAAGTCAGCAAACCTGAGTGTGACAGTGGTGAAGCCTAACAAGAAACTTGGATAAAATTGAGCTCTTTAAAAGTAATCCTGTTTTTTTTCTTTTTTTTCCCCATGTGATAAGCTCTAACTCAGACTCCCAGGTAGAAGGCAGTGGGCAAATAGGAAGTGGACAGATAAAGATGCCCTCCTATCTCAGCAGAAACTTGCTGATGAGGCATGCCTTGGATCTTCTAGCTGCTGAATTTTTATGTATATTTATACTTGTGCGTCATCTTATTTCTATGTCATGCTGTCAACTTTGTCACATGAAATGAAAAGGATGTTAGCATACACATTGTTTAGTCCCATACAAAATTGTCTTTCATATTTAGCCTCATGCTGAAGAATTCTGAGAAACAGCAGAAAATATATTTTGATTGTTAAATTGTTGAAGACAGAAACTATCTTTCAGAGTATGTAGATACTATATATAGGAAGACTCAGGGTAGATGTACAGAGAGTAAGAAAAAAACCCCAAAACAACCCACACTAAGAACATGTGGACCTTTATGCTAAGTATGTATATATGTATGTATATAAAAAAATTTATTACTTGCTTGTGACAGTGTGGCTTGCTCCAACGCTGTAAGCGCTACATGGCTTGTATATTATAAATCTATAATCCTGATAATTAATGAAAGTGATGCAACTAGTAGCAATTTCTTTGGCACTCTGGTTAAATAGTTTTTCAGCAGTTCATTAGGAAATATCATGTACTCCACTCCAGAAATGTTTACAATTATGCTGATCTCTTAAAAATAGCTTTACTTTAAAGTGTTTATCTGTTTTTCTATGAAAATAACCAAGCAATCCTTTTCAAACTGTACCTGTTTTAAATCAAACACCCTAGCACTGAAACTTTTATGAAGACACCTTTGAAGACACCACATCTTTGACTTTTCACTGCCTGAAAAACAAAAGTACCATTATCCTGGGTTTAGCTGGGAAAGTTAATTTTCCTCCCAGCACCTGGTACAGTTCTGTGTTTTGGATTAAGGGTGATAATAATGTTGATAACGCAGTCATGTTTTAGTTGTTGCTGAGCAGTGCTTGCCCTAAGTCAGGGACTTTTCAGTTTCCCTTGCTCTCACAGTGAGCAGGTGCAAAAAAAGCTGGGAGAGAGCATGGCCAGGACACCTGACCCAAACTGGACAAAAGGATATTCCACACCATAGAACATTGTGTTCGATATAAAAAATGGGGACAGTTGGCCAGGAGGGGTCATTTGCTTCTCAGGGACAGGCTGGGCAGCAGTCAGCAGGTGATGAGCAATGTTATTGTGCATCACTAGTCTTGGGTTCTACTCTCTTTTTCTTATCTCCCTTATCATCATCATTATTTTTGTTATTATTATTGCTATGGTTATTATTATTATTATTGCTATGGTTGTTATTATTACTATTACTATTGCTACTACTATTACTATTAATATATTTTTCTTTATTTCAACTATTAAACTGTTTTTATCTCAACCCACAGGTTCTACCTTTTTCTGATTCTCCTCTCTATCCCACTGGGAGAGGGGAGGGGAGGAGTGAAGAAGTGAGCAAGCAGCTGTGTGGTGATTAGTTGGTAGCTGTGGTTGTACCAAAACACCCAGAAGGCCAAGACTGAAAAGTATCTTGCCACTGACAAATCTTGCCCTTTTTGATTAAATAAGCAGTGACACTTTTCAGTCATTCTTGGACCATTATATTGTAATTAACACTCAGCTCATTCTGAGTGGTGCAAAAATTACAGTTGACAAAGACTGTTTTGATATGAACATCTGTAGGTTCCTCTCCTAGTAATGGCTGTAAATTTGTTGTAAAACTTTCCTTTAAACAGCACAGTAAAACTTTTGATAGACATTTTGTCCCTAGAAATTTTGCTTTCCGGGTTCAATTCCAAAAATTCAACATTTGTATTCCTACAATGGTTCTAATATGAGAGACATTTCTTTTCAAAGCTTAACAATCCTCAGTTTGGTTACTTTGTGTTCTCCATACAAGATGAAAAGCTGGACCTAGATCATTTTCTGTTTCTTCACCATTAGGGTAAAATATATTCTTTTGCTTCAGCATTTCATAAACATTTCTGAGTGGGTCATCTGAAGTTTTTTAATGAAACCTTTTCTTTCCTTACCTGCTGTTACTTAAAGTGGTGTCTCCAGCTTAAATCTACAAATAGATTCTAAATTTAACCTTTTTGTCAGAAAACACTCTGCAAGAGTCCAAGATGTTTTCATCTATTTTTTTCTAACTGAATTTTTGAGTTTTCTAGATTTTTTGCTGTTTTTATTGCTTATTATAATTCTGCTGCTTTTTGGAGTAAAGTAAATCTCACCTGTTTATTTTAAGAATGATTCGTTTTAAACATATTGCTGATTTCACAAAAAGGTCTTTAGAGTTTGTTTTATAGCACTTTCCAAGGGCATGGTATACCCTAGCTCTTTTTAATTCTGTCGCATTTGATATCTATTGCAGAAAAATGCCACTCATTCTTTTATGAAAGTAGAGCTGGCCAGAAGTGCTTGCCATCAATTTGCAGAGGTCTCCAAATATGTCGTGCATGTCTTGTGAATTTTTGTGTTGTATTTTTCGAGTTAGCCAAAGGTGTCTTATTCTTCTGACCTTTGAAATGGAAGTGAAATGGAAGCAAAATGGAAACTGTGCCGTTTGTTTCCTCATGTTGTCAGAGATGGCCTCAAATATGTAACATTTAAACTTCCTAAATATTCTGCAGATTGTTTGTTTTGTTTTGTTTTCATTAGAAATGTCCCATTGTAATGTGCTGGTCTATGCCTAAAAGAACACTTTTGAGAAACTAAAGTCCATTTGTATCATAATGAAATCTAAGCAGTTTCTTTCTAGCATTCAACTTAAATGTTGAGGAGTGTTTTTTCTTCAGACCTTAGCTTTCTTTGCTTAATTGTGGTTTGCAGCCAGATGCAGACAGGGAAAATAGATATATGAAAAATTTGTAAATCTCCAGATTTTCTGTTCTAAAAAACCCTCTGTTTAATTTTTCAATATAAAACAAATGTTCTATTATAGTTATCATTATTTTGGACATATTTCACTCTTTTACAAGAAGATGGATATACTAATTTGTTTCCTTTTTTAACTGGGTAGGCAATGTCCGTCTGATCATTTTGCTAGAAAATGCCAGTGGGAACTGAGGCACATTTTATTCACAGAGAAACTATGTCAGCTGCTTCCCACGCTATTATTTTTGTGTGGCTGCTGACTTTACTTTTCTGTGTGTTTTCTATCAAGTGATAATTCCAGGACCGGCAGCTAAATTTCTTCTGGTCTTCTTTAAAATGAATAAAGGCATTATGTTACTCACCTTCAAATCCTCTGTTATCAAGGCACTACTGGAGTAGAGTTTTATGTAGAAACTCTCGGACTGACAATTCTGGAGAAAAGCCCAGGCTTTCTACCATTTTCCTACTTCTGGATGAAACCAGTCTCGAAGAGGTGGTGCTGTGATGGTACTAACTGAAACAGAGCAGGGTAATATTTCACCTCAGTGCCAAAGGATAATTGTGAGGCAGGTGGCTGGAAGGTACAAAGAGCTAAGAGTAAGAAAACCTGAGCACTAATGGGATGAGGAAAGGAACTGGACAGTGATGTCTCCTCAACGATTCTGACCACTGCACACAGGTGGTTTGAGGTGAAGGAGCTTTTCAAATAAAAATGGTTTGTATGTTATTCTGCATCATATTCAGGCACATTATGGAAAAAGAAATATAGAACAAGAAAACTGAGCTTTTTACAGCCATCATATCAGTCCAGGTTTTCCTTACTGCATTTAAATGTTATCTTTTCCACCACAATGCTGTTCTTGGTGATCAGGGCCGAAATTCAGCACTCTGTGTTTCTTAGATATCTTATTTTTTTCTTCATCTGATATTGATTCTTTAGGAAATGATGCTGTTTTCCTACAGATATTTTATCTACTATGACTTCAGCTTAATATTTAACTGTTGTTAAACGAAACATTTCTTTCATTGCTTGGAGCCTAAAATGGACATCTCGGAGCTGGATATTTTAGTGAATATTGCTGTTCTGAATAAGAAATTCAATGTTTGTATTCAAAAGTCTTTGTCTTAGCACCTTTTAGAAAGCTGTTTCAAATTATAACTGCTGAGAAAAACTTTACCTAAAGGTGTTTTGAATTCTGCTAAGTTGAAGAGAACTCAGAGATTCTTTGTGAAAGGTACTACAGAATTGTAGCTATAACTCAGTTGGACTTCTGAATGTCCTTTGCAAGTCCCATTTCAGAATGAAATTATGATTTTTCTTCTTTTCTTTTAGTAATACTTAGACATTTCCTTACTGTATTTCAGTACAGACTTCAAGCTGCTATGTGTACTTATGTAACAAAAGCAGGTAATTTGTGTATTTTTAGGACCAAAGAAGTATACCTGTAGAAGTGCAAAAACAAGTTTATTTTAAAAGAGACAGAAGACACTAACTACCATGCATCAAGATGCAAGTTTCAATTATCTTTTCACAATTCAAAACTCTCTGAAACTGAGCATTTGTTTATTTTCTTGAAGTTGTTTTCAGGTAGAAATTCTTCCATCATCTATTTCAAAAATAATGCTTTCTGCTTATTGCGTCCATCTCCTGTTTAAAACATCAAAATTTTTTATATTTGTATGCAATTTAGATATGTGCTTATCCACTTCTTGAACATAATAAGTTACAGACAAACACACCAGGATGATTTGCCTTTCAATCTTCATTTTAGGAGATAAATTTACTTCTTGCAGCTTCTCAGCGGACACGTTTGGTTTTTTTTATCTTGCACAAATAATACTGAAATGAAATAATAAAGGACCATGGATGTTTAATTATATATAAATATAAATATACATATATACAGATTTTAAAACATACGTATTTATTAATACATTTTGAAAAAGAAGGGAAATCTATAACACTTTTATTTTTAAGGAATTATTAGTGATCTGAGATAAAATCTGGGACGTTATACGCATTGATATGAAGGTTTTTGCATCCTAATAAAGATTATGCGGAGGATCTAGAACAGCACTGGAACAAAGCATTGCCATATTTGCTTCAAGGTTTTGAGTAAGATCTCTTTCAGCCGAGCTTTTTTTTTTTTCATTGTAAATATTTGCATTACTCTGACAACACAATTGTTATCTAAGTTTTGAAAAATAATTGTATTGCTTTCTAAGAAATGAGCCTTTGTGACTTTCAAGATATCTAGATGGGACATATCACTTAGTAGCTATCTGTATAATGACACTTCTCACAATACATTATCATTGACATATTCTGATGTTTCATACCAAAGTAATTTTAATTTAGCAGCTAAAAGCTGAGGCTAATAAAATACAAGGTATCTATCCGTTGCATACAGATATTCATGTCTGCAGAATTCTAAATATCTGGAGCATTGCTTTATCTTGTGATTTTGCTGATCGACCATTAATAGTACAAATTAAATCAGCATATTTAAATTATAAAAACTACGTCCAAAAGAGTATCAAGAGATTAGTCTGAAGGCCCAGTAACAGAGGAAAGAACACTGTCTCAGTGGTATGAAGTCTTGCAAAATGGAAAATTGCTGTGTCCAATCTGTGATCTGTGAAACTCAACCATAAGAGAACTGATGTGTGAACTTTACAAATAAGGTGTCTTCAGAAATACATCTCTGTTTATTAATCTGATGGTGTATGGAATCCTTGCCTGAGTGAGTGAACAAAGACTGAGTGAAAATTTTTGAAGTCCATTTCACTATCCAATATGAAGTATTTCCATTCTGATCATCTGAATTTCTATTCCAGCACAAAATGCTCTTGCAAATTCTCATACCAAACATGTAGTTTCGCTATTTATACCACTCCGTGTTTAGCCTTTAACTTAATGTGCCAGTTTGGACCCAAGACACTTAAACGATTCCTTTAAAATCTCCATTACTCAGGGTTGCCTTCCCTTCTGCCCTTCCTGATCTCTTTCAAATGCCCTTTACCCACTAAGTTCAGCAGCTAGCTCTGTTAGCCCTGCTGCCTTCACCTGCAGAGACTCAGCTGCAGTGCTTTGTGGAAGTGTCTTCTCCCACCTGCAACAGTCAGCAGGAAATGCTGCTGAAAAGGATTGTAAAGCCTCATTCATTTTGCATGTATAACCTGAAGAGTGATTCCTACTGCTAAGAAAAGAAAGTGTTTGTTTTTATTTCAACAATATTTTCTTCTCTGAGGTCTCTGGATAATCTGAATTATTGCACTGTACACAAGGCTAAAAAGAATGGATGGTGGCGTGGTGGTGGTGGTGTTTAGTTTTGAGTTTGGGGCTTGTGTGGAGTTCCTTTGAAAAAGACAGGAATTTTGCCTTCCAGTTTCAGTTTGTGTAAGTATCCAAATTAAAGGTTAACTGCAATCAAACAAGAACTTCTAGATCTCAGTTTTCTTATGTGACTACACGTGGTTGGGGTTGCCTATTTGGCTCTTGGTTTACTGTACAAAATCACAGAATTGTAGAATTGTTTAGGGTGGAAAAGACCTTCATGATCATGGAGTCCAACTGTTAACCCAGCACAACCAAGTCCAGCACTAAACCATATCACAAGTGCCACATCTACATCTATTAAATATTTCCAGGGATGCTGACTCCACCACTTTCCCAGACAGCCTATTCCAATGCCTGACAACCCTTTCAGCAAAGAAATTTTTTGTAATATCCAAACTAAACCTTCCCTTGTGCAACTTGAGGCCATTCCCTCTTGCTTGCTAGTGAGGAGAAGAGACACTTCACTACAACCTTGTTTCTCATAGTTGTAGACAGTGGTAAGGTACCCTTGATTCTCTTTTTCTCCTGGCTACACAAGCTCAGAACTCTTAGCCACTCCTCCTGAGTCTTGTGCTCCAGACCCTTCCTCAGCTTTGCTGCTCTTCTCTGGACACACTCCAACACCTCAATGTCTCTTTTGTAGTGAGAAGCCCAGAACTGCACACAAGCTTCTAGATGTGGCCTCACCAGCACCAAGTACAGGGGGACAATCACTGCCCTGGTCCTGCTGGCCACACTATTGCTGGTCCAGGCCAGGATGCCATTGGCCTTCTTGGTCACCTGGGCACACTCTGGCTCATGTTCAGCCTCTGTCCCCAGCACTCCCAGGTCCTTTTCCATGGGGCAGCTTTCCAGCCACTCTTCTCAGCCTGTAGCACTGCCTAGGGTTGTTGTGACCCAGATGCAGTACCCAGCACTTGGCCCTTTGAACTTCATACAACTGGCTTTGGCCCATTGATCCAGCCTGTCCAGATCCCTCTGCAGAGCCTTCTTACCCTCCATCAGATCAATACTACTGCCCAACTTGGTGTCATCTGTGAACTGATAGAGGGTACACTCCATCTCCTCATCCATGTCATTGAGAAAGATATTAATCTTGATTGGCCTCAACATTGAGCTCTAGGGAAAACCACTTGTGACAGGCCATCAACTGAATTTAACTCCATTTACCACCATTCTCTAAGCCTAGCAATCCAGCCAGTTTCTTATCTTACAAACAGTACACTTGTCCAAGCCGTGAGCAGCCACTTTTTCCAGGAAAATGCTATGGGGTATAGTATCAAAGATTTTACTTAAGTCCTGGTAGACAACATCCTTAGCTGTTCCCTCATCCACTAATGAGTTCACTTTGCTATAGAAGGGGATCAGATTAGTCAAACAAGACCTGCCTTTCATAAACACATCTTGGCTGAGCCTGATCCCCTGGTTGTCCTGCATGTCCTGTGTGATGACACTCAAAATGATCAGCCCTATGACCGTCTCCAGCACCAAAGGCCAGACTGACAGGACTGTAGTTCCTTGGATCCTCCGTCCAGCTCTTCTTGTAGATAGGTGTCACATTTGTGAACTTCCAGTCACCTGGGACTCCTCAGTTAGACAGGACTGCTGGCAAATGATGAAAAATGTCTTGGTGAGCACTTCTGCCAGCTCTCTCAGTACCCCTGGGTAAATCCCATCTGGTCCCATAGATCAGGTAGTGTTAGCAGGTCACTGACCATTTGCCCTTGGATTATGGGGGCTTCATTCTGCTTCCTGTCTCCTAGCTTAGGGGGCTACTACCCAGAGAACAACTGGTCTTGTTGTTAAAGACTGAGGCAAAGAAGGCATCAAGCACCTCAGCCTTTTCCTTATCATTTGCCACTGTGTTTCCCCCTGCATCCAAAAAAGGATGGAGATTTTCCTCAGTCCTCCTTTTGTCACTCATGTATCTATATAAACATTTTTATTGTCTGTTACAACAGTAGCCAGATTAATTTCTGGTTGGGGTTTTGGCTTTCTAGCTTTTTCCCTGAATAACCTAATGAAATCCTAATAGTCCTCCTGAGTTGTCATCCAATTCGTCCAAAGCTTAAAAACTCCTATTTTTTCTGAGTTCCAGCCAAAGCTCTCTGTTCAGCCAGGATACTTTTCCTCACCTTTGGTTTGTCTTTCAGTATGTGGAGATGCCCTGCTTCTGTGCTTTTCATATTACTTTCATGAAGAATGCCCAGCCTTACGGGACTCCTCTACCCTTTAGGACTGCATCCCAAGGACTCTCCCAACCAGTCAGCCAAAGTCTGCCCTTCCAAAGGCCAAGGCGGCAGGTCTGCTGACTCTTCTTACTTCTCTGAGAATCAAAATCTCTCACCTCATTGTCACAATGCCCAAGATGGCCTCCAGCCATCACATCACCCACCAGTCTTTCTCTGTTCAAAGACAGTCCAGTGGGCACCTCCCCTAGCTGCCTCACTTACCAGCTGTTTCAGGAAGTTATCTTCCAAGCACTCCAGGAAACTCTTAAACTGTTTCCTCTCTGCTGTGCTTTATTTCCAGCAGATATCTCATCCCATAAATTGTAGTTCCCCATGGTGAGGCTTCTCCCAGCTGCTTACAGAATATTTCATCTGTTTCTGCATTATGGTTGGGTGGTTTATAAGAGACTCCCACCAGGATATCCATCTCATTGTTCTTCCCCTGATTCTTACCCATAAATTGTAAACTCTGTGCTCGAGTTATCCTACCATATTTCTGTGATGGCAGCTCTGTCATAGTCTTCCTGCTGCACAGTGGTTTCCAGCTCCTCCTGTCTGTTGCCTATATACGTGTATCAGTGTAGATGCATTTCAGCTGGACTGTTAATCCTGCCACCTTCTTTGTGGGGGAACCCCCTAATTCCTTGTTGGAATTTCCTAATGATGGAAAATACTTTTGCTACAGAATAGTTGTTTCCTCCTAAGGTTTAATTTAAACGGTACAGTGCACAGATTTTATACTTATCTGCAGCTATGTGTCTCTGCTTCAAAGGAAAATAGTTCACAGGAGTTGAAACCTGACAATCTGAAAACATATTGAGAGAGTTCTGTAGATGAGTAATCTAGCAGGCAGCAGCTGGGCTTATTCAATCAGCACTGTCATCTCTGATCTTATATCTCACAAACCACTTTCATCTGACAAAATTTCAGCTCTTTTCCTGTTGTGATTTCCTGTGAACACAGTTATTGTGAAATTGTTGTACAGTGCTTAAGCATCTTGATCATAGTGCAAGAAAGCCTTGTTCCTTGTACTTGATCACCTGAAGCTTTGCGTTTTAGTTCCTTGTGATCAATTGTAGGCACTTTGAATTTGTGTGTTCTGCTCTGTACCTAAATGGCCTTTTTTTCTCTCTGAGTGATGTATATGATTATGTTCTGCTGCAAATATGGAAGTAATTCTTTACTCTGCTGTTAATCAATGAAGAGTAACATAAATCTTCACAATACACCATTTGGAACACTTATTTGCTTTAGAATCTTAATTTTTTTTCTTCAAAATACCCTTTCTCTTGTACCTAGAGATGATATGTATTGAGGCTCTCTTTAACTGTTTCCCTTTGAAATCAGTATCAGCAGGAGTGGCAGAATGAGGACCATCATTATCTAGATTTCTCTCCATAGCCTGCTGCCTGATTATAGATAACGGAAGTAAACATCCACTTAATTACCAAGAATGTTGCAGTTAAAGCTGTCTGGTAACTGTAGTTATAAATAGATTCTACCATATAATTTCATTCCTATTCATGATCCCTTTTGTTTGCTTATTGATAAACACTTCGTTGTATAAACTCATTTTCAAGCATGTCTGTGATAAGTAAAAATGTTGCACTTGGGAACCTAAATAAATATTTGCAAGATATGAGACTTCAGAAAAGAGCTTTCATGACTACTTAAGATCCATCTCTTTCTCCTCAATCAACTTCTATTTCTTTTTATGCTGTAAAATACTGGTGCTGAGGTAACTTAATTGTTATTACGCACACATCTTTCAAGTCAAAAATGTAGCTCTAAAACTGTCCCCACTCTCCCTCTCCTATCCTAATACTTCTTTCTCTATCTCCCTTACCTACTTGAAACAACCTTAAGAAATTTTACTGTAAGTCAGAAAACAACAAAAAAAGATCTGATTGGAACAAAGCATGTGATTGCATTTTGTTTTTTAATCCACAATCTAAAAATTAAGGGTCATGATGCATAAAAACCTCTTTGAGAAAATCGTATGTTATGGATTAATGAACTAAACAGTACAACCAAACTAAAAAAACCTACACGGTGGTTACACTCATCATTACAGATGCGATTTCTAAAGAATTCAAGGTCATAAGAATATTGCAACTCTTACACATTTCTCGTTCAATATGAATTCTTTAGAGTTTGTCTGCATGGAAAATTTACTGCCATAGTTTTTACTGCTATAGTTACATTGATCTAATTCTTCCTGCAAATGCTTATTTTAGAACAGGTACCATGAGAGGGAGCTATAAATACAGTGGTATGGTTAGGATAGTATTGTTCCCCATAGATCTTTCTGGGTTAATCTTTGATGCAGAACATAATTTCTATAACCATTTCACAAAGACACAGAGGTTGTGGCTTACCAGAATAAAACTAGCACAGCTGGGAAACAGAACCAAAGTGCTAGTTTAATCATCACTGTCTCTGCATATATCTAAGGACTGCAGCTATATTATTAAATTACATTGGCTAAGAAAATTCCCCATAAGAAGAACAAGTTTACCTATGCAAGTAGGTTTTTAGAGATGCTACTTGCATCAGGTTGGCCCATGCTAGCTACCATCTTCCCAAATAATTCCCAGCTACATTTCAGCAGGTAAAATGTCTCTTAGGACCTGTGTCTGCTCTTCAACAATATCCAAGCAGGCATTGTGGCTCCACAAAACTATAACTCCATGCACTCCTTTATGCAGTTGTTTTGTTCTACAATTGCACTGAACAGGCACTTAGAGGATCATTCCACATATTTCCACTCTTAGGAGTGCAGAGTAGGCTTTGGTTCTCTCAGCCTCAGCCAGCTGGAGTTGCAGGGAAGGGATTCTCAGATTCAAGGAAAGCACACTGCAATTGAAGTCTATGAGACTTGCCATGAGCAGACTAGCTGCAGGTCTGGATGGGCAGTTCTTACTTGAGTCTTTTCCAACTTTCATCCTCCTTTCTGTCTCTTCCCTAAGTTCATGATCTGAGTGTTGTGATTTGGTGTGTTGTGACTGGATTTGTTGGGTAGCAGATGCAGGCAATAGAGGTCAGTGTGGTAAACTGGGGAGAGACAGCATTTTCCTAAAATCATTTGTTGTGCTTTAGCACTGGCCAAATGCCAGGCACCCAAGAAAGTCACTCATTTACCCTTCCCTGCTACAGCTGGGTAGAAGAGACAAAAAAATTAATGAAGGCTTCATGAGTTAAGATGAGGACTGTGAGAAAACACTCTAAGGGCAAAATAGGCTCAACTTAGAGGTAGAAAGTGAATTTATTACTAACAAAGGCAGAGGAGATTAATGAGAATTAAAATAAGCCCCTAAAACCACCCTTTTTCCCCCAGCCCCATCCTCCTTCCCACCAACAGTGCAGGGAGACAGGGAGTGGGGCTTTGGTCAGTTCATCACCCAAGGTTTTCTTCCGCTGCTCTGGGAGAGGAGTCTTTCCACTTTGAGACCGTGGGGTCCCTCTCACAGGAGACAGTTCTCCATGAACTTCTCAGGCGTGGGTCCAATGTCACGAGCAGCAGTAGTCCCAAAAGTGCTGCAATGTGAGTCCTTCCCACAGGCACACAGTCCTCCCAATACTGCTGCAGCGTGGGTCTCTGTTTCCACGGAGTGCAGACCTCCAAGGACAGGTTGCTCCAGCCTGGAAGCAGGGCCCCCTCTCTCCACCAGGTCTTCCACTGGATCCCAGCCTCCTCCAGGCATCCACCCGCTCTGGCATGGGCACCTCCCCCACGGGCTGTGGGGGGATCTCTGCATGCCCCGTGGATCCCCATGGGCTGCAGGGGCACAGCTGCTTCACCAGGGTCTTCACCACGGCCTGCCGAGGAATCTCAGCTCCAGCGCCTGGCGCGCCTCCTCCCCCTCCTTCTCCACTGACCTTGGTGTCACCATATTGTTTGCCTCAATGTTCTCACCTCCTCCTTGTCTCTGTCTAGAAAAAAACCTGTGCCCTACTTTGTTTTGATTTTCTTCTTCAATGTGTTGTCACAGAGGCTTTATCATCATCTGTAATTGGCCCAGGCTTGGCCAGCAGCATGTCCATCTCAAAGCCATTAGGGATTGGCTCTGCTGGACATGGTGGAAGCTTCTAGCACCTTTTCACTGAAGGCCACTCTGTGGCCCACCGCTACCAAAGACCAGGCTGTGCAAAACCAACACACCATTTTATCACAATGATAGGAAAGCAAACACTGTATAAGAATGCCCATCTATCTATCAATCTATCTCTCTATCTATCTATCTATCTATCTATCTATCATATAGATAGAGGAGAACAGCACTTAAGATTCTTAATATAGAGATGCAAGCAAAGCCTAACTCAACACCTACAAGCTGTAAGTTTATAGTACAGACAGGTTGAAACAGTGCAATCTAGAAACTGTTTAGGAGAGTGTGGGTGGTGGTGCCCAGTGCTCATCCAGTAAGTCTGTGTGAGAATACAATGAAGGTAGGTGGAGAACATGCTAGAACAGCTGGGAAGGGGCCATGGTTTAGCAGAATGAGTGTTGCACCTCATCAGATGATCTGTGTTCCAAGCAGATGGTGTGGCAATGGAGAGTGGGGTGATTGGAATTAAATGGTCCATGTTATATGATTGGATCTAGAGAGAGTACCCATTATAGATTTTTGGGTTGGTTAGTTTGTCTGTTTCT
This sequence comes from Callaeas wilsoni, assembly GCA_013398955.1. Taxonomy (NCBI): domain Eukaryota; kingdom Metazoa; phylum Chordata; class Aves; order Passeriformes; family Callaeidae; genus Callaeas; species Callaeas wilsoni. The sequence continues at coordinate 320,565 of VWPU01016469.1, read as the reverse complement.
TCTGGCATTTGATTTTGTTGTGGGTTTTTTGTTTTTTGTTTAAAGTCAAAAGAACTGATGTACAGAAAGAAAATGTGTTAGTGCCATATAGAGCGTGGGAGAGAACCCAGATCTATTCTTAAAACCTGCTTTGTGGTATGTGGCTGATGGAATACTGCTGCAATCCTCATGAATATTTTGATGGAAAAGCCCTTAACTAAATGGGGGCAGTGAAGTCAGGCAAGATTTACATGAGCTAAAGGACCCAGTCCTGCAATGAATCCTCCTTTTGAAATAGTTTGCCTGCATTCTCAGGTAGAGAGATGCTCCAGGTAGATGTTTTCTGCAACGCTGAGCATGCTGAAGTCCAGTCTGTCCCTCGTAGTTTTCTGTTTCAAAATCAGCAGGTCAAACACTCAGTGAGATTCTGTTGGACTACAGGTCCTAATCCAAACACATCTTGTAGTTATTGTTGCACTGGCTGCAAGTTTTGGGCAGAAACAACCAGAGTATGTGTGATTCTCCACTGATAGTCTAACAAGAGCCTTCAGGATGTGTCACTGGAAGACCTTTCAGTTGCTGTAGGAATTCTGCAGGGGGCCTATGGCTGCAAAGAAGGAGGAAAAGGGCATGTCTTTTCAGTGGCTTTAGCAGTGTGCCCATTCAATCATTGTGCAGGTGGGACTGTTCAATACCTTCACACTAGGTTTGCTTGGCCTTGCTGATACTGTGGACATGCACCAGTCATGGGTAGATGATCTATGTGTTGGTCTCTGTGCCATCTGACATAATCCTGCCTGCTGTGGACTTTCTGAACCCAAAGTCTTTGTATGTTGACTAGGATAAGCAACAGGAGTTTATTTCATTTTTGTGACAGAGATGCAGGATACTTGAAAAGACAAAATCACACATACTAACAAAGCATGACTTCCACAGTAGTCCTTTCCCATTTAAGCCTTTGCATTCACAAGGGGAAAATCCTAATTTTTTTAATGAATCAAACTGCAGGATGTTGACGAATAGAAGAAAGGGGATGACTTTTGAGATAATATTAGAGTAAGAAGAGTTAGTTTAAAGTATTAGGTAATTAACAGGGTCATATACTGTAGGAACATTGCCCTGAAAATTAATGGTCAGTCCAAATGCTGATGAAATATTTCTTACACAAGATCAGCATGAAGAAGAAACTACAGTGCGTGAGTCAATGTTTTGGTGTACTTCACGGGCAGGCTTCAGGAGAGTCTGGTTTGTCACTAAAAGAAGATGAAACTCTATGGATATCCTTTGAAAACACTGTGTCTGGCCACTTTCTGAGTGAGTACTTTATTTATTTCTATCAAAGTACATCCTGATGTTCGAGCTGTGGGCTTTTCCCCCTCAGCAATAACTCTGTAGATTTTGATTAGCATTTTTAATCAGAATGTTCTTCTGCCCAACCTTGAATATATTTTATGTTCCATGTCTGCATGCACCATATATCAGCTGACTATTTAAACTGTTAAATGAGATTATAAGGGAAACACTGTAAATCAAAACTAGGAAGTATTAGTTTTATTCAAAAATAAATTATTTTGATATCTGATTTTGTGAAGGATTAAAAAGTGGTTTTTGTAATGCAGATTATTCCTGGAAATCAATTGTAGATATCAGATATATGTGCACTTTGTTAATGTAACTCCTTTTTTTTTCAGAAAAAAGAATGATTGATGATTGCTTCTGAAAAAGAAATTAACTCAGGTTGTTGCCTGGTAGCTCCCTCTGTTCTATCTGACATGTCGTCACTGAAATGTTATTATTCAAAACTGAGAAATATTGTGGAGGTCTATTGCCTAAGGCAGTGAGGAAGTAGAATGAAGGCTGTTTAATTGAACCTACTAACAATAACATTGACTATTCATGTGAAACAGAGGTGCATAATCAGAGGAACTGGGAGAGAGGGAATATATCAATTCTCAGTCCTGGTATGAAGAAGAAGCTTCAGATACAGTCAATGTGTTTTCTTGGGTTTTTTTTTAATGGCACATTTTTTTTCACTGTTTGGAGAAACTAGGCTTCTAGACATGCACAGTGAAACAAATTTCTGCTTGAGATTTCTACAGAAAAAAAAAAGTGTTTTTTCCTTGAAAAGTACAAAGTAACAGGTCTCAGTGATGTACAGTGTTATCCATCCATCCATCCATCCATCCATCCATCCGTCCATCCATCTTCTAGCTCAATAGACCTGTGGGTGATACTGTGCAGGAAACCTTACAAGTGTAGACAGGGTCCATCAAGCATCCAACCATGTCTAAAGGTTCTCTTTGTAGAGGATGTGGGAGTACCCACATCCATGAGTGTAGTGTAATGTGAGTAAACTTAGCCCAATAATGCACAGTCTCAGACTTGTATTGCAAAGCAAGAAAGCTGAAGTAGCATCTCAGCTCCTGCAAACTAAAAAGCCTTAAGGTAGACTGAGACTGTGCCAGGAGGTACAACAACCCCTGAATTCTGACTGGTACTTCACTTTGGTGGCACACAGGAGTTTCACACACTGGTGCCTTGCCTTTCATTCCAAAAGCTAATAGCTCATGGTGGCTGGTTCTCAGCTTTTTCACCCCTACTCATTCAATGGGAAGGAAGTAAGTGCTATCTGAGGACTGTGCCCCATGTGATGTGATATACACTGTACAGTACATGACTAACTTCTGCCTTACCAGACTGAATTAGCCCCTTATTACCTCCTGGAGACATTGTCTTGCAAAGAGAAGGGTAGTGAATAGTCAGCCATCTTGACGCACATGCTGGACATTAATATTGAGGTTGTCATGGCAACAACACATATTTGAAACAAAAGTGTGTCTGCAGAATGTGTAAAGACAATACATTTCAAAATTAAAAGGAATTAATAGAAATCTCAGTAATAAAAAGTTAACTTAGTTGACTATTTAATTTGGCATCATGCAGAAATTATGTAAGTCTGAAATGACGTATTACAAACCATACATGAACTAGACCAATTAGATTTTAGATACCACCGAAAATTAAACAGTTCTGTGTTATAATGGCACGTAGTGCAAATAGGGTAGCAGTTTGTAAGTGGTCCGTAGCTTCCCTCTGAAACATTGCAGTGGTATTGAAAAGCAGACAATTTGCCCATGTTAAATATTTGAAGTTGATATTCACTGACATGGTAGGTGTATAAACACAGTTCACTGAATCCGAATTAATGTCTCAAATGCAAACAGTCGGGAAATTACAGCTTAGTGTAATTTTCAAGAAGTTGAAATTTTCAATTAAGGAAAGAATGTCTAAGAGATGAATTCTTCTGGTTCTTAACTAGCAACCTTGGGAATTTCCAAAAAAATCCTTTTGGAAGTGATTATTCTTTACTAATCCGTATTATTAAATATAAGAGAATTTTTCTTTCCCTGGCGAAATCTGACCTCCCCAAATTAAAGCAATGAGATGCAGCATATTACACATAACTATGTAAGTACTCCAGTGTTTAGTTTACTGTGCTACAGCTATCAGGACTCAGTTGCTGACTCTTGTGTTTTTCAACTGCATAAAATTGGACATACATTTGTTTTCTAATAAAATATTGCACACTAGAAAAGTAGCTCTTCCAGTAATATCAATTTATTACTGAGGCTTGAACTTTTTGCATTAAGAATCTGAAAACAGGAGAGGAAAAAACATAACTGGAAGGCTTTGGGGTTTATGAAAACTACAGAACAAGAGAAAAAAATAGAGGAAATATTAAAAAAAATAGTGGAAATATTCACAGCCTAATAGAGCAAACTTCAGGGAACCTCTTTAACTGGTGCTGATAAAAGTGTGCAGGAGATGTTTAAAAACTTTCTGTTGTTTAAATATAAAGCAGGAGAATATCACATGATATAATAAATCATATGTTATTCAAGTGGCAGTCCGCAGTCCTTTTTATGAGTGGGGACAGTGCAGACTCTGAATAAGATTGACTTACTGGGATTAAAATCATAAAGGAGAAAAATCCAGCTAACCTCAAAGCAAAACTGAAATAATACCAGCTGGATACTTTTAAGTATTTTACTGACAAGCATGGTAAAATGAATACCATATTTATCAAATTCAGAAGAAAGATAAATTATTATTTTAAAAAGTATTTATCTCAAAAATAATTATTCGAACTGTGACTGTACATATATTTTGACTCAATTCCATTTAACTGTTGAAGCTTTTGATGTCCGGTAGGATAATTGTATATTTAATCATATAAGTAACTGCACATAGTGCATGGTATACAGACTGTAAAATCTCATTAAGTCACAAAAATGTGTTTGAAAATAGATGACGCTATTGCAAATATTTATATATATTCTCTTCAATCATGAAAAAAAATGTGCATATACAAATGTGAAGGACTGACCCAAGATTTAAAATATCACAGAGTTAACCCTTCCCAGAAGGATATCAGATAAAATGAGACCTTGACTACACTACCCAGCTTTATGTCATCAGGTGATGTTCCTATGTGCTGGGAAAACAAGGGAAACCGAGATAACTGTTAAGGGCAGATGTGTCACGTTCTTCTGGATAGCATCTCCCCTTCTGCCATGGTTTAAGCGCAGCCAGTAACCAAGCCCCTCACTGCTGCTTGCCCACTCCCTCACCAGTGGGATAGGGGAAAGAATCAAAACAGCAAAAAGTAAAAAAAAAAAAGTGAGTTGAGATAAAGACAGTTTAAAAGGGAAAGCAAAACCAACACACACAAGCAAAAAAAAACAAGGAATTAATTCACTGCTTCCCATGGTTGGACAGGTGTTCAGCCATCTCCAGGAGAGCAGGGCCCCATCAGGCATTACAGTGACTTGGGAAGACAAACGCCACCACTCCAAACGTTCTCCCCCTTCCTTCTACTTCCTCCCACTTTATACATTGAGTATGATGTCACATGGTCTGGAATATCCCTTTGGTCAGTTTGGGTCACCTATCCCAGCTGTGTCTCCTCCTCCCAGCCTCCCAAATACTGCCAGTTTCCTTGTCAGCCTTGCAGTGCAAAAAGCAGAAAAGGCCTTGGCTCTGTGCAAGCACTGCTCAGCAACAGCAAAAACATCTCAACATTATCCACCCTTTCTTCAGCATAAATCCAAAACATAGCCCCATAGCCACTGTGAAGAAAATTACCTCTACTGCAGCCAAAACCACCATACCTGTTTTGATATTTTAAGTATGAGTGGAAAAGAAGCAAAACATCACGGTTTCACATTCCTGTAAGAGAAGTGACCAAGGAAACAGTGCCAACTGGCTCTACATACAGTGAAATTCAGAGATTAGCCTGGGTAATTTAACCAGTAAGGCTGCTTGTTGCTTCTGGGACCATCTAAGTCAGAATAAAGAAAATAATAAACCAACTAACCTCTCAGTAGAGGATATGTTATCCAAGTATACAGTAAAGCCATATTACATCAGAGAATCACAGGAATATGCTGTCCTGCTTAAGAATGCCATTTGAGTTTCACCATAGTCAAGTAAAAGAAACAAGAATTTTGTATAGAATTGTATAGAATTTTGGCAGAAATTGATGAGGAAAGGTTGGTATTTTTGCAAGGTTACTCAGAATTTTTAGTCCCTGAGTCTCAGGATTTTATTTTGTGTGCATACATTTGCAACAACTCTCTATTTTTTAGCAGCTGATACTAGAAAAATTTGGTCAAGGAAAAAAAATGCAAAATGGGTTTTACTGGTGTGATCTGAAGCCTCATATGCCAGGATGAATATCTTTTCCCTACAGATATCTGCTCTATTACATACTGGTATTGTATCCATTGACTTAAAACATTTTCAAGGCAGACACTGAAAGAACAGAAAACATTTGATTTACAATGTTTTAATTAAGTGTTAGTCTCATGAGTTTTATTGGATTGTCTAAAACTTCATTATTTCTACTACCAGTGTCGCTAATAACATTATGAACATAAAACTTTTTACCCTGCTTTCTGTTTGCTGAAATGTTCCATAATTACTGTTGATTCTGTTAATAATATAGCCCAACTATTAAGAGAAATTGACAATGGCAGAGTATTTAATCTATATGAAACAAGAGATACAAAACAAAGAAGAACAGAAAAGTAGAGAAATTCTCTCATCTATGTAATATTTTCAGTGCAACATCAGAAAAAAAGAACTCTAGATTAAAGCTACATGAGGGCAAGCAACAGAGCAATAAGCATTACATATGACCCACAGGGATCTCTCAATATCTGTGAGAATTAATAGCATAATCAGAGCTGCAATTCTGGTCCATTCTACAGCTCATGTGTTTCCAGCCACAATTTTTAAACCAGTAGGAATAGGTAAGGGAGATCTTTCTAGACTACAAAAAAATCCCAAAGAAACGAACAAAAACCTGAAAAGTGCTCTCTGCTAGAACTTTCATAGTCTGCTGGGAGGTTTTTATCTATAAACAATATTTCTTGCTTGAAGACTTCCCTTTCAAAAACAAATGGATAATTGATTTTTGTGTGTGTTTTTCTTAAGCCATTTCTTGTTTCCCTTACTTCAATTCCCGGTTTGCATACCTCATTATATCTGCATTATTCTTATAGCGTTAGAGGTGTGTTAAGGATTAAACTGTCTGTAAATTTGCTGAACTGTTTATTTTCTAATAATCTGAGAAATAAATTGAGATGTGTGGGGTGTTTGTTAATTTGTTTTATTTCTCTTTGGAAGTGCTGCACTGTATTAAAAAAGATTTAACTAGATATTCAGAAAGGCTTTGAAAAAATATCTAGTATCATATTAGCAATGAAAAATTTCATGAAATGTTAGAAACTAAATGCATATCTAGAGAAGCCCTGGGATGTCAATAAAATAGAGAACTAGGAATTCAGGTAATGAAATTATTACTTTTGTAGATATAAATGGGTTTCTGTGAGTCCAAAGAAGTACATGATGTATACATAAAGAAATAGTAAAATCCTCTGAGGAATTTTTTGCATGCACCATGGGACTTAGTTCCCGTATAATACTATTAGTTGCAATTCTGAGTTTCACTCTTATAACAAGGTCATGTACAACTAAAAATTTTGTCTTTTTGTCATCAGTTCATGACTAAAGATATCAACTTGAAATGATGTAGAAAATTTTATACTGGAAGATATTACATTGGTAATCAGTAGCATCCTGGGACTGGGATCTGCAGGGACAACAGTGCTGGAAATAGAATAAGGGAAGAGGATAGCTTTAAGCAATTGTTAGCATTTTTAACATGGGCTTAACAGTTTTATTTATTTTTTTATACTAGGAGGTGCTGGTTCTTTTTTGGATCCCAGCAAGAAAGCCACATATTTATAGTCCAGAAAAGGTGATAGTAACTGGAAATATTACATCCCTGATGATGAAAACCTGGAATGACCACACAGGATAGGGAATGGTTAGGGAATGGCATTCTCCACAAAATTCCTGTTTATGGTGAGGTTTGCTGCTGTTGGTGTCTTTAGAGCTTTTTAGCATTTTCTTCAAGACGATGTACTTAAGAAAACATTTTGGGAACTGGAGTTATCCTTCATCAAAGTATGTGTGTAGTACAGCACAGTCCTTTAGGCTAAGTAATATGCATGGTGCAACCCAGCACAGCCCAGCACCCACTCAGAACAGCTGTTGGTGGAGCACTAACTCCCCAACATACAATAGTCTCCCATTCAGGGCCACAACATTTATTAGGAATACTTGAGCAATATTTGGTGGCTATTTTACCTTTGTCTTACCTGACCTGAAAGCAGGAGCTCTGCTAGCAACCTGGTAGCCCCAAAGGTACCACTGAAACTGGAACAAACTTTAGCCTGGATTTAGTGAAAGGTATTCCAGAGAAAGGACTTGAATTCAGCTATTTTGCCTGAGATACTGCAGTCGGGTATAAAAAGAGCCTAACAGTCACAAGTAACCAATAGGGATCTTACTGGTGAGTTTTGAAAGCTGTATTACATGATTAATTACCAAAAATAACACTCTGCTGCCTGCTACATGGTGTGATAACATGGCATGAACATATCTGAAACTTGGTGTAGTGGACTGACCCTGGCAGGAATCCAGGTGGCCATTAAAGCTGCACTATCACTCCCCTCGTCAGCCGCACAAGGGAGGGAAAATACAGCAAAAAGCTTCTGGGTTGAGATACAGGCAGGAAGAGATCACTCACCAATTACCATTATAGGCAAAACAGACTCGACTTGGGGAAATTAATTCAATTTATTACTGATCAAATCAGAGTAATAAGAAATAATTTCTCAGAGTAATGACAAATCAAATTAAAACACCTTCCACTACTCTCTTCTTCCTGGACTTCAACTTCGTTCCCCATTTTCTCTACCTTCTGGCCCCCACAGCACAGCAAGGATACAGGGAATGAGGGCTGAGGTCAGTTTGCCACATGTTGTCTTTGCTGCTCCTGTTTCCTTGGGACTAGGACTCCTCACAATCTTCCCCTACTCCAACATGGAGTCTGTTGCACAGGAGACAGGTCCAACATGAGTCCTTCACCCAGGCTGCAGTTCTTCACAAACTGCTCCAGCGTAGGTCCCTTCCAGGGAGTGCAGTCCTTCAGGACCAAGCTGCTCCAGATAGGGGTCTTTATGGGGTCACAGGTTCTGTCAGTAGCCTGCTCCAGTATGGACTTCCCACAGGGTCACAGGCTCCTTCGGGCATCCACCTGCTCCAGCCTTAGCTGCAGGTGGATCTGTGCTCCACCTTGGGCTGCAGGAGGACAGCTTACCTCATCAGCTTCTTCCTCACAGGCTGCGGGGGAATCTCTATTCTGACATCTGGAGCACCAAACCTCCCTCCTTCTTCACTGACCTTGGTGTCAGCAGATTTCTTTCTCCCACACATTCCCACTCCTCTCTCCGGTTTCAGTTGATCCTGAGAGCTTTTTTCCCCTTCTTAAATGCATTATGCCAGTTTATGCTACCACCACTACTGATGGACTCAGCCTTGGCCAGCAGCAGATCCGTCTTGGAGCCAGCTGGGATGGGCTCTGTCGGACATGAGGGACAAGCTGCCTTCTGGCAGCTTCTCATTGAAGCCACTACTGCACCCCCTCGCTACCAAAAGTCTTGTCATGCAAAGCCAGTACACTTGGCAAAGAACATGTTGAAATATATCTTTCCCAAAATTTTATTTTTGAAGCTTTTAGAGAAAATGTGTGTCAAAATTAGAATAGTGAAAGAGTTAATTCCAAAGTGTTAAGACATTCACTAGGATTGGCCTTTTTTTTTAAGTTCGATTTTTAGCATTGGCAATCTCCTAAATATTTTTGATTTTGGTGATAGTCCTTTGATGGAAAATGAGTGTCTCTTTTTTTATGGTCTCTAAGTTGAACTTTCATCTATGCTGCACACAAATTAATTTTCATCTTTGAAAGTTCAACTTGGCCCTTAAAATCATTCTAAAATTTAGTGACCTGGTTTTGACATATTATTACTTAGAGAAAAGTACAAAAAAGCCTTCTCTGGATGGTAGTGAATAGGGACATGCTGAACTTAAGAACTCAGTTGTGTAGCCCCCACTGGATGCTTCTGGCCAAGATTATTCCTGTCCACATGCTAGACTTGGCATTTCCCTGCACTGAACTTCATGAGATTCCTCCCTGCCTAATTCTACAATCTGTCAAGGTCCTTTGGAATGACAGAAATTTCTGCTGGGTCTGTCACTCCTTTCAGTTTGGTATAACTTGCAAACTTGCTGAGTGTACACTCTGCCCCATACTCCTGGTCATTAACAAGGATTTTAAAAGGTATTGGACTCTGTGTTAGCCCCTGGAACACATCACTCGTGGCTGGCCTCCAGCTGGAGTCCAGCAGGTCAGCCAGTTTTCAGTCCACTCTTGTTCATTCATCTGTCTCAGAGGGTGCTGCAGGAGACAGTGTTGAAATCCTTACTCTAATTTATAACAACAACTCCTACCCTGCCCTCAACAGCCACATCAGTCACATCAGGTGGATTAAGAAAAAATTCATCATGGTAAACCCGTGTTGCTAATTCCTGATGACATTTTTGTCCTTAATGTATTTGGAAAGGGTCTCAAGAAAGATTTGCTCTATCACATTCCCAAAGATCAACATGAGGGCTGACAAGTTTATAGTTCACCACATCCTCCTTCTTGCACATCCTGATGACAAGATTGTTCCTTCCTTCAAAATTTTGGAATCTCTCCCTGCAAGATGGAACCCCTCTACTCCACTGCAAGTTATAAGTTACACATGCAACTTTAATTGTTTTTCATCTTCAGTCTAATTTTGTGCTTCCAGCTTCTGCTTTTTATCTCAGTTTTCCTGTTGGTTGCAAAGGTGGTTCAGTAACACTGATTAAATTTCTCTCATATTGATTACTGCCTTTCACTTCCTTTTGATTCCACCTCTTCCATCCCTTTTCTGTGCACCAGCATCTCACATTTGGAAAGCAAGTACCCAGTGATTTCTGTTTCCCAATCACCATCTGCTAGATGGTGTACCTAGGTAGCCATCCCATAATCAATTACATGTAGCATGAAGAGTTTAAAAGTGGCAAAGAGGTTCTAGCTCTACACTCCTGGCATCAAAAGGGCCATCCTACAGAGAAAATACTTCCTTGTAGCAGCATGACTTCTCCATTGTCATGCAACTCAGTCTGCTTTTTATTTATGTCACACAAGCCTGATCAAGTGACTTGATAGACAGTCTCATGCTCCTACTTTCAACAAAATAGATAAACTTTACAAAACAGTAAACTTCTCTTACTGAGAATTCTGTGTCCTGATATTCAGTGTATATCTGTACATATGCCTCTGGCCTTAATATATTTGTTTTAATATTAATTATATGGAACTGTGATTTTGATATGCTAGATTATAAGGAAAAGTACCAGGAGTTTTAAATTCAGTGTTAGTTTTGTATATGTAGATACGTAGACATTGCAAATATTTAGATATAAGAATGGATTATATGCTTTCCAGGACTTTGAAAAAAGCCCTGACTACAGAGGTCTCCAGTGATATTCCAGGCAGTATTCACAGGAACACAGCCAGTACATCAAGAGAAGAGATTAAGCCCATCTGCCTGGCATTTGAGACACCACATCTAGGACTATGGCCTCGCTTCCCCCACCTCCAGCCATATATTGCAGGAAGGACACACAGCAGAGATCACTGTTGTTGCAGCACATGACCTTTGAGGAGAGGCTGAGGGACCAGATGCGGAAAGGAATTCAGGGAAACCTAATGGCAGCCTGCAAAACCTACAAATGATAATCTGGTGGGAGTATAAGAGAAAAGAAATGTGAGCTGAAACAAGAGAAAAGTTTCACACTGGATAGAAGGAAAACCTTTTTCATTCTGAGAATAGTCAAGCAAAGGAGAAGGATGTAAATTATTCCCAAAGCAGAAATTGCATTGCTTTAAGTGATGAAAACAGTTTGCAGCTGAAGCTCTGCAGCTTCACAAAAAGTCTATCCTGTTGTCTGGTTATGTTTTTATTTTTAGATTGTTACAGAATGGTCACTATTTACCTTTTCCACAGTGGGTAATTTGGGGATAATTTGCTCCTCTTTTTAAAATCTATTTTAAAGATATTTTTTCAAAATTAAAAGTATTTTTTCAGTTGAGATTTCATCAGGCTAAAAGCAGGATAAGGATTTTATACCTGCATTAATATTCCAAGATTTTTTGTCCCGAGTGACTCTGGAGCTTGTGACTCCTGACTAAGTGTGGAATCTTACATTTGTCCCTACACAGTTTCAGCTGCTTTTTTTGGAACAGTTCTCCATCTCTTTCTGTCCTGCTTTTTTGAACACAATTTCTGTCCTTGATAAAGGTGATATGTTGAGCTGAAGAAGCCTGGCTCTTTTTTTTTTTTTTTTAGGCAGAAAAGCCGTTTCTGGATAATTGATAATAGATTTAATTGAACAGATCTATTGTAAATCTAGCCTGTTGTTTCATGATTTATTGCCTGAAAGACTTAACATTCAAAAATTTAAAGACCAGCAAATGAGTCAATAGCTATGAACTCACTCACAGAGTAGTCCCACTTTAATTCTAATGTTTTTAATTTCTGAATATTTCCTAGGTAATGCTGTTTCACACAAAAACTTACCATGTTAGAACTGGTTTTGTATTCTGGAAATTTTCAGATTTTGAGAAATCAGATTCAGATTTTTTTCAGCATCTAAAAGCTAAAACATTTTTATTTCCAATCTATATTTAAGAAACAGAAAAAAACTACACAGGAATACAAAGGCATCCTGATCAGTAATGGATCTTGGTCTGGATCTTAGGCTGATCACTTTCCTGTGTAGCAAGCAGCGTGTGTGTGTGAGACAGTGCTTACACACAAAACTAAATTGTAGGTTTTACTGGCTTTACCTTATGTGGTGGTATACTCGATAAATACTTAATATTTTATTGTTTGATGGACTGGTACCTTCTTTTTTGATATAAATTTAATATATTAAGTTATTAAAAGCATTCATTCTCTGTAACATTAAATATTTCTCAGCTATTCATTAGAGAAACATAAAGGCAATGGAACTGTTACCTCTTTCGCTTTGCCTAGGGATGTTTTTGAAATGCTGATGTCTAAATACTACTGTTTACCTTTCTTGAAGAGCTGTGATGAATATTGGGTCTGCACACCCTGAGAACTTCCTGAAGCAGCAGGATTTCTATTATCATTGAACTTCTGTCACGCCCTATTGAGAAGGTTAACTTTGATTACTACTTTTAAGGGAAATTACACAAGTGAGAATTTACTTCATTCAATGTGCTGTTTTCTTGCTAATATTTGTGAATTTGAGTACTGAAGTGAGTACAGCTGCACCAAAGCTAGAGTGAAGTAATTGGATTTGTGGAAGATACAGTTGCACAGAGATAAGGAGTGATTTTTACCTAAAGAAAATGGACCAAACGTGAAATATTTACTTGCTAACTTTAAATGTTCCATATGACCAAACAATATTTACAACAAACATAAATAATTCAATGTTTGAAACTAAGGCAAGAAAATTACTGGAAGCCTTTGTATTATTTATTTTAAGTAAGGTTATTTTTTGCATAGCCTTGCAAGAGCATCGTCTTTCCTTTATTGTGAGAATAAACATGAAAAATAAGCTGTAATCACTTGGAGCAATAGGGTCTTTAAATATATGACCCGGTTAGTTTGATAATGTGGCTCTACGCTGCAATAGCACAGTAGAGATTATAGTGAAGTAAAACTCAGTGCAGGATATTTATTTACAAATTCCTCAAGCAAGGGATTTTACACATTCACACTCTCACATACTTATATGCAATATGAAAAGCATTAGTTCTTGATGGGAGGTGACAGAAAGGTTTCTGGACAATTCTCTTGCACCCCTTAGGAGTCACCAGATGTCACATCTCCGAATCTTGCCGATTTATGCTTTCATAAATCTTTGAATAAGTTGATGCTTATTGTATGCTTTTACTCACTCATGAGTACATAGTCTGTTCTTTTGAGCAAGGAGAAAAGCAGGATGGTATGTACTACGTGCAGCAACCTAGTTTCCTTCTTCCTTGTGAGACGGTAGTGGTCATCAGCTAGGAAGTCATCTGTGCTGTGACCTTTTCAGAATGCAGGCCTTTTCATCTTGTCATAAGGAACATCTTCCTCAATACTTCCCAAGAGAACAGTGCCTGGGGAAGGGTGCCCTTTCCTTCCCTGTGCAGGCTACTTTTTAAAACTTTTTTGTGCTGTTTCTTCTGATGCTTAAACACACATATTTTCTTCATTCTGCATCCACACAACCCTTGCTCTTTCTGTTATAAATTTGTGGAAATTAAATATGCAAATATTTACATTATCTCAATACTTACTGCCATAAAGCTTCAGAAGAAACTAGAATTCTGCCTGTGCTTTCAGTTATTGGTATTTAATGGTTGCTATTAGTCCATCCTAAGGACTCATCAAATTCTATGTTTGAATAATGGTATGCAGAAGAACATCATGAAGAGTGGGAATATTGTGAAGAACAGATGTCTTCAGCTTGAGGCTTCAGTTAGAACTTCCTTAAGGCTTCTCAGTGCTTAGGCGTGCTCTGTGCCAATGAAGTAGATTAGCAATGCTCAGAAGATTAACAAATGCTCTAAATGCTCAGACAGCAACTTATTTGGGGATTTTAATAACCAAGGTTCAATATGATATGGCACAAGGGAAGTGTAAGAAAAGAAAAAGAAACCTGGTTAACAGTTTTTTGAAGTAGTGCAATCAGAATTATTCTCTATATTCTCTATTTAGCAGAATGTAATAGAATGTATGTCAAAAACAACATCCATTGTTAATCAAGTTGCTCATGGTGTCTGACCTGACTCATAGGCAACCTACAACACAAATTAACTTCAGATTTTACATCAAATGAAACATAGAGAAACTCTTTTTTGACTGTAAATTTTGATCAAAACAATACTTTATTCAACAAGCAATGGTTATGCCAGCCTTGAGAATCCTTTCAAAACTCTGTGTTTAAGGGATCAAACACACTGATGGGAATATTCACCATTGCATTTAATTAATGAAAATTTAACATGTGTCGATGTTGGACTCTTGTGACTATTAATGGTATTTCTCTGCAGAGGAAGAAAATGATGTGCTCTTGGCTTCCAGAAAGACCATATCTGGCTTCCAGTTCTGGCCATATTTCCGGTTTCCATGTAAAAGCATTCTATTATTCAGGGCTGTTAAAAATTGGCCATGTTTGCCTGAGGTTGTAGGAAATGACTGGGACCTTGGGTTGCAGCACTGTAATATGGAGAAAGGTCCTTGTGCACAGACAGGCACTGCTCCTGCAGCAAGGAGTTGAACATGAAGATAGGATGGTTTCAGTTAGACTTAGGGCTTCTTTAAAGACTTTGGGCAGACCGTCAATGGATACTATTCATCAGGAAGCGATTTGGCAAGGAGTTAGGAATTACAGCACTGAATGTCAAAGCCAGTACTGCAGGACCAGTTTTTCAGGAATCTATCTTCAAGGGGAACTTGAGAAGCATTAGAGTGAGCTTCCGAAAAGCAGATGACCTGACAGTAAAATTTTTAAGCTACTGATCCAGGGAAGAATCAATACTAAATTGGGAGCTCAACAGACTTTTGATCACATCAGATACAGATGAAAAATGCTTGGAATTGTTTTTGCTATACAAGACTGGGGGTTAGAGTTAGGTGCCCTGAGTGCAGGAACTGGCTGAGTGAAGAAGAGATCAGTAGACTTTTGAGTATACATGAGATGCCAGTTTAGGTCTCACCCTCTATTGGCAGCAATAGTTTTTGTGTTCACATGCAGTCCTTCTCTAATTTTGTCTCTTCCCCTTAAATTATTCAGTCTTGCTCATTTGTGAAAAAAAGCCAGGCATGCTCTTTCAAAGTGTTGATGAACAAACTAGTATCATTCTATCCCTCTGCATCCATAGCTGGAACAGTGGTTCAAATATAACATTTTTGCAATAATCTACCTACAATTCTAGTTATACTAAATCCAGAAATACTTTTTTTTCCTCACAGTTGGTTTTGGGGTTTTGTTTTTGGGGCTTTTTTTTTTTTGCTTGGGGTGTTTTTATTTTTCCTTTTTTTTTAATGGTTATGATTAACCATTAAAGAGGTTTTTAATCTATCATTTTGATAAGCTAAGTGGCAGTATTATCAAATTTGAAATGTGATTAAATCTTGAAATGTCTTTTAAAAATATCTACCAAGTTGTTATGGATGTTTGCTGACTTACAAATAAATAGCACATAAATCTACCCTGAGCTGATTAATATTGTTTTCTATAATTCAGCTACTACAGAACTCTGCTAAGATTTAGAATCTGCAGCTTTTCATTAACTATTTTTCAGAAGCTTCTTTTTTCTCCATGGGCATAATTAATTAAGATAATCTAAAGAAAACATACATATAAGCTTTGTTTGCCTAGCCAGATGAATGTGACTTGAAATCTGGCTTGTCTAAAATATTTGTATTAGAAGAAAATAATACAAATAAAACAAATCTATTAAAAGTTTTCAAATAACTTATACCTAAGAGATACCAACAAATTCTACCACTGAAGATCTCCTAAATTAACTACCTTTAAAAGCAAATGAAATAAGATTTGTTTATTTGCAAAACCTCAACCCACAAAGCTTTTTATTTTCTACTTTCTTTGCAATTTACAGTAGTTTCAAAGATTCCTTGAAATAGATGAGCAGCACTTTAAAAATATGGCTTTAAACATTTAAATAGATTTAGTCCTTCATAATGATTGAACTAACCTTGTGATGCTCTTATTTTCTGCATTATAGATTGTGATCATGCAGTCATCAGCATGATCTTTCAGAACTGATTTGCTAGACTGGAATGACTTCAAGATGTTATGTTAGCTTTTCCTGATAAATAAGTTCCTGATAACTAAGTATTCTGTGTATATCTTAAGTCTGCCCTCACTGATGTAAAATGAAAGTTACTATGACAGACGTGGGTACTTACCAAGAGTACAACATGACAGCTAACATACACAATTTTGTGAATTCCCTTTGACTGAGATATACCTAAATGAATAACTGAAATTTCTGACTGCTCAAAAAAATACTTAATTGGCTTAGGTATTGAAGTGTGCAGAAGTGTAAGGCAAATTATTTCCCAATTTAGACAAATTTCAAAATACACTTACTTCAGTATTAAGTAAGATTTTTTTTAAAAATTAATGTAATTTTTCAATGTTATTAAATTAGGCATTTTCAAGGGTTTATTTTCAAAATGGCTAGAATACTCTTGATCTGATATTAGAGTAGCAATAGCAACAGAAGAGATTAGAACAGAAAGCTAGGATTTCAAAAGGGTAAGGTTAGGAATACAGGAGATTTTTTAGCAACATTCTTTCATCCATATAACTTTTTGTCAGATTTGTTATACATTTTATATTTTCTATTTCTTATATTTGTTTTGCTATCTTTTATAACATTGAGGTCTTTGTTTTTCCCACTGTACCTCCACACAAGTAGGCTGGGGCTTAGCAAGTGAAAGTGTGGGAGGATGCACAGCCAGGGCAGCTGACCACAACTGGGCGAAGGAATATCCAACACCATGTGACATCATGCTCAGCAACAGAAGTTTGGGAAAGAAAGATAATACGGAAGGAAGAGTGCTGGTGCTTGTCTTCTGGTGTTTTTATTCCATCATCGTTACAAGTGATGGCGCCTGTTTTCCTGGCGGTGACTGAACATGGCCTGCCCATGGAAAGTGGGCAATGAATTCCTTGTTTTGCTTTGCTTGTATGTGAAGATTTAACTTCACCTACTAAACTTTCTTTATGAAACCCATGAGTTTTCTCGCTCTTGACCTTCCAATGAGCAGGTGGCTGTGTGACGCTGGCTGGCTGCCAGAGCTAAACCACAACCATGATCCAATTCTACAACAGAGAAAAAGAAAAAATAGTACTTCAAGTTTTTACAAATGTGTTTGGCAAAGTTATTTACACTACAGTTCTAGCTATTCCTGATTCCTGTAGAGCTGGATATTTCTCACTAGTTATCAGTTATCTTTTTTTTTAATGTTCTTATATTTAGGTGTTATTTATATAGTTTAATATTTATGGGTGATTATTAGGAAATATAAAATTAGCAAGATCCAAAAATGTTTAAAGAGATTTTAGAGAAATGTGAAATATAAGAATAAAATATTGCTGTAAACATTTACAAATGTGTGTGTGTGTCCTGGGGTGATTCTATGACCATACTGTATTCCCCATCGCCTGCTTGATTTCTAGTGTACCTTTAAATTGCAAAGGGGGGAGAGAGAAGCCAAGAGAACTCTTTAAAGCGGCTCGCTTGACCTTGCAACTAGAATGTTTTGCATTCTTTTCTCTCCCGTTTCTGACAACATTTAGCTGGTTAGAGGACTTTTGCTCTCTAGTCTCTTCGGCTTTTCAGCGGAGAAGGGACTGTGATCTGCCTCAGCGGCTTCTTTTCCTTTTTGGACTGTTTTTAGCTTGCTTTTCATCTGAGACCGGCTGTCATCTCCGGACCTGCTCGGCGGGACCCTCCAAGGGGGGTCGTCGGACCCTGCCTGGCCGGCCCGGCCCAGCTCAGGACTGCAGGTTTTACCTACAGAAAGAACTCTAAAATCCATAGTCCTCTTTTAGGGGACAGGGGAGGGGGTTTCAATATCCTTTTTTCCCTGTGACAGCGGGGGACTCTGTTTTTGTTAAATAAATAGTTTTTTTCACTTTCACTTGAGAAATTATTTTCCCGAACCCGTGGGGGAGGTGCTGCCGGGGCCTGCTTGCCTGGCAGGCACGAGAGAGAGAGACGCCCCTCTCGGGGTGTTTCCTCCCGGATTTGTGTCCAAACTGGCACAGTGTGTAACTGCAGCTCTGGGCACAAACCCCAGTAGCTTGAGATGTGGTTAAAAATTACTTGTTCTATTTACCCACTATTTAAATCTTTCAGAAGAAAATCTGAATCGCTTTCTGGAAATTCTATAATTCTTCCTGTATCAGCTATTTAAAAGAAAAAAACAATAATAGTTTCTCAAAGCATTTGAAAAACTGCTACAGCTACGGACATTTCAAATAAAAATTTTTTTAAAAAGTACAGCATGACCTCATTAAGCATCCCATGGCCATCTGCAAATATAGAACCTGGGGAAGAAGTGAAGTAATTTAAAATGTGTATATGATTGCTCCAGCAACTCAAGTTTAAACCAACGTCGATATTCTCATGAGTTGATCTTCTCTGGGATTTATTCTAATTGCTTTTTATCAATACATTTTTCTTTCATTTCATTATTCCTTTTATAATTCACAAAGGATATCCTGCTCATTAATGAGAATTAGCAAGTCATTATTAAGATCAAATGCCCTTTTTCTTTTTTGCCCTTTTGCTCAAGGGCAACTACTACAGATCTTTCTGATACCTGGATAGGAGTGAAAGTAATTTAGTTCACGCCAAGTTATTCTTCAGTGCCAGAATTCCAAAGTCATATGGGGAACTCATTAACAATCCTGTTCACAATATTACCAAGAGCAGTTAACAGCACTCTTTTACTGAAGGATTTCCCTCCTGAAGGTCGAAATGTTTCATTGCTGGAAGCAGCACTACAGCTGGTCTACGAGATGAGAGAGATAACCCCGCTCTCTGTCCTAAAGTCAATTAAATACTGACCCGAAGGGCACAGCCAACTGAAAGTGGGTTTTTATTTTGTATGTACATTTTCTGTCAAAACCAACAGGTGTTAATTCTATATTACCAAGGGCAGTATTTGGAATGTAGCTTACTGTGTTAAATCTACTACTGCTTTCAAGAAACAAAGAAGATTTCACAGGTTTTTTATGACCCTTGCTAGACTCTACTTTCATTTGCTCACACTACAAGAAAAGTATTCAGGACTAAAAATAGAAAGAGTTCTTGTTTTAGACATAAATTCAAATTGAAAGAAATTATTTGAATTCACAAATCCAATTACTGTTTCTAGATACTGATTTGGTTGATACTAAAAAGTGATAAGATACTGCTCATTCCAATATGTTTTGTCTTAATAGCTTCCTCAGAAATTTAACTATGGAGTTTCCTTGGTTTGAGGTTTGTTTGTGAGGAGTTTATACCTTTAGTACACCTAGCCATTTTCCCAGCAGTTACCTGGCATCAGCCCACAGTACCCTTCTAAGGGGCTGAACTCACCTGGCTTTCTGCTATGTGTGTGAACATCTGCATTCTGCATCCAGGTCCAGCAGGTTCATTCCAGTGCCACTTAAATGCCACTCTTTCAAGCAGGTTAGGATACTCACTTTTGCTGCACATCGACCATCTCAAAAACACATTACTTAAGAGCACAACATATTCTGAAAATCTCTCATGTGCTTTAATTTTCCTCTAATCAGATGTAAGGAAGGCATCAAACATTTATTTTTCTGTCTGACAGCACCTCACTCATAGTCATCTATTTTTTAATTTTTCTCTGCTGTGGTTCATTGAGTTCCGTTTGCCATTAAGTTGTCATCACCCCACATGTTTGTATTTCGATTTAAAAGGACTTGCTAATATGACTTAATTTGTAATATGCACTGTGAATTTTCATTAATTATAGACTGGCCTTACTGGTGAGGACCTGGATATGCAGAACTAGAGTGGCCACCTGAGTCAGTTAAAACCTAGAACATGAAAATTTGTGTTGAGACTTTTTACATGCCTACACAACCAGATTCTTGAAAAGACCTTATCTGAAAGTTGGAAATATTTGGAAAGAGTGAAATTGTGAGTTTCGTGCAAATGGCAGAGGAGTCAAAGGAAGTGATATGGATAAATGATCTGTAGGCTGTAACAGAGTTCGTTGGTTTCTCTAATTACATCTTTTCTCTTACAGCATCACACTTAGTTAAAACAGCAAAAAAATACCGGAGAGGTGATACAGATGAGATACTGCTCCCTCAGATGTTCAGGATCTTTTCGGTTTGGGAGATCTGAAAAATTACAAAGAGGACAAGTACTGTTATAAGAAAAGGAAATTTTAACTGATAGTAATAAATTAGTTTGGATTATGGTGAAAGATATAGAAAGTAAGCAGTATATCAACATAAGAATATTTGCTTTTAAACGATACAGTTGTCCTGTCTTCTGTCGTGTTTCTGAGGGAAATCAAAATATGACTAGCAGCCAAAAACTGAATTTTATTAGATATTTGTTGTCTTTTGTATCACTAATTCCCAGGAGTTTTTTGTTGTTGTATTTAGAAACTTCCAGTTAATTAAATACATTTCTAGAACACTGCTTTCCAACAGATGACTGAAAAGTCTGGGCAATCCTATTTAATTCATGCTGCTCTTCTGCAAACTCTTATCTAATGTCATCAAACGCTCTCCCTTTTTCAGCAAATGCAATATCCCCCGAGGCTGCCCATTTTCTTCACTACTAAAAATATTTCCTCCTATCTCTAAATGAGTATCCCAGAGGACAGAACAGAGGGTCCTTGTCACCCACAACAGACTTCTGGTATCCAGAGATCACAATATGCAAACTGTTACTTTAAGACATTAAATGTTTTTCACAAAACTCAAATTATGATAATGCTTCAATCAGGTAAAACAGAAATACAAGGTTACAATATTCAAAAGTTCTTCTAAATATATTTTAGTGTAATAGGCAATAACAATCAGTAAATCACATGGTGAGGATCCCACTTTGCTCCCACTGTTAAATTAGGTCTCCACTTACACCCTTTGTCACCTCAAAGTGTTGAGTTGTCTAATAGATAAGATATTGCCCTAATCCATACCTTGCAATCACCAAATCTGTTGCCCTTAGATTTACATCTGCTCTTTAATTTTTATATCAAAATATTTGAACTAAAGTTTAGTTTGATTTCAAAAGGAAGGAAAAATTGGTACCTAAATTAAAACTTTTGTCAACATGCCCTAAATTTTATTTGCTGTTAAACCTTGTCTGCTAGAATTGACCATCATTTCATATTAAAAATGAAAAAAAGTTTATTTCTTATAAATGAGATGTGTGTTATTGTTTAAAAATGGACAATATTTAATTCTCTGGCTGTAAATTATAAGAGCGAATGCAGGTATTTCTGTCATGAGAGATTACAACAAGTAGTGTATTATGCGGTGTAATGTCCAGTGTAAAAGTCAACTTTGAAATTTTAAAGCCGAATGCTTCCTTGACCAATCTAACTGTATCCTCTGATGAAAAAAAGAGAAAAAATTCTTCCATATCCTTAAGGCAAGTAATTTCACTACACAGAACTTTAGAAATCATGCTTCTTATGATACAGTGATTTTGAAGGATCTGCAAAAAGTAAAATAATTGCTTAGTAAGATTATCCAGTATGTTTTCTGATCCAATAAATAGAGAGCACCAAATTAGAATAGCAGGCAAGAGGTTCAAAACAAGCTAGAGGTTGCTTTTCCTAAAATGGGACACAAACAGCAGAATTATGTTAACTGGATATTCGAGATACTAAAATCAGCTGGACGAATGATTCAAGGAAGAGGAATATATCAAGCACTAAGTATAAAAAAATCAGCCTGGACTGATCAGTCATTACTCTTCTTAAATTCTTACTCCCCTTTCAAATAATTACTCCCATTAATATATATAAATGGTTTGGAGACTACTGTTTCTGTCTTGGCCATTTAATTGTAAGAAGAGATAATTTCAAATACATGCCTTCCTGATGTCAGAGGGTGCTGTGGAAACTTTATATTACTTTCTATCTTGTACACAGTGTGCCTGTCAGCAATAAAAAAACATACACTAGCAGGGACTTTGGAATTGTACTAAAGCCGTGAGTCAAACCTTTAAGATATTCTTAACCTGATTAAAAGTTACTCTGCAAAAGCCTAAAGTGACATATGCTTATACTGCTTCAATCATGCATCAGACTCAGCTATGCCATCTTTACAACATACCTAGATTATTAAGTTTCTCCCTGTTAAATCCAATTCAGGTTTTGTTTAGTAGAACCATTGATAAAGAAGATGCACAGAAAGGTCTTTTGATTTTCTCAGACGGGAAGGAATGAGAAATCTGCATAATTTTCACTATTTCCAAAAAGAAAATGTAGTTTCAGTTCCCAAGTTATGTTAGCGAGCATCTGTCAGGGTTTGAGAATACCAGTTGTCACAGAGCAATGAGTCATATGGTTCATAAGACAGTGTGTTGATGTGCTGTGAAGAGCATCCTCTTGGGCACAGGAATTAATGTGTCCCATCCTCACTTAGTGCTGCTGTTAATTGCAGTCGTGGCTCGGAAGCAAGGGCACTGACAGATACCTCTGTTTAGATGCTTTATGTGACTCTCACTGTGGTTCCTTGGGACAATACAGAAATTGCCAAAAATTGAATAGCCCTGTAATAAAATCATACATAGTAGATTAGGTTCATATTGGTGTTAAAACTATAGAAATTTCATTTGATAAACATTTCCTGATAATGTGAAACAAGCTGATGACCTTTAGATATCGGTATAAAAGGCATGAGGAAATAGACTGTGAAAAAAGACAAAAGAAAAAGAAATTTGCAGAAACAATCGAACTCTGGGTTATGCAGTCGCTTTGTTTCCATATCAAAGGTTAGCTGGTAATATGGATGTCTAACATCCTTCTGAATGTGTAGGAAGTTAACATTTGCTAAATCTCTTACCAAGCATATAATTTTTTTATACCTATAGACATCCTTTACTCTGGGTGTTGAACTTTGTGTATCAGTACTTTCTGCTGTACTGACATTGAAACATAAGGTTAATGGAAACAGAACCCCACTGTCAGGCCCACACAACCTGACACCTTTGCAGTCCAGGTACCAAAGCTGGTTTTTTGCTTATCTACTCTGTAGCAATTCTTCCACATAAAGTGTTCAATTGCCTGTTTGTGTTTGTGCTGCTCTGATCTCTGCATAACGCTTTACATAGCTGGATTCCAAATATCTGACTAAATTGTATTGGTAGAGGAAGGATTTGGCTCACTGTGGACATTCCTTTCCTGATGAAGTTCTGTATGGTATCTGCAGGAAAAGAAGAGAATGCCTACCAGAGGTCTCTCAAACTCCTTCAACAGATGCTTGCTCTAGGGAGTCAATTCCTCATTTTTCCACTTGTGTTATAACTTCCAATTTCCTGATGGTTGGTCTCCATCAATTTGCCTGCTTTCTAGACATGGACTTTTTTTTTCCCCAGCTTGACAGTGATGCATAGGTTTTCCTTAATTTATCTGGTGCTGAAATCTCCTCTGTGGTTCTGGTCACTGTCTGATATCTTATAATGGGTTCTGTCAAAATTCTCTAGCTGTCTGAGTCATTAATCGAATATAAGTAAGAAATTAATCAAATTATTCTTCTTGCATATGTAGTCTCTATTAAACATGTACTTTATAAGAGTGTTATATTTCTGTTGAGGTGTTATAATTTTAATCTTACTAGATACAATTTCATAACTTTTTAATCTTAAAAAATGTATTAATGTTTTTAGTTTCACATAACTTTCTGAATGTTATTATATATTGAAATTCTCTTTCTCAAAGAGTGCTTTTGCTTCTATATAGGTGTCAGAACCTTGCTTGAATAATTTTAAGACACTGAAACTATGTCTCTTGTTCCAGCTCCTCAGGAATTCCATTTCCTCCCGCTGCCTCTCTGGTGTAAGATAAAAATAGTATTTTCCTTTCCGTAATCATGCTTTCTTGTAATATTAGTGAGTGTTATTGAGTTCTTGAAGAAAGAACTCTACTAAATGCAAATGTTGAATTTCCTGCAAAACGTAGAATTTCATTGAAGACAGGCTGCTCTTAAGTGCTCAGTGGATTCACCTTCACAATTTCATGTGCAGTGTGAGGGAATATATATATAATCTCCCCATTATTCTACTGTTATGCAATTTTCAGCCATCAGTATATTCTTTAGTCTTGACCTCCAAAGTCAGTGGGAAGTTGGCTGGAAAGCAGTTGTCCAGTTGCTGATGCATAAACACCAAATTGAAAAGTGATGTTTTCTGCACTGAGGCAAGACTTTTATTTCTTCTAGGTAAATACCATTCTGCAGCACACCAAAGTCTTCCAGTACACTGAATACTGCTGGAATTTTGTAGTTGTACCAACTGACTGTGACAGCACATATTCTACTGAGTGGAAAGTTAAGGTTAAGACCACATTTGATTTTTCCCATGGTAAAGAGATTAACACAACATAGTGCATCAACATGGCACTGAAAAAGATATTAATAATCTAATTATTACAAGTCATAGAAAACAATGCAATTTGCATTTTGTGCATTTATTTAGCAGCAGCATCATTAAATAACTTCTTTGTTTCTCACAAAGAAGGTTGAAGCTTAGTGGTCTTTGGAAAAAAGTATGAACCTTTTCCGTATATTATCTGTCTGTTTATATCGTGATTTTTGTCTCAAGTGAGTATAGACTGCCTTCACACAGTCTTACAGCCCCTCGACAGAATGGATTTATTTTATGAGCATCATTAAAAATATTTAGCTGCCCCTTTTCACTATTTGGTGGTTTTCCAGAGCTGCTTATGCAGAGTTGCTGTTTCTGTCAGATGAAATATTCCGGCATGTTACCTTGTGTGACAGAAGCAGTAAGCATCAAGGATTTCCTGGGAAGAAACATCAATATGCAGCATGTTAAGTTTAATATTTCACAACACTACTAATTACATTATCACCCCAACATCGGCTTCTAATAGTAGTTATAACTAAAATGTGTACAGCTGTTTATCTTCTTTAAAGAGAATCCTTCTGACAGACTGCACAGCTCTTTTATCTCACCCATTGCCTAAAAGTGACTCAGTACCTATTCCAGGTGAACCAGTGGCAATAATCCAGCTTAATTCAACAGTGGGAGGCTAGAACCACAGTGACAGCAAAAATGTCTTCCTCAGATATATAATATGATATGAGGAGATATTTGTATTTTTAAATTGTGCTCTTGTTGTTTTTGGGTTTTTTTGGGTTTGGTGGATTTTGTTGTTTTTGTTTTTTGGTGGTTTTTTGGGGGGTTGTTTTTATTGTTGTTTGTTTGGTTTTTAACTTTTTTTTTCTTTTTTCTTTTCTTTCCAGTTTTAAATTAGGTATGAAATGCAACCTGACTACAAAGATAAGTAGGGCAGCTGTCAGGAAAAGTGAAATTTATTGCACTGAAAAGATTGCATGTTAAACCTAATCTTACTTATCTATTCAGATCATTTTTTTTAAATTGCAGCTGATATATATCTTGTTTGTTTCTTAAATGGGAAAGTAATACCTAATCAGAGGGCAGAAATATATGGTAAACAAAAAAGAGAAATTATTTTGTGGAGGAATATGAAAGAGAGAAAACTTGTTCTGCTTGCAAAGGTATGATGTGTATATGTGACTGTTATATGCATGTATGTTCTTCAAAATATGTAATTAATTCAGGAAGTCACTAAAGGAACAAATGCAACCACGTGCAGCACAGTGTTTCTAGGATACTTTGAAGATAACCAAAGGTTCATGAAGTAGATATATACAGTGGTTCATAACAAGTGGCATGAGTGTTCAACAAACAACCTGGAGTAATCTGTGCTGAAAAGCCTAGATAAAATACAAAAATATTGTCAGTAGGATTAAATACAAAATGATGGATGCTGAGCATATTGAGGAAGAGCGACAACTAATATTAACTTGCCTATATGCATAATTTGAAAAATTCCTTTTCACAGTTGGAAAAGCAGACAGCTAAATATATAGCAAATAGAAAGATTTTTTTTTTATTAAAACCTACAGTTATCTAAGAGAAGCCAGAATCCAACTGAAAATTTAGTAGGGAAAGAAACTGGATATATTAAGGGTGAGGGTTACACTGGAAACTGACCTTAGTCGTTGAAGGCATGGCGCACATAAACCTTTGCACAAGTGGGGCAAAGAGAAGTAAATGTAAATAAAATTTTGGGGTCTTGCTAGAAGGATATGACAAGAGCTACTGAAGTAAGACTGAGGTAACAGGAAAACCACTGGAGCACAAAATCCTGAAAGCCCAAGGAAGTAATAGATAAGCCATAAATAATTTACAGTGTCTGAAAACACTTCAGTGATCAAAGGGGGAGGAGAGTAGAGAGAATATCTTTGAATATAGCCAGCTGCAGTTTATTAGCAAACTTTTAAAAAAGTAGTTCAAAAGAATTTGAGAGGGTGAAAACAACAGACTGCTTATTTTCCCTGCCATTATTGAGAATTAAAGTGAAGAATATGAATTGAGAGCTTGGGTGACAACTGTCAAGTGTATACAAACCAGAATTGTAATTAAGCTTCTGAATTAAGTTAGCAGTCAATCATGTTTGGAAAGCCCTTAAACCTTGAAATTCTGCACTAGAAGCAGAATAAAAGAAAGTAAGTTCTCATGCAATTGTTCACCTTTAGCTCCTTTCCTTAAGTACCAAGAGAATTGATACCAAACTCTGAATGCTTCTCAATGGTCGCTTCATATCACTACTACTCTTCCTACTTCACCCTATAGAAATCTTGCTGAATAACCAGTAACTTCTTTGTGTTAAGCAATCTTTAGTTATCATGTTCTAATGCTTCACAGTGTGTAGTTTTCAAACTCCATAAGGCTGTAAACACAAGTTAAAATAAAGGCAAAGGTATGCAGTACTCGTGTTTCCTACCTCTTCCTGAATAAGTATTTATCATGTTGAACAGACCAATGTCTTCCAG
The DNA here is from genome assembly GCA_013398955.1 of Callaeas wilsoni. Taxonomy (NCBI): domain Eukaryota; kingdom Metazoa; phylum Chordata; class Aves; order Passeriformes; family Callaeidae; genus Callaeas; species Callaeas wilsoni. The sequence continues at coordinate 293,430 of VWPU01016469.1, read as the reverse complement.
CATAACAATCATTTTAAAGCTCTGCTGTCCCCAGTTTCTTCCATATTTGCTATAATTGCATAATGACAGGGATTACACATCCTGTAATATATAATGTGTTTTTTCTTAACAAAATTAATGTAGAGAATATATTTATAAAGGCATGCCAGATATCAGTGTAACATATAAAACCAAGGGATGGATTAGAAACATAGCAACATTTCAAGGTTACTCTCGAGAAGGAGAGAAACTGAAATTACCGTACTGTGAATCAAAAGTCTACTACCATAGTGATTTTTGTAGCTTCCTTGTAAAAAGCGCAGAGTTGGAGTCTGTCAAATATGACATAGACTTAGAAGCATCTCGAGTTTGTCCACACTGTGATACTCCTCTTCATAACAATTATAGAGTAAATGCTATTTATTACTACTGTTGGAATAGAAACAAACTGAAACAGTATCTTGAAATTATTGAACCATCTGTTTTAGCTTTCTTTCCACAGCCAGCTTGTTGGTGCTATGGTTAACTGCCCTTTCATAATAATTAAGGGTAGCATAAATATACTAATATACTACACACACATATATACACACACACACATATATATACACTCTGGTTTTTACCTATTGTTCAACAAATTAACTAACTAAATTCAATTGGAAGGATTGAGATTAGTTCAGTTTCTCAAAACAGCTGAAAACTCCCTTGATATTTAAGGTTATCAACACATTTGGAAAAGAAGCAGAAGCTTCTTTAGTGGTAGCTTTTTTTTGTTTTAGCGTTTGTTGTCTTTTTTGTGTGTGCCTTTTTAGATTCTGTTGCCTTTTTTTTTTCCCCTGAAATGAAACTGTATGTTTGTGACTTAGAAAGAAATGAAGGAGGTTTGACTGATCAGAGGCCCTAATAGTAATTGCACAGAATGGCTGTTTTAGATGCATGAATAAAACAGTGAAGGTAAGCCTCTTGAAATATTCCTTAAGAACAAAATGGAAAAAAATAATCTCGTACCCATTACAATAAAAAATTTCATTGAGGAGAATTGACTTTAGATGACTTGCATTTTCAGGGGAATGCAAAGCAAGATTTATATCTTTTGGTTTGGCAGAACACAAAGCTGCTTAAAGTACCAAAGGAAATAAATGGAGTATATGATTTTTTTTTTATTACCCCCAAGACTTATTTCTATATTGTCTGTTATATTCCAATGATTTTCATGGAGACTAAGTTAAGGCTTTCAGTTTTGGTCACTAAAAATTTGGTGTTGTGTCAGGTAGAATAAAAGAGGTTAAAAATAGATTCTGGAAATCATATCTTCAGTTTTATGCTCCATTACCAGCTAACATTTCTTTTTCTTTTTTTTTTTTTTCCCCTCCATGTATCATAGACCAGGGCTGTCTGTTCTAAGAGGAGAGGAAATGGGAAAGATCAAACAGGGAAGACCACACAAGGGCTCATGTTTTAAGAAAACCAAGATCTATTTGATGAAGACTTACCCAAATGCAGACTCACAGTCACCTTCTGCCTTGTCCTTACTTGGTTATCAGAAAGTTTAAAATGTGACAAGAAGAAGCAGTCTCCTACAGAATAAATCAGAGATATGTCTAAAAGCCTTTCATTGCTATAGATTACTGGAATTTGGGTGAGATTGTGTTCAAAGGTCTGGTCAGCTTCGGCCTGTGTCATGTCTCAGTCTTAAATGCTTAAAATAGCCCTTAGGTTTCCAATGCCAAATCTACTGAGCAAAATCAATGTGGTTGAATGGCATATATTTATAGCCTGTGGCTGAATACTAATAAAAGTTCTTGTCTAGCTGTGGTTAGCACAACCTTCACTAAACTACCTAATGTTAGTGGCAATCACTGTGTAGAATATATTGTGCTCACAGGTTGTAAAAAGACATTGCAGCCAGCTTCTGTTGGTTAATGGGTCACCTAAATGAAATGACTGGGAAGATTACAGCCGAACTCCCATTTGACAAATGTCTTAACCATAAAACGTAATAAAACTTGTCACTTCCTCCTGTGCTGCCATTACTCGGAGAATGGTGGCCTTGTCACATCAAGGTTACATTACGTAGCTAAGCAGAAAAGAAATTAGTGGTGACTTACAGACACCCACCATAATTATCATTGCCACTTGTGGTCCCACAATTTCTGATTGTAGCTGTGCAATATTTTTTCATAGCATTAAAATTCAGTCTACACTGTCCGGTGAATAAACTCATGTCAAATGCATCAGTAGTGTCTGATACACAGGGAAAAATTTTAATGTATTCCCACAGACTTAGTGGAAATATTAATGTTGCATTTCTTAAGTTGCTGTGGAGAAGTTAAATAGTTGAAGTGTAAAAGAGGGGAAAGAAGAGACTAAAATATTCAGCATCAAATCTAATGAAAGACAGTTTATTGCAAGCTATCTTAAAATTATGGTAAAATTTAACACTTTTAGACAATCTGGATTTTCAGTTATATAACCTAATGAGATTTCAATTTTCCTTGTTGATAAAACTAAATTGCTGGAATTTGCACATATATTTATGTAAATATACTGAAAAATACTGAAGTCCTGTCAGTTTCTAAAATGATATACAGAAAGTAAAAAGTCTTGATGTGAAAATTTTCTAATGCTACTGTTTTTATTTTTCACACATAGCCATCAAGGTTTGCTTATGACAGACCTTGCTGAAGATGACTTCCTACCCCACGGCATGATACAAACTGTGAAAATGGCATGTGAAACGAATTTTTCTCTAGTGGTCATATATTTACAGCTATTTACCATAGATACAACTCCTCTGGAGACTGGCAGATTTACCTAGTGCCTAACACTATTGTAGTGTCATGACAGAAACAAATATACATTTAACACCTTGAATGCATGATATCAGTGCAACTTTTTGGTTACAGAGATAGGGAAAATTGTAGCATCTTTAAAAATAAAAAGAAATGTACTTTTCAATGGCTGACTATTGTGTACTTTGCCTTGTCAAGAATATAATTAAGATGAAAGACTAAGTGTTACTCTGTTCCTGATAAAAGCATTAAATAATCCTCGGCAAAACCCAAGAGCCTACACTGTTCCATCTAGCATGAACTATACAGTCAAGGTGCTTTACATTCTAAGGAGTAATGAGAGATGTTGTTTATCCCTTCAACAGATAACAACCAGACAACTTCTCATCATTTAGTCTTTTGTAATTAGGCTCGCCGTTTGGAAAACAATGAGTATTTAAGTCTGCAAATACTCCTGCAACCAACCTTCATCTGGAAAAACAAGGCTTTATTTATGGATGATTTTTAAAAGAAATCAAGTTTTCATCTTAAATAAGATGAAGACATGATTTTTTTTCTCCTCACTCACACCCTTCATGCCTACAGGCTATGTTTTCTCCATGTTACTTAAAAAGGCCTTCTTATTTTTTTTCCATGTTTTTTGAGCACAAAGCTATGAATTACATCACCTCACAATTCCAGTAGATTTGCAGTCGCTTTTCAGAAATCTGAAGATCAACTGGCTCAAACCAGGAGAAATAAGAAGGAAATAAACTCAATTCTACGAGGTCTAAGTCTTCACAAAAAGAAGGAAATTGCAGAATATTAGTAGTGACAATACCAATACTTTTATTTTGGTATAAAAAATAGGAAACATAAATGACTAAAAAACTTTGATGGTCACATCAAGTGCAACTGTTGCCTTATTCTTTCCTTCTAATTTTTTGCTCTTCCAGTCACAAATAAATGTTAAAGAGGAGATTGATGATGAGAGTAGGAAAGTGCTGCTAAAATTTCAATTTTAATAGAACTTATATACTTCCTGTGTCGGTTTTTTGGTGAGTTTTTGTTGTTTTTATTGTTTGGTTTTGTTTTGTTTTGTTTGTGTTTTTATTGGGATTTTTTTGTAACATGGTTTGTATTTCCACCAAACATAGTGAAGTTCTGGGTCTTAACAAGACAGCTTCCTCATAAGGAAAATTGCTCATGTAAAGTGCCAAAATAGTTTATTTGATAGGCAACAATTTTGAGAGTGATGGTCAATCAAATAATAACTAATTGCCTCTTCCTTTCTGTTCCTTATTTAAATGTCATTGCAGATGTCCTGTGTGAAGAAACAAAAGTCATCTCAGGAAAGAAAGCAAAAACTTCTGGAAATATTTCCTTTACTTCTTCAAAGTTTTATTTCCCTGTAGGGCTTTCTTGGTCATTCTGCATGGAAGTTATGTATTTCCTAATAGCATGAAAAAAAGAAGTTAGCCAGACAAAGATGGAGAACTACATGGCTTTGGGCACTGTTTAGAGTAATGAAGTCTTTGTAAAATTATTTAAGAGTTTCAAACAATACAGCTCAGACGTTGAGGAGTTTTCCTAATTACTGTGGGAAAAGGGAAGTTGTTAGTAGGTGTATCACTGACATTTACTGCTGCAAGTTTTGTCATTCTTGATGATTCAAAGTGGCTCTTGTAGTTAACTCCAATATGCGGCCGAAGGCTTCTTGACAGAGCAACCGGGAACATGCAAGCCTGATTGTTTTTTTAATTCTAAGTAACTAGAAAAACTATTGTAACCAAAATATCCTATACAGATGACAGGAAAGAAATAACTCTGTGAAAACTGTGATTCTGTGAGAAATAATTCTGTGAAAACCGTGATTCTGTGACCATCCTTCCAGAATGGTCTCAGAAGCTTCTAAGCATCAGAAAAAATCTGATCTTCTTGAAGCTGTTTTGTAAGTTTGACTCATGTAGATTCAGAAAAAGGGCAAAATTATTCTTGGAGGCTAATCCTAATTTCAAGTATTGATTTTCTTACCTATGAATGTTGCTGGATATTGCTGGGTATTTACATAAAACATTGCCCTGAAAAGTCTCTTAAACTGCTTTTTTTTTCTTTTCCTGCTTGAAGTCAGGGATGTTTTTTGTTTATTTTTTACTTAAATTATGTCTTGCTTTTTAATACTAAGTGTAATATGATAAGAAAGGGTAGAGGATATTACTTTATTAAATCAGAGTCAGTATACTGTTTAATCTAGTAATAACAATGAAAAAAACCCGAACAAGAACCTTATGAAATTCTCTTTAAAAACTTCATGTAAGAATAATTGGAAGTTATTTGATTATCTCTTATTGTCACAGACTTTTAAAAATTAGAAAGCAAAGTCTTCCTTTGTACACATAGAATTTGTCCTCTGGGATAACGAGTTAAGGAACCTGACCAACCTTGGCATTTTCTGATCCTCCAGAATGATAGACTAAGAATCCTCCTGTGGTCCATGAAAGATCACAGTAAATCCCTGGAAAGCAAGGCAAAGCCCAAGGATATTTTTGTCTGAAGACTGAACAGTAAATAGAGGGATAAAGGAAGAAATGTTGTAGCCTTCTGTTTCCCAGCCCCGAAGACACTCTTGTCATGAATCTCCAGCCATGCGATTCTTTTCCTACCGTGAGCCTGACCTTTGGTTTCACAAAGGCTGCATTTATGATGGCACCATTGGGAATCTACTGCTTTAACCATTAAAAATTCTGACTTGATTTATTTTTTTCTCACACTTCTTTCTCACAAAATACAGGGTAGAGACTAGGACAAAGCTCAATAAACTTGAAGAAAGACTGGAGATTATTACAACAGGTCCTGACTGAAAGACTTCTGATTTCATTAACTTTTACTGTAAAATTATTGCTTGCAGGACATATGTTTATGTTGACTTTGTAACTCTGTCGTTAGTTAAAAAAACTAGATTAGATTTTCTCTGTGTGTTTGATGTGCTAGATGAACCATGTATGTGCTGCTGGTTCCTCATGGTGCTTCTGTTACAGATCTGATATGAGGTCTACGTATTGTAATATTCAACATATCCATAGTTCTTTGCCTCAGACTTTTAATAGGATCCTTTGGCAGAAGTGATTATTTTCTGCACTCCTCCTTCACTACATTGGTGAGCGATATCAGAGGGAACTGAAATGAAAATGTTGAGAAAGACATGAAAAATACCCAGTTGTTATCACAATTTTTTTTTCTAAGATAATTTCAGCTTTTTTGTAGATTTTTAAAGATACAAGTAGCACTCCTAATTAAATGGAAATTTCAATAAGGTAGGCTTGTTTTGCCTTATAATAAGGAAGACAGAATGGCTATTGCAGAAGTCCTATTAATACCTTATAAGATGATATGTTGGTTTATAGTTTGTGACCATACTTAACTAATGCAAGATTTGGTTTACTTGTATGTATTATGAAAATCTCAAGTTAATACAGAAGTTTAATAACTATTTCTTCATGAAACTTGTGCCTGTTGAAAATTGTTATAGGCCTCACTAAAAAATTGGTATCACATAAGGATGCAAGGAAACAATCGCTTTTGCTTTATATACATCGCTTGTTAGACTTTAAAGTTTTAGTGGAATTCAGCATTCCAAAAGACTTTTGCTCTTTTCTGTGATTATGTTTGACTTTCTTGCCACCAGAATTTTCCAAAGGAAAATGAGCACATTTCTACTTGTGACTAATTCAAGTGATTACTCTGTAAACAACTATTTCTCATAATACCTTAGATTTCCTTTGAAGATTCCTATACCCTATTTCCTACCCTAACAACATTAGCACATGTATGTTTCTCATATTACTGTCTATAATAATATACCTTTTCACATGTTTGTGACATTTCTAATTTATTTTAATTTATTCTGTAGGTTGTTAAATGCTTCCAATAAACAAAATTCTGGTGGATAGTAATTTTATTTTGCTTACAGAATCACAGAACACTCTAGCTTGAAAGACCTTTAAAGATCACCTGGGACAGTAAAGAACTGATTTTTCTTTTTTTTATTTATGCTTTTCTCTCAAGTGGTTTCAGTGCTAATGGTTGTCTTAGAACAGGATTCTCGAGCCTCTTCATTTCTTCATTTCTTCAGAGGTTCTGTTATGCTTTTTCAATTACACGATAATGCAGTAGTTAGGAAAGCCATCCTTGTAAGGTTTTGATTTGCTTTACTATACATCTTAACAGGAGCCAATCCAGTACAGTGCCAAAACATTTGAAGATAATTTTCTCTAGTCAGCAGCTGTTCTCGTTTTGCAGAGGGTGTGATTCAGTCCAACAGACGGACCTTTACCGTATCTCACACTCTACAGGGTCCTGATTTATCAGAGTAACAACGAAACTACTGAAGTTAAACAGGCATAACTTTGTAGTGACATAGTGATGAATTAGGTTTTCACTGTAGTTGTGCAGAGCAGTCCGGAAAACTACAGAAATAACAAAGTATCTTGTTCTCAGAATTTAGGAATCAATCGAAAGTCTTGTTTTGCAAGCTGCAACATTATCAGCTTGGTTGGGCAGTTATACTGGGGTTTTTTGATGTCACAAAAATAATTCATTCTCAACAGTTTAAACAAAACCTTTCTGCCTTTCCCTCTCTCTCTTTTTCAGTTGCTTTTATTTATTAAGTATATGTTTCTATAGGACCCTACCACAATTGTGCACTTGCATACAAGCCAGAATGTCTGGGGAGCTCATGCGGACAAAAGAGGGTGGAGAGAGAGAAAGAATGAGCCATGTTCCCATTTCTTAGTTGTGGCCAGTTTCTAACTCTACCAAAACTGAAAGAATACGAACTTCCTAAGAACACTGAGGGGCAGAGTTGTCAATCTTACACAAAACATTTAACATCAGGTTGAATATAACACATCTGGCTTTTTTGGCAAAGGACAAACAGTACAAATTGCTTTAGTATGCCAGACAGCATGACTAGTCATCTGATAAATCTATATAGATTACAGTAGTGATGATTTGATATTCATGTCATTAATACTAAGAATTATAGTAAAAGTTTAAATATTTTTGATGGACTTATGATAGATTTATAAATATGTGCCTCGGTTTGCGAAGAGTAAGTGGATATGGAAACTTACCTTATAAATTTACAGAGATGAAACAAAAGTTTTCATAACACCAGCTTAAGAATAGGGTAAATATAACTATACTGTATACATATGTGAAATACAAATGCAAAGAAAATGATGGTGTTATAGTAGAACTTGGCATGCCTGTTCTGGTATAGTCAAGTTAGCACAGATAAAGCAGGAGTGTTGTTTTACTGCGAAGACTCAGACAGGTGCTATTATATCCAAAAATCTAGACCTCCTACTTTGCTCCGTCATGTGATTTGATGCCATAGCAGAAGTCAAACCATATGCTGATACTCCCATTAGAACTGCACTCACCTTTGAATTATGAGATTACTTTTCTTTAAGGCATTGTATAAGCTAATTGTCTTGATGCACGAAAATATCTTGCTGACACTCCTGGACTGAGATGGAGGGAAGAGTCTGTGGTGGTAGTCAATATCTAGTTTTCAGTTTGCGTAATGTAGGGCATAACACTTTGTTATGTCTCTTAGAGCATTCAAAGGTGTGCTATATTCACAGATGTGAAGAAAGCTTAGCTTTTAAGGCTCATTGCAATGCAAATAGAGAAAGAGCTAGACACCAGTCTCCAAATTCAGGGAAACTGAAGGCATAAAACTTTGCCCATTCGTAGAAATAGTTTCAAATTTTTTAAAAATTAGAGGTTTTGGTTGAATGTTAGGAAGAAATTATTTACTCTGTGGGTAGTGAGGCACTAGAACAGGTTGCCCAGAGAAGCTGTGGATGGCCCATCCCTGGAAGTGTTTGAGGCCAGGTTGGACGGGGCCCTGAGAAACATTATCTTGTGGGTAGTATCACTGCCCATGGCAGGGGGGTTGGAACTAGATGGAATTTAAGGTCCTTTCCAACCCAAGCTTTTATATTTTATATGATTCTATGATAATTCTTGTCATACTGCTAACCACAGAATGAAATAAATTCTGTCAACAATCATTTTCTTCTTTGCACTGAAGAGCATTTTGTACAATTGGAAAAGGAAACTGGAGGTATAGGTCTGTGGTTCTGCTGCATCTGTCAGCTTAGATTGCCCTTAAAGTACCCAATGATACACATAAAAAGCACAGACTATCCTGTATGTTTGTGATAAAATGTAAAATGTGCAAAGAGGTGAACATGCAGGTGATTTTTCTGCATCTAGAGCAATTATATTTTATGTGAAAAAGAAGAAAAATGAGCAAGCTGCTATAAATGATTCAACTACAAAACCAAAACCAAAACAATAAACCCCACACCAGTAGGTTAGTCAGCTGTGCATTGTCCATCTGGGTTAAGCTACTCTGAATTGTCAGTCATGAAGGGAAAGAATTCCACTTCCTTAGGATACCTAAGCTTCAAGTGATTTTCGTTTAAGGTTGTGAGGATTCAACACTTAAGAAAATTAGTTAATTGTCCCTCTCAAAAAGACATTCGCAGTTAGTGGAGGAGATTTGAAAGATATTATGTGACTTGTCCTGTGTTCCAATTTTTCACATAACATAAATTTACAAAAAGTGACTCAGTATGTGAGCGGCCCTCCTTAAGAGTTCATTGTAATGCAGGACTAAGGAGGATGTTTCTAGCAGTCCAAAGCTGGAATAAAAAGTTGTTCTGAGCCCTCAGTTGCAACAATCATCTTTTTACTTTTTTTTTGCAGCAGGTTAGTGGCTATTTTTGGACAGCTAGTGTCTGCATCAGCTTCTCTCCTACTGCTTCTTTATTCCCTCAATTTCAGGTGACTTGGGTCCACCAGAATGTGGAATAAGAGAGATTTTTCCATGGTTCTCTTTAAAGCAAAAACCTCATAAAAATACTGTTCTTCTAGAGTTCTCTTTCCATTTCTACTATTTTTCAAAGTCTTACCCTCTTACCTGTTTTGCTGTCATTCCTGGTTTTATTTTGAATTTTGCACAGTTTTGTTTAAAGCAAAGGCTTGTGCAACCATGTGGTGACTGTCTGTCTGCATGTGCTGTAATAAAGGACTGATGAGTCACGTCTAGTGGTTTCCTCTTTTTAGTGCAGAAATAGTTAGCCTACAAACCTCCAGATCTGTGTGTGCATTTTCTGTGGCACCGCCAGTGTCTTTCCTATAAAGTAAAAGGGCTTTTTCAGGAAAATGCGACTGTTGGTTCATGTGTCATACCACAGTTGCTAATGTAAATAGGAGTGATTAATATTCTTAAAACCTTAAATAGCAAAGGAAAAAGCTTTGTTTTCTCCACCAGAAAAACACTCTTACTGTACCATTCTTTTAACTGTGCTGTTAACAGCAAGAATCACAGGTCTTGTTGCTGAGTAGGTGTGCAAATACACCAATGTAACAAGGGGGAAAAGTTGATCTCAGACTATAACAGCTTTCATGCTCTTTGCAGGATGTTAGAGACATTTTTCTTCCTTTATTTAAATAAAGAATTTTGCAAATAAGAATTTGTACTTTGATTCTGAGTGATTTTCAATTCTAGCTGCTCCCCGCTATCTGCTATCAGCTATATTCTGGAAGAGAACTCTATTCTCCCTGTTATGTCATCAGTTGTTCTTACATTTACTGACCCTGTGAATTTATTTGTTTTGAAATATTATATCCCTGAGCAGGAAATGTGACATTTTTGTGAAACATCAATATTACATTGTTATTGTTGCTCTGAAATCTGTTTTTGTTTACCCTGAGAATTATATGGTGTTAGCTTTCTGAGAAGCATTTAGTTTCTATTAAACTTGCAGAAAGACCTGCTCATACAGGGCATTAATTTAAAAAATCCCATTTTTTTCTAGTAATTTTTTGCGTTATAATTTTCATGGATAGCAGCATTGAATTATGTAACATTTCTTAATTTCCTAATGTAAAAATTTCCTATTTTTTTTTTTCATTAGGAGTTGGGGCTAAAGAGAAAGAAAACAGAAAAGGATTTGCTGAAAAGTGATGGTTAGAAAGAACAATCGAACTCATGAATGTGGAAATACACAAGCAAAAGTGCTGTTTTTTTCCCCAGCAAGGTGGTATTGCAGGACTGGCTTTGTTTTTTATTTTCCCAAGGCAAGAATCAGATATATGAGAAAAACAGCAATAGCCTTAGCAAAATATTTACTTTATTGACCAAAAATTACTGTAAAATGTGTTTTGCAGTAACTGTGTTGCAAAATCAGAGAAAGTAGGTTAAGTATCAAGACAAAGCAAAAAATAACACAATACATTCATAAATAATTCAGTGAAATATAAAAACCTCAATATGTTTTACTGATATCTGTTAGGCTTTTGTATCATTGTAAATGCTTGGCTAAGTCACTTTTTGTTTTCAAGAACATTAGTGGGGAAAAATGAAATGATTACTTGCAAATTCATAACTTTTGCTACTTTTAGACATATTTTTAGGAAGTCTTATTATCTACTCAGTATATTAAAATTATGAGTATGAGAATTCTTTTAAAGAGCAAATTTTTATTAAATTAATGTAATCAATGAAATAGCATATCATTAATAGCAATTTAAAATAGAAAATAGCAAATATTCTATAGTGAAAATTTTCATAGTGAAAAATGAACCAGTATTTAAAATCTGCTATAAAATTCCATTAAAATTGCAAAGGGAAAGAATGTCTATCTGCAAATAATTTATAAGCAGAGGAAAAGATTTAGTTTTGAAAATGTTCACATCTATGTATATTTGAATACTTATGCTCATGTATGGTTTATGAATACCTCTGCTCTGTAAGAATTTCAAATCTACTATGATAGTGTGAATGCCTCTTTGGGACTTCCACTGAAACCAGCTAGCATGTCCTGGGATAAACTCTTCTTAGCATTTTTTTTTCTTTTAGTTCAATGAAATGAGTTTGTATGTCTATGGGTAATAAAGCTGGTGAAGGATTTAAAGAACAAGTCCTGTGAGGAGCAGCTGAGGGAGCTGGGGTTGTTTAGCCTCAAGAAAAGGAGGCTCAGGGGTGTCCTTACGGCTTTTCACATCTACCTGACAGGAGGTTGTATCCAGGTGGGGATTGGACTCTTCTCCTGGGTAACAAGAGATAGGAGAAGATGAAACGGCCTCAAGTCGTGCCAGGGGAGTTTTAGATTGCATACTGGAAAAACAGTTTTCACCAGAAGGGTGGTTAAGCACTGGGACAGGCTGCTCAGGGAAGTGGTGGAGTCACCATCCCTGGAGCTTTTTAAAAGGCTTGTAGGTGTGTGTGCGCTTAGAGATGTGGTTTATTGGTGGACTTGGCCATGCTGGGATAACGGTTGGACTTGACAATCTTTAAGGTCTTTTCCAACCCAAAATGCTTCTCTCTTTTCCAACCTCAACAATTCATTGATTCTATGATTCTATGATGATCCTAGCAATCTTTTCCAACATAAACAATTCTACAATTCTATGTATAATGCCACAAATGAACCTGAGGTTTTTAAGAATGATGGTATAACACATGCCAGTGATGTTCCTGTTTTCTTTTGAAGCTGGTTGAAAACACAATTATCTAGAAATTCGTAAAGGTAAAACAGCCTTTAGATATTTTGTTTAATGTTTTAAAGCAACGTATTTCAAGAATATATAAATATGAAATATTTATTTTTGTGACATTTTATGCATAAAGTGTTTCTTTTTCTGTTAGAAACAGTCTTACATAATGAACCTCTTAATCCTGACATGCAGTATCTATATCTATATATAAAATGAAAACACCATAAACACACTGAAGGCACAAGATAAAAGCTGAAACTTTCCGAAGAAATGGGAATTACACACAATATTGAGCACAGTAAATCAACAATATGAAAATTTTTTGGTATAAAAATAGACTCTTTTCCAAAAGCCCTGAATTCAAGAAAGGTATATAATCTATAACAGTGAGATAATTGGATTTCACTACAATATAACTTTAAAAAAATAAATCTTTTAAATTCTTAAAAGTGATGTTATCCATTCCCCATGAGTCTTGAAAATGAAGACACATCTGTATTTGCAAGTATCAGCTGAAAAGAAAGAACAACAGTATGAACAACATAATTCTATTTTCTACCTGCTCTTCTTCTTGAAGACAGTCAGGAGACTTTCATAGTCAGTACAGAAGGGAAGAAGTAAGGGTGTAAGGACACACATAATACATGAAAGCAAGAAGTTTCCCTAGCCCACTCTTTTGTGGACAGATATAGAAACATGAAGATGACAAAACAGTGTACACATAAAGTAGTTCATCTTCAGGATTTACCAAGCTGAAAAGAAAATATTTGGAGATTCCCTGTGTAAGAAATGACATCTTTGATATTACTTGTATAAAATTGTTAGGTTGTACAGTGCACTCTTGTTTCATCAATTTATGTAATTGACTAGTAAGCTCCTAGCATCTTGCAGAAAAGAATTCCTCAGCTTAATTGCAATGTGCCAGAGAAAGTTGCTCCGTCTGATTGTTTTGAATGTCTCACTTTCTAGCTTTAACTGATGTTGACATTACCTGTAATTGAGGGTAGCAGAACATATTTCCCAATTATTTTTCCTACGCTGCTCATGATTTTACAAGTGTCCATCCTCTTCCTCTTTCCATTCTTATTTTTCTCACCTTTAAGATTTAGAAGCAAAGAAGCAAATGAACACACAACACTGATATAGAGAAGTGGTGTTGATATGGAATGCATTCTAGACCATTGATCATCCTTGACACCCTTATTGGAATCATTTCCATTATTATCTGCTTCCTAAGGAGAAAAAACATGAATGATCTTCAAGACAGAGTAAAATATGGGTATACACAATGGCAAAGTAATGATATTTTTTCTCTTAATAAGGCGCTTGGGTCCATGCAACAACAAGGACACACCATCAACTACTCTGCAGCTCATTATGTCTTCCAAGGAATTTCTTGTGTCTAGTGTTAAATAAGCCTATCACATTGAAGTGCTAATTATAAATTTTTGGTAGGAGTAGAAACTTGTTCAATTTGTCTCTCTGTGTATAGTGACATATCATGTTTCTCTGACTGAAAACTTGAGTCATATACACTTCGAATGTAAAATGTCTTGCCTAAATTGCAACTCTGTAAGTTTCCCAGTACAGTGGTTTGTTCTCAGACCAATTTATATCCATAATTTCAAGTGATGATGATATTTCATGCTCTCAATGTATAACTGGTGACACCAGGGCAAGTCACACTTGGAATTAGCGGGTACAAAATGGTTTCAAAAGAGACATGCTGAACACCGGGTGAATGGTCATGATTTCAGAAATAGCTGAATACACTAAGGTGATTTCTTTGGTAATTACCCATGATCCCCTTCAAAATGCCAGTCCCTTTCCTATGGGTGTTCAAATAAGATAAGTGTTTAGTGTTAACATCTCTACTTCGTAGAAACCAGCAAGTTTGGGAGCTTTGAAACTGGGCTACTTTTGGCAAAGTTACACTAGAGCAACAATATGTAGCCTTACTCCAAGGGATGCTGCACAGCCATCTCCCAGTTGTGCAGCAGTACAATGCAAACAAAACACTATCTGTGACTGCAGATGTATTTCATGACAAAAGCTAGCTCTGTTTGAATGACATGTTATACTGTATGAGAAAAAATGAACAGGACATCTCATCTAAGTATGTAAAACAGGCACAAGGGTCAGAGAACTTAAGGCAAACTTCTCTGCCTGAGAACCAAAATGTCAGCGTTCTTAGCTGTGCCAGGTTTGATGTGGCTTAAAATAACTCTGTAAAGAGCTTTCTTATGCCCCTATTCACACACAAATAAACCAGTACTGATATTTTCTGTTACTAGACACACTCAGGCTCAGAATCATAGAATCCTAGAATCATCAAGGTTGAAAGAGACCTTCAAGATCCTTTAATCCAACCATTCACCTAGCACTACCGCTGGAACACCTAAACCACATCACTTAGCATCAGATGCAGACACTTCTTGAGCACCTCCAGGGATGGTGACTCTCCAACCTCTCTGGTGGAGAATGGGCAATCTATTCCTGTGCCTGATCACCCTAACAGTATAAAATATTTTTCTAGTATCTAATCCGAATCTCCCCTGTCTCATCTCATTTCGTCTGGTCCTCTCACTGCAGGCACAGCAGAAGAGATTTGCCCCCATCTAACTATAACCTCCTTTCAGTTGTAGAGAGCAATGAAGTCCCCCTGAGCATCCTCTTCTCAAGACCAAACAAACCCAGCTCCCTCAGCCACTCCTCATAAGACATATTTTCTAAACCTTTCATAAACCTTCTTGCCCTTGTCTGGACATTCTCCAGCACCTCCATGACTTTTTTGAAGTGAAGGGCCCAAAACTGAATGCAGTACTTGAGGTATGGCCCCACAAGTGCTGAGTACAGAGGAATGATCACTGCCCTGGTCCTGCTGACTACACTATTCTTGATACAGGCCGGGATGCCATTGGCCCTCTTGGCCACCTGGGCACACATACTGGCTCATGTTCAGCCAGCTGTCCACCAGCACCCCCAAGCCCCTTTCTGCTGAACAGCTTTCTAGCCACTGCTCTCCAAGCCTGACTACATTGGATTGCTGCAATCATCCTGCATGTGTTCCTGTTCCACTCGACTTTGGCAGGGCAGTTGGAATAAATGATATTGATGCCTTAGGATTTTAGCTTTTATATGTTCATATATTTGTAATCCTGCAATTCTTTAGTGTATAACTCTGAGCTCCATATAGAGTGTTAGCTACTGCTTTTCCCATTTTGGTCAGACACAGAAATTCCTCTCTAGGCCTGAGAATCAAGGACACTTCACTGTCTCAGTGAAATTTAAACAAAAGTGAGTGGGAGGGGGAGCAAACTGAGAGAATGGGACTCCACTGCCTGAAGATGTAATTGGACAATTAACCTCTGATATGCAAATGGACAAAACTTATATCTGTCCGAAAAACCTGTGACTGTGTCCATCCCGGGTGTAGTCTCTGGGAGGCTCCTGCACTGCCCAAGGCGTACCCTGTGAAGGCCTTTCAATAAATACCTACCCTTTATCCTTTCACTCTGTCTAGCCTCTGTTCCAGGTCAGCCTCTACAAGGCATCAATATCCAGAGGACACTTCAAGCCATAAGAATTCTGTGATTCTGTGACCCAAGCATGGGAGCCAGGGGCTTCGCCTTATTGAACTTCATGCGTTGTCCTTACTCTGCTGATCAAGTCTGTCCAGGTCTCTCTGTAAACCCTTTCTACCCTTGAGCAGACCAACACTCCCACCCAGCTTGGTGTCATCTGCAAATTTACTGAGGGTGCACTCGATCACCACATCCAGATCATCAATAAAGATGCTAAACAGGACCAGCCCCAAAACTGAGCCCTGGGGAACACCACTAGTGGCTGGCTGCCAACAGGATCTAACTCCATTCACCATAACTCCCTGGGGCTGGCCATCCAGCCAGTTTTCTACCAACCAGAATCACCCATCCAAGCCACAAGCAGCCATTTTTTCTAGGAGCATGCTGTGGGTGATGGCGTCAAACGCTTTACTGAAGTCTAGATAGACAGCATCCACAGCCTTTCCCTCATGTACTAAGAAGGTCATCTTGATCTTGAAGAAGATCAGATTGGTTAAGAAGGACCTTCCTTTCTTAAATCCATGTTGGCAGGGCCTCATGTCTTGCATGTGCCGGGTAACAGCACTCAGGTTGATCTCTTCCATAACCTTGCCCTGCACTGAGATAAGCCCTTTTTTTTTCTTAGAAACACAGCATTTCTACTCCTATACTATATTTTTAAAAGTTTGTGATGGTTCTTTTTCCTAGTGAAAGAAAATAAACTGACTTTTCACTTAGCACTTATAAAATTATATATTCTTTTGTTTTGTACAAGACTTTTTTCTCATTTTTTAGATTACTACGTTTATTTGTATTTAATCAATTTTTATTTAAATCCTTTAAGCCTGCTGCATCAATTAGAATTAATCTTCTTGCTCTGTCTCATAAAACCACATCCAAAGATGAACTGTTCTTAGGAAAATCTGACTGAGTGGTTCCACGGACAATTATTTACTACATCCATCATTTATCTCTGAGCCATTGTAGGTATCTCAATGTGCTGACTGATGCACTGAGGCCTAAGTCACCTGCTTCACAGTTTTGCAGTCTGTGCATGTTGTGCTTAAGTCGTAATGAAGTATTTCAATCCCTTGTTGTTCTTGACATTCCAAGGTATGGACCAGTCTTTTTCACATCTCAATAGTTTTGGTTTCTGATTGCACCTTAAGCTGTAAAAGTGATTCTTTTTTCCTACACAGAGAATCTTTCTGTAGGTCTCCTAACCTGACCTGAGGGCAGCCATATCTTCTTTACCATTGTTTATAATCTAATTATGTTGCTGTTTGCACATAATAACAGAGGGTGTGGCCTCTCTCATCTCAAGTTTAACATTTATTTAGGTTTGTTTTCAACAGAGTTTTATTACTTTATTGCTGCAAGACGGAGGATCTTTTTGAAATTTTTTTAGAGACAAAAAGAGAACCTTTTTTAACATGAAGCACTTTTCTAGCATCAGCCATCATGATTCCTCCAGCTCCCCTCTGTCTTTCCTTTTCTGTCCTTCATTGCCACAGAAGAGGGGCCCTTTCCCAAAGTTCGATTTCACAGTCTCAGACATGTGCCATTTCATTCACAAGATCAGGTGTTTCAGAAGAAGGCGGAAAAGCCCAAATCTTTGCTATTGTAGCTGGTGTTGATTTCCCAACACCAAACCTAGCTTAAGGAAATCCACCTTTCAGATTGGTTTATCATTTTGCAGCCACACCTAAAATAATTAATACAAGCTGTTAAATAAGCCACCTTGCAAGACACTCAGAAATTAACTTGAGCAGAAGGAGGGATCACACTCTAAAGAACAAGTTCTAGAGCTGTGTGACTGTTCATATTGCTAGGTGAAACTAGATGTAAGAATTCAACACTAATACCAAATATCGACTTAAGAAAAAAATTGAAAAATTGAGCCATGCTTTATGGGCAAATCAGAAATTGGTTTTGTTGCTGGTGGTTTTTTTAATGACCTAGAAAGTAATGGATTTTTCTTCTTTTTATATTTAAATCATGATCCTTCTATTGACTTCAGGTCATAATAAATCAACATATTGATCAGACAGAGATCAAGAGAATGTTTTAAAGCAAACTATTGAGATGGTTAAGAACAAAACCTTGATTGTAACAGGAAATGATGCCTGACTCAAAGTGAAACTAGGAAAATATATCAGTTGAATTAATATTTGATTTATTAATTTGAAAAACTATTTCACAAAAGAATAGTACTAAAATTCGGGAAGTATTTCTTTTTGGAGTTTTCTGTTAGTCAGAGCTGGTTCCGCTTCCAATCTTAACAAGTAACATATGTCAAAATTTTTTACCACCTTGAGTTTCCAACTTTTAGTAGGTTTGCACTTTGCTTAAAATTAGCTGTGATGAAAACAAGAAGAACAAGAAAAGATGTAAGAAAAGATTGCAATTTTCTTCATCCCACAGGTTGGTCCTTTGCCCTGTGAGCTCTTTGCACTTACAGTCTAGACTGCGTAAGAGTGATACTAGTCTTTCTAAAGAGAGACTTGCTTGCAGTTATTTGTCCTCTGCTTTCTTTCTCCATCTGTTTAGGTGTGAAGTGAAGGCATCAATCTACAAGACTACAAATGATATTTTGGTATTTCAATGCATGTTTAAGTGTTCCAGTTTAAATTGAAAATGTATATAGAAATTCATTTATTATCCCAAAAGGGTTTTTGATAGTAACTTGTACCCAAAAGCAGACGACAATAATAACCAAATGTTCCCTCTCCTAAATTGTTAATATTTTTCATGTAAGTCTTTGATTACCAGTGTGCCTCTCCTAAACATGATTTTTACTCTCAAAGAAACCAGGGTTCACAAAAGTAATAAAACACATTTTGTCCTTCTTGATATTATTGAGATTAAGGTTTAACCCTTTTAAATTTTGAAATGGAGTCAGATTAAAACTTTAAAGATGCCAAACATAATATTTCTCTTTTGCTACTCTTTCATCCTTCCAATATATAAATTGCCCTCCTGTGCAAGTCAGATAAAGTGAAAATAATTTTAATTCTTTCATTTCTATAACCTATTATGCACCAGAAAAAAATATTTTTGTAATGTCAGTTCTATACTGCAATGGTTACCTTGTGAGCTGGCTTTTCTTACAAATTCAATGTTTAGATTTCAGTGTTTTCAGTGTTCTCCTGTCTCAGTGTTTTCCTATTTCAGTGTTTATATTGTGCTGAAGATTTAAAAAATCTTAAGTGTTATGGTGTGTACAAAACTGTCTTAAATGCATTAAGCCTTTGAATAGCAGCTACGTTTTGAAAGTCAATCCATTTTTGCACCTTTTCCTCTTAAAAACATATTTTAAGTGCTACTTCAATGTTCTTTCTCTCTTTGAAATTAATATATTTTAATCTGGTAACTGAAAGGTGACATAGAATTCATAGTGAACTAGGTGAAAAAATTATTTACAATGCTTTTTCTAGAGCAATAATAGCATAAAATAGCAATTAGTATGCAAAATAAAGCCAGCCAAATAATCCTAGTACATAAGCAGTCAATGGGAAGGATTTAACTAAATATTTGTAAAAAAGTCATAGCAGATTGACTTGAAAACTCTCAAATGGAAGGTCTCCAGCTATAAATATTTACTTATAGAATCTGTCATTTCTGACTTCCTACTATGTTATCCTTTCTGCATAATCTATTTTATTTGTGGCCTTATTAAGATATAATTGTCTATTACACTCATTACATCATTGTTAAAATTGACTTAATAATTCTGTTTCTTTCTCCTCAGTGTTAAAAAGATGATTCAAGAATATGTTTGTACAGATAATGAATGACAAATAGTCTTGAATTTTTCGCTGTTGTCACAGGTAAGCAGATCTCCACTCTAAAATGAAAATAAATATAATCTAATAACTAACATCTAGAAGGTAGAAATAGGTATTGGTGATCAACTTTAATTTTCAGCACATTCCTGTGTTTATCTGGACCGTGAATGCCTCAATAAGGCTGACGTATTTACTGAGCATATCAGTAAAAAATGAAAATGAACTGCAGGGCTAGTGGATAAATACAGCACACCAGACAAGTTAAAAGACAGGGAAGTATCTGAAAATAAACGGTTCAACTTCATGTAGAAACCAATCACAATGAAGTCATGCTGGAGGATTGATACAGATATCCATAAGATTACGAGAGGCTGTGGAATATGAGTATAGAAAAACTGTTCACTTTCTGTTCCAAGAAAAGAAATCAATTTTACTAACACAGAGTTAAACTGTAGAACACTTCACCACAGCTCACTAGGGTTACCAGAAGTGTACATGGCAGACAGAAGCCCAGTATGTGTGTCTGTTTGTGTAGAAGTGATTCAATGCATAAGAGTCAAGAGAGATAAAGAATGTTTTAAGGGTTGTGGGATAATACACTTTACAGCCTTTCTTGTATGTCCACAGAGTCTTTGGGGCTAGTAACACGAGAAGTAAAAATATTTTAATTTTTTCATTATTAATAGTTTTCCCACCATTTACACTGCTCATGATCAAATTAATGCAATTTGGGTAAAACAATGCGGTTTGATAGTGTTAGTACCTAAATGACTTCTCCAGATTTTAAGTGTTGCATTTATACATTTCTAAGTCTGTAAGCTCTTGTGGCATTGCACCTTTGGTGACTTATTGACCGCTGCTAATGGAAAATAATCTGCTACAGAAATGCTGGAGGATGTTTCATCTCTGCTACACTGCAATACCTTCAATTTTTACAGTGTGTTAGTACTCGATGCTTACTATCATTTATTACCTCTAGACTCTTGGGGTAACCTAAACATTTTGTCTATTTTCCTCTTTCATGTAGAAATAACTTTTAAGAATTTGCTTGTTTAAGGACTCAAAAGATTATTTGTTTGTTTGATTGTTATTCTTCTAGATACAGTGTATCAGATAAGTCACTGATACAGCTGCTGAGTAATTTTTCTGCTCCAAATGCAAAGCTGTAGAAAGCTATCTATATGTATAATGATTGATCATTGTATATAAGTACTTAATTTAGGTTAAGTTATGCTTTTAAATTTATAACATCCACAACACAAATTCCTGCAGTCCTAGAATATTAATGATTCAGAAGATAAAGCTTTAAAAAATAGCTGTATTATTACTGATTTTGATGTATACAGTCATTATGAAAACTGTTTCCCTTAGCAACTAAAAGTTTAGGAAATGACATAATTGTGGTATATCTGCAGTTATGGGTCAGTAACTGTACATCGCCTTGTTGGTGTGATGGGATGAAACCGATGTGCTTAAGCATAACCTGGAACAAATTTGTTTCTATTCAACTCGTCGTTGTCCTTTTCAATATTCTACTCAAAACTACTGATAAAAATTTTTGAGGATGAGAAGAAGGAATAAATAGACAAGTACTTCTGCTGTTGATCCAGGACATATCTTGGCTGTACTGTTTGATGTAACTAACCTTTTTGATAGGCTTTGGACAGTCAGTTGACCTTTTTCTCGTAATACCTCCCAGCATTCATGTACTGCAGAAATGACGGCTCTTTGCTTGCTTTAGCCATGCTTTTTCTTATGAACACAGTGTTCATTATCCTTCTCACTATAATGTCAGATTGAAAGGCAAACATTTGCTGTGCTATTGCCTTCTTCTTTCAATATATCAATGGCTTAAGCTATGAACCCTGTATATACTTAAGGCTCCTAAGCACATCAAGGGAAACTGGATATCACTGTCCTTTGTCAAGCTTATACTAGGCAGAAAGTGGCCAACAAGTTACTTCAGGTAAGATCAGTATCAGTTGATCTCTCTTTATAGCTTTAGGGTTACTCAGTGAGGCCACTAAGGGAAAGAAATGGAGCTGACCAGTGGCTGTTATAACTTGTGAAACATAAAAAGTGTCGTGGATCATGAGTAAAGCAATAACAGTTCTGCCTAGAAGTGGAAATTCGATTCTAAACTTACAGTTAATGAGACCATTATCATGTTCTTCATACTTCTAAACACTTAGAGGCTGTTGTTACGAAATCTAACAGATTTGTATCATTATGTTCTGTAAATGATGGAAATTAGCATAAATTGCCTGAAATGTGCGATTTGAAATTCAGTGCAGAGTGATGCTGAGGATGTTGTCTTTCCACTCTGTAAAGCATTAGTTTATAATGACTTTATATCCCTTGTGCTAATATTCCATGTATGTAATTGTTAAATGCTGCCAACAACAATTATAAAGTAGAAAAGTTTGTTTGTTTTATTCTATATTCATCCTGATAATGAGGGATGAATTGTGCTGGGCAACCAGAAACGCTGATGGTGAAACAGGCAAAAAACTTAACGAATACAAAGTATAGTTCATACAGTTCCATATCCCTCTGTGTAGGGAATTTAACGGTAGTATATTTTTCTAAGAAGTGATGCTTGTGATGATGAGGAATATATTGTCAACATTTTCCTCTCAAGCTTTGGGATAAAAACAAGGAACCATAAATTGACACACTGTTCTTTATGGTTAACTGCTTGTTGCAAAATTTTCCTTGGAAATACCTTGAAAAACACCTTCAAAAAAAAAAAAGGCATCGCAACTTTACTGCATTTTCACCTATGTTGTGTCCTTTCAGTGGATTTGGGGAAGTATTTTGAATATCAAGGATAGGCTTAAACAATTTCCCTCAAATATTTTTTATCTTTTGTTACGTGATATTAAGTGGCAGGTATTGCTACTACTTTTAGCAACTTTTGTCCAGTTGAAGTGGGAGGGACCAGCAAAAGGGACAAAGCTATGCATTACTCCCCAGCCTAGGTAGTGTATCACACCGCTCAAGAATGAGTGAGAATTCAGTCAGGGTGGGGGGAGTGTTCTGCCACTCATGGCAGTGGTGAAGGAAGAGACAGAGTTTTTTTTGGATATGTAACAAAAATTCCACACAGAAAGTAAGCTAAAAGTCAAGAATGCAATTGTAAGAGCAGGGAAATTAGCTAATAGTACCTTTGGCTCCATTCTAATTGGAAAAATGTTGCTAATTGTGAGTAAAGATGGGTGTCCTTGCTGACAGCTTCCTACTGTGTTCATAGAAGTAGAACTTGTTACGTCCTTAATCCATAAACAGGATTGCCTTGAATCCACTTTCCATTTATCGTTTCCTAATGCTTGGCTGCCTCCAAATTTGTAATTGACTCATAGGTTAATAACTTAACTTGTTGATTAATAACCCAATAAAATTGTTGTGTGAAATAAACTTTATAGCTTTATCAGACTCTTCTTTTTGTTTCTCTTCTTTTTAGTGTTCAGGTGGAGGGTTTTTTGGTTCTATTTTTAGCAGTGATTTTGAACATCATTACTAAAATAAGGAACCCCTTTTCCTGATGGTACTTATTAAGCCATGCCTTTAAACCTTTAGGAATGGTTGCTGAATTGCAGTGGGAGCTGTGAGAAGACAGGTCTACAGTTTCTTCTAGTATTTTATAGGATCACATTGTATTTATGGTTCTCAAAAGGTGTGTTTACATTGAAAGCTTAACATTCTATGAGACAAGGATACATATCACCCACAGCCAAGCTCAGAATTAAGGATGTGTTTTTGAAAATTCTTCTCATCATACTATGCACTAACATTCATTAAAGAACAGGCCAGTCTGGTTGTCTCTAAAGGTACTCAGTTCTTTGCCGATCGGTACTGTACTTTAGTACCAGAGTTTTGAAGTTATTACATATTTAGATCCACTGCACACCTTCCTAGAGGACATTAATCTAAAATTATTCCTTTCTCTGTATTTTCCAAGCCATTGACAAATTCCCCATTTTTCAAAGGAAGACTAAAAAACTACAGAGCAAGTATATTTTCTTATGTTAATGGAAATATTTTTACATAGATTTGCTTTTATTTAGTTTGGATTTTCTTCTCATAGTCCCTGAGTATCTTAAGAAATATCTGCTTGCTACTTGAACTTTACTCCCAGTATGCAGCTATGACATCAAAATGGACTATATATTCCAGAGGCCCAACAGTGAATGAGTCAAGTAAGCCCCATTTTCTTCAAAAACTATTCAGAGAGAAATCCTTATTAAAAACAAACAAACAAACAAACAAACAAACAAACACTAAAGACAGATGGTTTTGCTTGTTATCTTAGAAGAATAAGAGTAAGCTTAAAAAATACCTCGTTAATACCTCCAAAATCATGCATTTGAAAGTTTAGTTGCCCCATTAAGCACTTGGCTTTATTTATTTTACTGGCGCACAACCACTCCTCCCTCCGAAAAACCCAATACCCAAACCAAACAAAAAACCAAAATCAACAACAAACCCTAAACCTGATACTTATGGATACCTACAGAGAATTGAATGCGAGCCTTAATTGCTGTTTGAATTCCTTTTTTCTTTAAAAAAATATATAGGGCGTTATAAAATGCTTACAAAAATGGAGTTGGTTTGCTTGCTGGTTTGGTTTTTTGTTTTTTAAGGGAAAAGAGTCTCATCATAACATTTTCCTTTTTTTACAACGTAGATATACCCCAAAAACATGAATGATTTCAGATGTTTATCTTGAAGGACTTCTCCAGGTCATCTGGGATAAAAGTGTCTGAAGAATGTGAGATAAAACAAACTACCAGCATTTCCACTGCCCTAGTGCATATGTATGTTTATATACGTATGGTAACATTCGTAGCAACTGAAGTAAAAGTCAAGTGTGCTTGAAAAGGGAGGATAGATCAAAGAAATATCTTCTCAAAGATCTGAAAATAATGATAGAAGAACAAGAATTTTTCCTCACAGTCAGGCAACTACCCTGGAAAAACCTGACAAGCACTGTCTCTGTTAACAGTGAAAGGAGAAACATTGACACTTTGGGCACTATAACATTAAAAACCATAAAACTATTCGACAGCACACAAAAGAGGGCCAAGAGGATGGTGAATGGTTTGGAGGAGAAGCCTTATGAGGAGTGGCTGTGGGCACTTGTTCTGTTCAGCCTGGAGAAGACTGAGGGGAAACCTCACAGTGCTCTTCAACAACCTTACAAGGCGAAGAGGAGGGGCAGGCACTGATCTCTTCACTTTCATGACCAGTGACAGGACTCGAGGAAACAACATGAAGCTGAGTCACAGGAAGTTTAGGTTGGATATCAGGAAAAGGTTCTTCCCCCAGAGTGTGGTTGGGCACTGGAACAGGCTCCCCAGGGAAGTGGTTGCAGCACCAAGCTGACAGAGTTCAAGGAGCATTTGGACAACACTCTCAGGCACATGGTGTGACTCTTGGAGTGTCCTGCACAGGTTCAGGAATTGGGCTCTATCATCCTAGTGGGTGCCTTCCAACTCAGCACATTTTATGATTCTATTATACATGGAGTCTGAAGTCCTCTTTGCAGGATGACTGAGGCCTTATCCACTTCTGCTGTATATCCAATGACAGGTACAAAACCGCAGCCCCAATGACTGCTGTCAGGCACATTACAAGATGGCCAATGTCACCTTCCCTAGCTGGTCATCCGTCTCATTTACAGAAAGTCTTGACCTCATTTACTTACACTGAAGAAAAAATTGAAAGCTGTGAAAGAGAACCACACGTCTTTTTAAGAACTAAAAGGATGACACAGAGAAAATGTATGTTGTAGGGCAGATATATTAGGCAGTTCAATTCCAGGTTTTGAACACTAAGTCAGACTGGCTCTGGTGGCACCTCTCCAGCTGAGAATCATCATGAAGATAAGACACTCCTTTTCACATAGTGCATGGGTTCACTTCCCTTCTCTCCACTCACTGCAAGGGATTTGGCACAAGAAGGAAGTGTTTCAGAGCGAGTACTGTTAAGCTTTGGCAATCGCCACAATATGTTTCGGAGGCAGCTGTGCCTTCATTGTGGCTACACTGCTCCACAACTGGAGAGCCCTATGCAGCCTGGCAATACACAGTCACCAGCTTGGCTTTTTGTAACCTGAGTGATTCAGAAACAGGAAGAATAAATGCCTGTTTTATTTCATAGATTCATAGAATAATTTAGATGACAAGGGATCTTAAAAATCATCTAATTCCAAGACTCCCACCATGGACAGGGATACCTCCCACTAGACCAGGTTGCTCAAAGCCCCATCCAACCTGACTTTGATCACCTGTTTTATAAGAAGAAATGTTCATAAAAAATTTATTTTATAAGAAATAAATATTTGTTTTAAAGTGAGATTAAATAAACACATTTGGACAATCAATTCTATATGCTTAAATATTTTTACTTTAAATTAATATTTCATGTTTCTACAGGTCTGTGTACAAACTCAGATATAGAATGATCTTTTAGTTTGAACACTTTCCAGAAATTCTGTTCAATAATACAATTTTTCTGTAGTTTCTTACTTCTTTGTTATGTCTTTTTACTAACGTTTTGAAAGTTAAGTCAAAATAACAGTAACAATGCATAGAGAAAAATTCCATTGAACCATAGATCAAGTTGTTTTCAAGAATATTTATTTATTTATATTCTGTAAACAAAAGGAGTTTTTTTATGTTGAGTATGAAATAGATTATATTCTTCTACATTTGTTTGCTTTGTTTTATGCTTCCATTGCTTTCATTTCAGAACCAATACAATAAACAAAGACTGTTGCTTAGCAACTTCAAATATTTCCTTTTTAAACTTAATGCTCATATTTTGCATTGTAATGTAAGTTCAGTGTATACCGTGTGATGAGCTATTGGAAAATAGTTAACTTCTTCTTTCTTGGACTAATTTCTCAAAAATTGATTTTATCTTTTTTTTTTCTAAGGAGAAGGAATTCTTCTAAATTATATTCTTCTACAGAGATTTTGTTTAAAAGGCAATTTATTATCTTACATACTGAAGAATTAATTTTTTAGCAATTACCATTTAAGTAGAATTTGTTCTCTTTGGTGTATATAGAACAATCTTAAATCAATAGCCTTCCATATTTTAAATGTACCCCAAGTAGAGTGATTCTAGCTTTTATCTCTCTAATGAGTACCCAGTGATGCAACTATTTCATGCTATATAATTATACTTAAATTTTTGCTTGTCATGTGTGAAACAACAGGCTAGACTTTTATTTATTTATCAGTTCAGTGATATGGAAGTTAGAAGACATTCATTTTCTTCTACTAGAAGAAGGTATCCCATAAGTGTTTGACTTCTAATAAAATCAACCTGTTGTTAGTGACTAGTAGGAATATGTGACCATTAATACAAGTAGGGTTATACACTTATTATTTTGACCATCTATCTTATTTGAAATCTTGTATTTTCCTCTTCAATATATTCTGAAATTCTTTCTTGTAAAAGATTATATGTATAATTTTTTTCCCAGGAATTAGAAGCCATGGATTCAATTAATAATATCTTTTCTGTTGACTAAAACAGGAAATTGACCATGACTATTATTCATTTTCTAATTGTTCCTGGAAACAGATTTAGGTATTAAGATTCTAAAATACAAAAAAGCAGGCACGAAATTTCTCTCCTTACTACTCAGTCACAATTACAGTTTGGGGTTTTTTGGGTTTTGCTGTTTTGAGGTTTTTTAAGAGTTTTTCATTTAGTGTTTAGAGAAAACACAGTTTCTGCGTTTTGATGGATTAGTTATTGTGGATAGAACTGAGATGTTCAGCAGAAGAAGAAATTTATGGAAGACTGCTACATTGTGACAAAAAGGATTTTCAATATAGCAGTGCTTCTTTCATGGAAAGAATCATGGAAATGTTTCTTTGAAAGAAACATGGAAATGCTTATTTAGGACTCATGTTAAACTTGGGTGCTGTCATAACATGGTATCTATACTGAAGAAAGGGAAAGGACAGGAGTTCCTTATTACGTAATAGTATGCATCTGCTGTTCAAATGTTTATTATGGTATTAAGGGCATTTAAAACAAATACAGTATTTCCCCATAGCAAGAAGCTGAAATTTAATAGGCAAAGATTAACATATTTTCTTACAATTTATTTAGTAACTTAGGTAATTTAGGTAGATCGAGCTGCTGGTTTGTTTCTTTCTCTGAACTTTTCTTTGTAGAAAAGTAGATCTTAAGTTAACTCTCTAGTAGAAGAGCAGCATTCATTAGATTATACTTGCTCAACACCAGAATTTTAATCTGTATATCATGGCACAGATTGGTCTGGAATTTCATATTAGTCGAGATAGAATCAGTGAATGTGTTTTCCTAAATAGCTTTTTCTTTTTTCCTTTTTTTTTTTTTTTTGTAGTGAAGAGGGAGATAATTTTGAATAAGAATTGGTAATATGTTTTTGCTTTAATTACTTTAATTACCTTCTGACTTCAAAGAGCAGGCAAACTTCTAAATAAATTAATATATAAGCAAAACTCTTCTTAGTACTTTCTTTAATCAGAAATTGCAGCCATTAATTACTTTCTCTTTTAGTCATAAACTGTCACTTGAAATTTGGTGACAAATACTGCCTGTTTTGCAATTCTGTGTAGTCATCCACTTCTTACTGAAGGTAGAATCTCTTAAGTGGAATAAAATAGTGGAAGCTGGCATTCTTGATTTAGAAAATGGACTATCAAATTGCAGAAAGATGAGTTGCAATACTCTCTATGCCATGTTAAGTTGTCAAACATAAAACTTTTAAACAGAAGCCCATTTAGGGGAAAATCCACCATCATCACCTCCTCTCTCAAAAAAAGTTATTTATTTTACTTTCAACTAATACAGTTTGTCACAATCATGTACATGAAAAGGTTTCAAATCACAGTGATTTCTGAGTTGGTTAACAGCTATATTTGATGAAATATTAAAAACATAGCAAAATAATATTATCAGTGGTCGTAGCTGGGATCATAATTTCCAGAATTTAAAACAAACTCTAGAACCATTTTGAAGCTCAGGATATTGTTACTTAACAAGTCTTTCAGTAACTTTTTCAAAACCAGTACCTACTTTTTTTTTTTTAATTGGGTTGTTTTTGGTGAGTTGTTTGCTGGTTTGTTTGTTTGGGGTTTTTTTGGTTTTGTGGGGGGGGGTTTGTTATTTGTTTTGGGATTTTTTTGGTTTTTGTTTTTTTTGTTTTCTTCTTTGGTTCTTTTCTATTTCTGAAAAGTCAGTATAAGATGAATAGATTATCTGCAGTGTGTTTGTTTCATACTAAACTCTGCAGCCTAATATCTCTTTGCGATATAAATTTATATGACTTGTTATTAACTTTGTAGGTATTTCACATGTGAGGACAAGGCACTTGCCTAAGAAGCAAAGGTAGCTTGTGATTCAGGAGAAGATCTCAAAAATAACCTAAAGCTACAATAAGACTTAATCTAGCAGTTTCTCTTAAGTTATATATATAATAAACATCATAATTAACTATTTAGCTCAGATTTCTTAATAGAAACCCTTGAAATTCCTCTGGTTCTGCTTCCCAACTTTTCATGAGCTTGACCTGATTGCTGATTGCACACCTGCATGCACCTTTCTCCATCTAGATGCATTTTGCTCATGTCAGGCATTCTGCATAGAGAACTTTACAGCACTCCTAGAGCATATGCATTCTTATTCTTTGGCTTAATTTTGGCTGAATTAATTTTTCTTGTCCTCTGCTTGAAAGAAAATAAAACAAACCAGAGAATGCAAAAATACTTTTCTGTATAGGCTATTATTCTCGCAATGAAAGAATGTAAAATACTATTTTAATATTGTTTCTTGAGAAATGCAGAATGTGATATAAATTCGGTATTACAAAAAGATGTAGAAAAGAAAGGGTAGCTTGTACAGCTTTTGCTGATGGAGAAGACATGAAAGATGACTCTACATAATCATACGGAAACTTACTGATTTAGGAACTTCTATGAGTAAACAGTTCTTAAAACTTACATTTTTAATATGATTATCTGAAATTTGGTAATCTCATTAGCGTGTTTAATGTTGTAGAGAAGGTGAATTCTGGTTTTAGAGGTTCTCAGTCTGTATCTACCTACAGTATCTTTACTTGAGAGATCCATATTGTCTGTTTCTTCCTGCAAGATTCTACTTGCATCTATCTAGTAGAGTCCACCTTTGGGTTTTTGTTTTTTTCTTCCTTCTCTTGCTCCCTTCATAATGTTGTTTATATTTCTCCTATGGAGCACTTTACATTCCTTTGAATTCTGAAAAGATAAAGATGTAACAATTCTGCTTCCATTTTAGATTTGATTTTTTTTTTCAGTTGGTACTCTAAGCTGTGGAATGTTACGTGTCAAAACAGATAAGCTGGGTTGAAAATTGAATTTTTTCTTATCCATATATTTATCTTTCAACATTTCCTTTTTTCATTGGACCTGCAGAAACATACATTTCATTCTTCCCTTTCTTTCATCAGTATTAGTTCATCATTCAGATGAATCAGAAGACTGCTTCTAGAAAGAAAATGTGCATGTCATATATTTTATGAAAAAGTAAGCTGAGTTTTGATCCTTTTTATTGCAATTGAAGAGAAAGATGTTTGTTCTGAATAAAAAGGAAAAATAATGACTAAGTCTTTAAGAGAAAATGAAACACCTAGTGGGAATTAAATGAAAGTCAGTCAAAAGGCTTCTTCTGTGAAGCTGTTGTATCTCCTCCCAAGAGGCTGAAATTGTCTTATTTGGCTTCCAGGAGGTACCACGTAGAATTATTTCTGCCCTAAGAGAAAAAATTCCCATTAATTCAAAATGATTTAATGTTGAATTTTTCATACCCTCAATGATAAAAGCTATAACAATTTTCCCTGCAGGCTAGAAAAATACGCAAGTATCATTTCTATGTGGTTTCAAAATTCATGCCGGTGTCTGTGTGTGTGTGTTTATGATATATAGACAGAAAAAAAGCTACAATAAACTGCAGATTCAGATTTTTAAATGCTTTTGCCTGTAATCATCCATAGGTTTTAAATATTGGAAAACCTGAACAGGTATTTTAAGATAACATCACCCGCACTAACTAGAAAAATCAGGAAAACTACTACTTGAAATACCTCTGAAAAATAGAATAAACTTGTCACTGAGTGGCATGGGTTTTAAGGCAATACAGTGAAAAACAACTGAGAGCCATGGATACTCTGCTCATATGTCATCTAGCAATTATGTGGCTTTCACCTTCTCTAAGATATGAAAAGGCCACTTTGCTTTCAAACATAAAGCCGTACAGAGGGATTCGATATTCCACAGACCCTTCCTCTGATTGTCTCTTTGATGGTACTCTGAACAGTGTGGGTCATGACTGTAGACATCTGATCCTACGTGTCTTTCTGTACCAGCATTCCAGTTTGGATAGATAACGGCTGAGTAATATTTATGAGTTAAGAACAAAAAAAGACAACTCTTACTAATTTCTAAAGGTGTAACGATATTTGATATTCCCTTTTTCTTTCCACAAAGACATTATTGGTCTTATTTCACAGTAAGCATTAAACACTCTTCTTAGGTTATCATAATTAAAATGATGCAGTCCCTTCCTCCAAAGTTTTGGCTAGAAGTACTTTCAGTCAAATGTGACCACTCATGTTTATGATGTATTCTATGTACGCCATATGCATCACACTAACAGCAGAGAATTTAATTTCTCAGATTAAATTACTCGCTATTAGTAGAGCTAAGAAGAAGAAATGGTGCAAGAAATGGTGTAATTTGTATGTCTGTTTTAGCAAGCATACATGCAGTTTGGCTAGTTTGGTGTTTACCTCCAATTTGTCACCAGTGATGCTTGTACTCTTCAACATCTGTGGAACTTGCTGAAATTGTAGTTTTTCAGCAGTTGCTAGTTTGGTTTCATTAAACTGACAGCTATACACAATTTCTAATAATCGAAGAACA
Source organism: Callaeas wilsoni (assembly GCA_013398955.1). Taxonomy (NCBI): domain Eukaryota; kingdom Metazoa; phylum Chordata; class Aves; order Passeriformes; family Callaeidae; genus Callaeas; species Callaeas wilsoni. The sequence continues at coordinate 261,790 of VWPU01016469.1, read as the reverse complement.
AGTTAATGGTATTTGCTGCAGACTGCAGCTTGTCCCATCTACGGTTCAAAAACGTAAAAAAATCTAGAAGACTAAATGCACTCCTTTTTCTCCTGTCACATGAAGAGGAGATATTTCCTTGACTCTCAATATTTGGTTTGTGTGTCAGTGTCCCAGGAAATCTGAGAGCCTTGTGCTCAACCAGTCTGTCAGCATCCTATTATGGGGACTTTTCACTGAGCAGTTCACTGGAATGGAGAGTGGTTCGGCTGACTTGTTCAGGGACACACACCAACAGCATAAAGGAGACCCCTCAGCAGGTCTTCCCACTCCATGACTCCCAAGTGGGTCTTCCCCTTTAATTGATTATGTTCCCTGATCTTTCCACATCCCCTCTCAGATTTAGTTGCTACCTCAGATAGTTTCAGGAATACACTGTATTGTCATTTGCTGATCTAAACAACATTCCAAAGTAATTAACTGGATTTGTACTCAGAATTATTTGATGCTTACTGTGGCAACATAAACCATATGGATTTTTTCCTGCTTACCTGATTGGGTGAAAGCAACTTAGATTCTAGCTGTGAAAGTGTTGTATTTACGTGTAGAATTACTTTTTCCTCCTTCTTTTTAAAATTTGCAGATTTAGGAACACTTTTATTAGTAAGCTCATGTGCAAGGATAAGTCCAGAAAATTTAAAAAAAAATAATGGAAAAAACAAAACTATTGGAAATTTATATTTGAAATAACATGAAAGAAAGACATTTTAGACAAAATTTCCCAAGAGTAAAATGCACACTGTGTATCAAATAATAAGGAAATTACGAAATCAATTTATTCTCCAAAAATCTGCATGTGTGTATGTGTGCAGGTGTGTGTGTTTGTGCATGAATATATTTATGAAATAGTTGACAAATATTTGAAGTATAGACAGAGAATACATAGTAATTATTCTTTGTGTATCACTGTAGACCTGTGTGTGAGTAATTAATGTGGTTTTGCTGTTTTTCTTGGAGAAGAGCCTATCTGTCTTTAACATGAAATCTAGGAATGATTTCATACATGTGAATGTTCAACTACTAGGTATTTTATTTGGAATTACAGTCAGATTTCTGATCTATTCTACAAATTCTTTACTTTTTAAACTACTTTATTTATCACAGCATAAATTCCCTGTTGATAAGGATTTGAGTGATTTTTACTCCTTAGAACAGAACGATAATTTGTGGTGTAAAGGACCTCCAGTGGTCATCTACTCCATCTTCTAGGATGGTCATCTATATCCATCCTGTTTTATTTTACATTTTATGGAAATAGTCTTTAGTGGTAACTGAGTAATATTATGGAAATTTTAGTATGGAGTTGTTTGTAGAGTATACAAATGAATGAAAAACTATATAGTCGTAAATTTGTATTTAAAATATTTGCATTTTAAGCAGAAGTAATGCAGTGTAAGGGGAAGAAAACGGGGTCGAATTTGCTTATCTAAGTACCCTTAAGGGACCCTCTCCATGAATCAATACTGTATTCTGATGCATACTCTATAACCCCCTGGAATTTTTAAGCTGTATAACCTACATACAAAAGAGACAAAGGTACACAGTAATACCTAGAAATTTATTAATCCACATAACCAATCCTTTCACACAACATCAAACTAATGATTATCATGGTTTTTATAAAAATCCACAGCAAAGTGGTATATGAAAAAAAACAATTCTTAAGACGGATGGTGGAGAAGTCTGCAAATATTTACATGGAACTTCTGTGATGGGTTAACCTTTTCCAGCTGCCAGATCCCACCCAGTTGCTCTGTCTCTGCCCCTCCTCAACAGGACAGGGGAGAAAATAAGATGCAAAAGTTCCTGGCTTGAGGTAAGACAGGGAGATCACTGACTACTTGAGGATAACATATCTTAAGTACCATCAATAGAACAGACACAACTGGAGGAAAAATCACATAATTTAACCAGTAAAGAGTAGAGTTAGACCAGAAGCAAAGACAAAAAACCTAAATCATCTTTCTTCAACCAAGCCCCCTTTCTTTACAGGCTCAGCTTTTTTCCATCTTTCCTAACTCCTCTACTGCCTCTCCTCCAGCAGCACAGGGGGATGGAAAATGGGGCTGCAATCAGTCCCTAACAGCTACCCTCTCCTTCTCATTTCTCCTCACCCTTTTCCATGCTCCAGCGTGGGGTCTTTCCCGTGGGTTGCACCTTCCTTCAGGCCATTTCCACCTGCTGTGATGCGGGGTACTTCACAGCCTGCAGAGTAGATATCTAAAACCTTCTCCACAGGATTTCTCCATCCTTGTGCTGCAGAGGCATCCCTGCCAGGAACTTCCCTCCTCTCTCTCCCCTTGGGACTGCAGAGCTGTTTCTCACACGGTTCTCCTCAGGTCTGGCTGCCTGGCAGCATTTGGCCTTCCCTTACTGATCCGTGCCCTGCAATGAGACTGTTGGATCTGGCTGGAACAAACTGTGTGCGCCTCTACACAGGGGCCACCCCTGCTCCCCTCTCTCTCTCACTATCGAAACCTTGCAACTTAAACCGAATACAGTTTTTCAAAAATGCAAGAATATAACAGCAAAGGCATGAAGATTTAAAAGAGAAAAAAAAACCCAAACAAACAAAACAAAATCCAAAACAAACAAACAAACTCACTAACAAACAAAACAAATACCAACCAAACATAAAACCCCCACCAAAGTCCAAAATCTAACCTAACTAGAGGTTGAAAATTGGCTTCCTGGAATAATTAGAGTTCAAAGTCAGGTTTTCCATATAAAAATAGAGATGATATATGTAGGATAGCCAAAGTAAAAACCATCAGTTTATTTGAGCGCCATGCAAAACAGCAAGACAGTGGAAGAAGACAGAAAGATGACTAGTCTAAAGCTGAATAGGAAAACAGTATTTGTTGCAATGTACTAAACAGACTAGGAGAGAAATATTGAAATTGTCAAGGAAATGGTATGCCAAATGAGATTCTGAACAAGCTCTACCTGTGTATTTCAAGAGAAAAGGTCATGGCTTACCTATTATGCAGAAAAAGTTGCCAAACAATAACCACAGTTTATCTTTGAGAGCCCAGTGTGAGTCTAAGACGGGGTTCTAAGTTCATACGGGTAACTGAGAAGTAGTCTGGTGAAAATGTCATTAGTTACTGGAGGCAGAAGGATGGCTGTGTATCCTCTTAGGCAGGCATTATAGAGGACAAGGTACTCATAAGGACACGTGAAGGCAGAGGAAATCAGGACTGGGGCAACTAGGCTAACATCTAAGCTGACCGTATGAGGCAAGTAGATAACAGAAGGGAGAAGAGACTAATACCAGGCAAATTCACCTAATACCAAAAAAAGAGCTTTATGGAACTGAGTTAGCAGTGATAAGAAAGCAGCAGGGTCATGGAAGTCATTTGAGGACATATTTTCAAGAACTTTGCCTCTTTATTGTGTGGACAACATAAACACAAGAGTAAGAAGGAATGAGTGTGGTTGTCAGCATTTACTCATTAATCAATGAAAATTCAAACCTTGGTTTAAGAGACACATTTTGAAAAAAAACTGGTGTATGTCTTTTTGTTTGGGATATAGAAAACAAGCTGGTAAATAAACCACTACAAATCATGACTATTATTTTCTGTCTGCATCATTTTACCCCCAAAGACTTTTTCCTCCTTTCAATTTTGAAGAGAGTTTAGTTGTTGATTGTCATATCTTTGACCAGTTCTTTAGTAAAATAACATTTTGTCGTGCTTTGTTGCACTAGCAGACTTGCCTTCCTAGATTTTTTGATTGTCCCTATGGCATTTATTTGAACATTATTCCTTTTTATTTTTTGAAGGCTACGATGCCACTTTCAGTGATTTGTTTTACCAGTGTTTACCATAATCTCTAACCATGATGTTTAGTTGTGCTCTCTAAAATGCTTTCTGACAATTTGTGCACATACACTTTTTGTTTCCAATGTGGTCCTCGAGTAACTTCCATGCCGCCTGAGAAGACTTGAACCTTCTATGTTTTTCTTTTACCTTTTTTTCAAGAAATTTGTTCATTTTTATGTTCGTCACCTTTTTAAATTGGTGGCAGCTCTGGTGAAATGTCTGCTCTTGTTGCTACAGAAAAGGGCTGCAGAAATGCTGAAGGGCCTAGAGTAAGCCATGAGAACCTGAGGTCACTTGGCTGGTCCAGCCAGAAGAAGAGGACACTGAGAACAGATCTCATGGTCGTCTACAGGTTATTCACATGGGAAAGCAGAAGGGTAGGCAGTGATCTCTTTCTTCTCTCTAGTGATCAGTGACAGGCCTGAGGGAATGGTCTGAGGCTGTGTCAGGGAAGGCTTATGTTAGATATTACAAAAGGCTTCTTCACCCAGACAATGATTGGACAGCCTTAAAAGACTCCCAAGGGAACTGGCACAAAACTGCCAGAGTTCAAGAAGCACTTGGACAGTGCTGTCAGGCACACGGTGTGACTCCTGGGGATGCCCTGTGCAGGGCCAGGAGTTGGCCTTAGATGATTTTTGTCTCTTCCAAATCAGGACACCCTATGATTCTATCAATACTGAATTATGAAAGTCAGCCACTGTAACTAAATTGGCCTCAAGCATCAGCATTTAGAATCCTTTGCGCTGGTGAGGACCAAATAAAAAATTACCCTGCCTCTTATGAGATCTTCTGTGGTCTTTCTCTGGTTTAAATAACGTAAGTCAAATCTGCCATTTCTTATATGCCCTAATCTCAAAGCATCCCTGACCTCTTTTGCATGTTGTTGTCATTGTCCCTATGTGGTCAAGGAGACAGTAATATCTCAAAATTGCTTTTTTTCTCATCTAGGTCTGAATTTTCCCTTGAAGAAGATAACGTCTTTTAGGATTAAAGTGGATTCTTAAAGGAATGATTGTACGGTGATATCTGCAAACCTGTGGTTCATGAAAATTTCAATGTCTCTGAACTCCTTCAAGTAGTAACTGTGATCTTATGGGATGTTTAGATATTTACCTGAAAGGAACATAAGCAGCCTACATAATTGACAAGTCTACAGTATTTGCCTTACCCCACCAATACTACATCTGACACTTAATTCAGTTAACTTGGAAATCCATCCTCTTGAAAGATTTCTAAGTGCTCATTTTACCTATGTCAAATGAAGAGGGATTACTCTAGGTAGCCTAAGGTATTCAGTTGATATGACTGACTTTCCTTACTAAATTTCTATCTCAAGTTAGAGAAGGTCCTTTAGACTTCATTCTCCTGTTGTTGCTCCATTTACTCCACACTAAAAATCTCTTTTTGGTTTATTTAGTTACAGATTTTTTTTATTGTTGATCTTCATGTGACAAAGATGGTTTTGGTGTGCTTCAAAGGTATTCATATATATACTATAAATATTTGGTGCAACAAATGTGGCTAGTGTGTGGTTGGGTCTACACATCTGCCAGATTCTTTCTTGACTGCTTTGCCCACCCGTACATCATTGTGGATTTGTAAGACCTTAGAAATTCTTCAGTGCTCCTTAACAACAGGGTCAAGTCCTCTGGTACAGTGGTGATTTTAAGTCTCAAGGTACTGAAGGTTTGCAACTTGCTTCTTCATCTTCTCTGTACAAGGCAGGGCATTCTATGTGCAAACTCTCATCGGCTAAGTTTGTATTAAAAAATTTGGCAGAGTTTTAGTCTAGTATCTTATATCTTTATAGAGTGGTTTTGCTTGAAAGTCAGAGAATTTAATTTGCTAGCTCAACTCTTTTCAGACTAGATTAGATCCTTCTTTGATAAAGGAAGCTTTAAAGAAATTAATGAGAATGTGAACTACCTTTATGTCCCTACCTTCACTTTGCAAGGAAACACACTTTAAAAAATGAACCAAAAAGTATCCTAGGAAAATATTGGGACATCCATTTGGCCAGAAAGCCCTATGTTCCCACAGCTGCAGTTAGATAATAGAATAAGATTAACTACATTTGTTTAGAACAACCATGAACTATGAACAATAAAGCGGAATCATTTGTCTGATCTCTGTCTTCCCTCATCTGCCTTAGAAACTATGATTTCTGTCCTGCTGTCGTCCCAAAGGTACTGAACTGAAGCACTTTCACAAGGATTCTGTCAAGCCAGTCTAGCCAGCTAGATGAACTGAGTAATTCGTCTTGGGGAATCTTCTGCTTTGACAAAAGGTGAAAACTAAGTAAATATTCTCATTGGACGAGGTGATGCCAGGAGAATTCCTCATTTTTAATATTCTACATACCTAACATGTGCCGTATGTCTGCGTTCTGCCCAGTCAGCAACAAGCAGTTAAAGACCAATTCACCTGAATATTTAAATATACAAGAAAAACTTATTAAAGCCTCTAACCAAAGCAAGTCTTCAACACCCACGAAACCCTTCTTCTAACTGCACAAACTTGACATACATAGATATTCAAATTAAAGCACACATTACCCCTGCCTCATGACACCAAGATCATATGGTCATACTCCTAAGAACATATTTTCTTTTTCTTTACCTGTGATTTTCTGTGTTACTTTCTTCTTTACAATTTTAATAATTTTATTTTTAATACTGTAACAAGTCTGTTGGATAATGTGGAATTGAAGTATTTTTACAACTTTTTATTCAAAGAGAAAATCATGCACATTTGATGTTCTCGAGACACACCAAAAAGGACAGAACTGATATTTCTGTGGCACTTGGTGGACAATAGAAAATTACTAGGACTTTTCCCTCAAAATCACATAGAATCATAGAATCATAGAATCATAGAATAGTTTGGGTTGGAAGGTACCTTAAACATCATCTAGTTCCAGCTCCCACTTTTGCTGGCAGAGACATTTTTGACTAGACAGGGTTACTTAAAACCACATCCAACATAGTATTGAACACTTCCAGAGATGGGACATCCCCAGCTTCTCTCAGCAGTCTGAGTTTACTTGAATTTAACAGAATCATGATTGGCGAATTTGGAATGGACTAATAGATTGTGAAATCTTCACCATTCAACTACTAAAAACTAAGCAAGTCAAGGTTCTGAAAAAACTCATCAGTTTATTCATTATATACTTCTAGAAACTTTGTCTCAAGTTTACTTTTATTGGACAAATTCAGTGCAATGTTGATGATGACATAAAAATTTTATATTCCTTTGGACCCTATTGCTTTGATGGTATTTTACTTTTAGAAAAAAAATTCTTTTGCAAAATAAAACACATTTATTTTTGCAAGTGAGAATTCAGATTGATTCTAGAAAAAGTGCTACAAACCCAGTTTATTTTTGTATTTTCATTGGCAGCAATTTTTTGTCAACCAAAAATTTTAACCTTTTTACACTAAGATTAAGAAAATACATAATTCTAGTAATTTAGTGTTGGAAATAATTTCAGCTTTCAGGATAACTGCTAAAAGAAGAGAAAGCTAAAATCTTCAATGATAGAGGCAGTCTCCAAATAAAGGAAAAGAGTCTGTTTCTTAATCAAGTACTGTTTCAGATTTTCAGAGCCTGCAGACTAAATCACTAATCAAATAAATGGAATATATTTTGCCTATTTGCATGAGAAAACTTCCAGAGAACTTAAAAAACCCTATTGAACTGTAAAAGTGTATGACTCCAAATATTTTTTTTACATTCTATATCTAAATCTTCTCCATCTCTACAGATTGTTTGTATTCATACTGTGAATACATTATGCTTGGAAGAGTATTGACATCATATGTTTTTAAATAAAGTTCCCTCATATTTTCATTTCAGGAGTTTTATGATTAGAGTTTTTATTCATCAAGTTCAACCACATCATATTTTCATGTAGCAGTATTTGTGAAATTGAGCTTTATTTAAAATATGAATTTATTAAAAGTTACATGGTCATACATAACTTGCTTTATAGGTTTAGTATCAGTTACAAGATACCAAGTCTAATGTAAAATACCACTACTTCACCACAATCATAGAATAATTTGGGTTGGAATGGACCTTTAAAGATCATTTAGCTCCAAACACCTTCCTTGAGCGAGGACACCCTTCACTAGACCTGTTTGCTTAGAGTTTCATCCAACCTGGCCTTGAACACTTCCAGGAATGAGGTAACCTCACCACTCTCTCAGTAAAAAATGTAGAGAAAGTAGGTTTAGATTAGATATTAGGAAGAAAATTTTTACATGTGCTTCCTCCTTGTCTTGTCACTACTTGCCCTTGTAAAAAGTCCCTCTCCATGTTTCTTGTAGTTTCCCCTCAGGTACTGGAAGGCCACAATTAGGTCACCCCAAAGGTCACAGCCTTTTCCAGACTGAAAAATCTCAGTTCTCTGACTTTTCTCATAGGAGATGTGTTCCATCTCTCTGATCAACTTGTTGGTCCTCTCTGGACTTGCTCCAACAGGTCCATGTCCTTCCTGAGCTGGGACCCCAGAGCTGGATGCAGTGTTCCAGGTGGGGTCTCACCAGAGCAGAGCAGAGGGGCAGAATCCCCTCCCTGGCCCTGCTGCCCACGCTGCTTTGGATGCAGCCCAGGACACGTTTGGCTTTCTGGGCCGAGTGCACATGGCTGGGTCATGTCCAGCCTCTCATCCACCCGCACTCCCAAGTCCTTCTCGGCAGGGCTGCTCTGGATCTGTTCATTCTCCAGCCTTCATTCTCCTATCATATCTCCTGATACCAGGAGTTAGCCTGACCCAGGTGCAGCCTGGTCTTGTTAAACCTCATGAGATTCCCATGGGCCACTTCTAGAGCTTGTCCAGCTCCCTCTGGGTGTCATCCTATCTTTCAGGTGTATCAGCCACACCACTCAACTTAGTGTCATTGCAAATTTGCTGAGGGTACAGCCACCAGTGGCTTATCCACCTTCTAGATAACACCAACTCAGGCTTCTTTTAAAAAAAAAAAAATTCATATTCTTTCTGAACAGTGTTTCACTAATATTGTGGTTAAGATTGCATTGTGGACGATTGATACATGGACTATCAGGCAGGTGGACTACCAGGTATGTTTCTCTGTGCTACAGACTTTTTCTTAAATGTTCTGAAAATGGCACTTCTTAGTGTGACTGTTCACATTTTTCTTCTCACTTTATGCATCTAAAGAACGCTAGTCATTAAACTCAGTTCTCGAGTGGCGTACTTGAAACTGTGACTTCCACAAATTAGATGGGGATGTTGGATGTGAAATGAATACAGTGAAAATATGAGAGCTATTCATTTTAATGAAGAATTTTTAAAGTCCCATGGATGACTTACTTTATTAACATCCTACACAAACTTAAACTTTTACTAAAATAAGATATGTTTTTAATATTGATGCTAGTAGTAGACATCATTAAAATGAAAATAAAACACTTTCTCCTGCCTGTACCATTCATTTTACAAGTGCCTAAGTTATGCTTTATTAATCATTTCTCCATTTGTTAAATGGCATTGTGACTTTAAATTACAAACCAGTGTAGAACAATACTATTCACACTACAGTATTTGGCTCTTCTGTCATTGAATCCCTATGGGAGAATTACGTTTCTGTACACATATAATGAATTGTACTATTTTAGAGAATTAAGACTAAGAACTGAACACAGAAAGGTATTTATGCATTCAATCATGAATTAAGTATGCACAGACACACTTTTAAAAAACATATATATTTAGTCTAGTTATGCTAAAACTGCAAATTCCCTTTTCTTAACAACAGAATTCAGTTTGAGACCATTATTAAGTGACATTGGAATGTTACAAAAAGAGTCCAAATTTTCAAATACTCATAAACTCTATAAAAAATTTATGTATCACACACACAACTAGCATTTTCATTTTTCTTTGATGTATGGTACCTCACTTAGGAAATGAATAGTAGATTTTCCAATTGAGAACATCAGTCTTGATCAAGAACAGGGCTGCTTCAAAATACTTACAGTAGAAAGCAAAGAAATCAAATCATTCTTTTTACATCCTTGTGGAGTGATGCTTGAAATTCAAATTAAAAGGATACATCAGGTTTAATAGCCATGACAGTAATACCTGGCCTAAACAACAACAAAAAAAGCAGCTACAGAGTTTGCTCTAGTTTATTTGTAGCACATAAAACAGAAGCAGCTGCCTTTTACAGAAAAACATTCCTAGGATAGACTCCAACATGTATCGAATTTGGTGCTAAGTCTAAAAAACAGAATGTTGCAACTTTTTTTAATATTAAGCAATCAACTTATTAAAGTGATTTATGGTTTTTAATACTAGATGTTTACTTCAAATTGAATCATATTTATATCAGAATATTTGCTTCAAAGGGAATGATATGATAAATCAAATGTTTAGGTCTGTAGAATCTGTCTTCCTCCTTAACTAGGGTTAGATACCTAGGAAAATGCTACATAACCCCGAGTAGAAATGAATTAATTTTAACCCAAATGAGATACTAAGTCCTATGAAGAATTTTTTCTCTTAATATGCTGTTTATTTAGAAACAATTTATCCAGCCCATTTTGGGAAAAATATTTTTATTAGCAGAAAGCAAATCTTTCTCAAACCTTATGAAGTTCAGCGTTGTGTCAGATTAGTGTAACTTTGTAAAAACACTCAGTAATTTTCAACCATGCTTTTCTTCAGCTATGGAAACAGAACAAGACACAAAGTGGTCTTGACAAGAAAATGGTCTAAACCATGTTGTTCACATAGAATTATAATAACACAAGTAACCAAAACATGTGTTTTTCACAACCTTTAAAATTGTAAAATGTAGAAGTAGAAGCTACTTCCTGTAGCAGGCATAAGTTTGACCTAACATAAAAAAGAAATGAAAGGAGTGAAAAAGCATCTTATGAAAGCATAATTTCAAGAGATTTTTTGTAAACTTCAGGTACTAGCCCATCATAATCTTAACAGTTACTGCATGGTTTGCTCATTTTCTAAAACAAAGGAAATGTGTTTAGATATTCTGGGATATGTGTTGTGGGATATGGAAAGGAGTAAATATTGTGTAATAGAGAAATGGTAAAAAATTTTACATGAGACTATAATTACTCTTTCAAGTAATTATATCTACACTAAACACATTAGTTAATCATTGGACTCCAGTCTGCCAATACATCTGTAATTTTTCAGTTCATTTCTTTCTCTTGCTGATGTACATAGTTTTCATATGGAATCAAGGGACAATCAGACTTTTGTGGAACAGAATTTTAAATCGATATAAATTTAGTGGCATTTTTCAAAAATATTGGAATTAATTTTCTTACCCAATGCAGCATTTTAAATGATTAAAGATATATTTGTCTATAGGTAGCTTAGGCCTCTGTTTTGATCCATTGTGTAAAGTCGTACTCAGTGACTATATAGCTAGTTAAACTAAGATGGAAGTTACGTTCCTGATTGTGATCTTATATCCAATAATTATATAACCATTTGCTAGGAAACCTGTTGCACCCCTGGAGTAGCATGTTTTCATCCCCAGTTTCCTTGTGCAGCTTCCAGACAGTTGCTAGTCATTGACAGGGTGTAAAATTGTGGTCTCTGCATTAGAGCTTTATATGACATTTGTCTGGTTTAAGTGGAGTCAAGGTTACCATGACTGCTGTATTTCCTTCCTCAAATCTCTATAAGCAGATCACAGCCAGTGTCACCATCATGTGATATCAGAAAAATACATCAAAAAAAATATACTCTTCATATCTGAGACCTAAAATTTCAGTCTATTTGGATTCTGTTACCTTCTGAGGCAAGCGATTTTTCATACCTCTTTCAGCATTAGTCCTGTACATTTTATAACCCAATTAAAGTCTCCTACTGATTAGATAAATATTCAGCATTCTATTATGTGTCTTTATTTAGTGCTAGACTAAGATCATTCACACAATTTCTTAAGCTTCCTGCTTTGATGCAGAAGCATAAATACTGCTGCTCTTGTTCTTGCCTTTGTCCATTCCTTCCTAATAGATACTCTTTAATCCACTGTGCTTGGATGAATACAACCTGCTTTCTGACAAATCCAAGTTCTTACTCCTTGCACTTTCTGATTAAGATTCTTCAACTTCTTAGGAGTATTTCACCGACATAGCTGTGCTTATAGTCATGTTTCTTCTGAATTATCTGAATTTGCTTTCAGATTCTTTCTCTTGCTCTTCTCTGTCAGCCGTATCTGTGTAAACTCTGCTGGCTTTTCTCCAGACCTTTCTAGGGTGGACCCAGACTTCCTAAGAGATCAGGCACTTCTATAATCAACAGACAAATCACTGTACAGTATTCTCTGGGAGGAGAGGTGGTCGATTGGATTGAAATAGCATCTTCTTTCACTGAAGTACTGCTTTAGAGATTGGATTTCTGATTCCAAAGAGATTTGCTCAGTGCAAGAGGTTAAATGGCCATCTTTTAATCAGGAAAGAAACACTGATGTCTCCTCTTTCTTTCAGTTTAGTGTCCTCCCAGAAAACAAGACTGCTGTCTAGACTTTGATTCTGCTGTGTGATGCTCCTAAAGATCTCTACAAAGCTCGGCTGCCTTTCTCAGCACAGAGGATTGTTTGCTTTTTAAGAATAATCTGCTCAAGGATGTTCTTAAATTTAGTGAGTGAAGCTCTTCAGTACAGCTACTCTGCTCTCAGGAGATAAAAAGTTCTCTGATGCTATAAGTGGTCTGTATTATGCATAGATGTATATTATCTTTTCAGAAAGGTGCTAGCTATAAAATTCATCCCCACTTTATTTTGCCAGAGTCCTTTCTCCATTTCTTCTTTCAGAGTAGACAAAATAGAGGGGTTTTGAAGTTGATTTTGTGTCTGGGTGAGTTTGCATACTGCAGTACAGTGAGTCAAGATCTACAAGCTAGATATCATTTAGCCATAGCACAAAATGTACATTAATATACTATATTATATATACACAGTAATTATTTTCTAATTTAATTAGAAATCTAATTACATAGATGGCTTGTGCACTTTCATTTGTAGCACATTCATTTGTACTGATTAATATATATATACAGGATGCATTGGTCAAATGATCTATTGTTTGTGTACATCAGATATGGCTTGCAAATAATATTCACAATTAAATTGGGTTTTTTTACTCTCTAGAAGTCCAGTTAGTTTTATTTGAATTGCAAATATTGCTTTTCAATTTTTCATAATTGACACCACTATTAACTTTCTTCAGTATTAATTTGCTTTTATGCCAATAAGTTAGAACTATGGATTGGAAAAATCATCTCTTCATTTTTAACTATGAATCTGCTATTATTTTAACTCATAGTTTGGTAAATCTGCATGCATGTATTGCCATAAGACATAAAGGAATTCTTAGATTTTCTCATGGGCCAAATGGAATTCCCAGAAAGGCAAGAGACTTTTTCCCTTTCCATCTCATCTCTCCATGCTTTGTTTTTCATTTGTTGAAGGTCCTAAATGTTATCTATCATTATCCAATGGATATATTTAATTCTAGCCTGTTCACAGCAGTCAGTAGAGCACTCATAATATTGTAGCATCTCACTCACCCTGGAGAGGAATGATGGGTTGCCTGGCAGCAATTATCATTCAAGATGATATCAGGCCCATCCAAGCCTCCTTGTCAAGGTCAGTTCTCAATAAATAACAAAAGGTAGAATCAGTCTCCAGAAAAATACTTTCCTGCACAGGATGCAAATCAACACTAAAGTAGTTTTGTGTTAAATCATATAAATGTTAACATAAACATCTAATTAAAATGTATTGAAGAGAAGTTGCAGAAGGCAAACAACTGACAAACTGTACCTATTATGATGACCTCACTTTTAAACATGACTTATTAGCTCTGAAGGAAGACCGTCTTACAATTAGAGAAAACAATTTCTGTCTACAGTAGAAAGCCTGGACGAACACATTAAAACACCAACCTGGCTATTGCTTCCTAACAAAATTTGTTTGGAGTAAAATAAAGGTATTTGTAGATTCTAGACTCCTTTAGAATGATTTAGTGATTTAGTGAATCCTTATGTTGCGAAGTGCTAAAAAGACAGATAAATCTGGTATCCTGCTCTACTGTGAAATTTCTGATGAAAGAAGAAATACAAGAAACTTAGAAAAGGTATATTGTTCTTTTCACATGAAAAGCCTTTTAGGAAATAACCAACTAATATTTCCTCTTACTAGCAAAGTAGTCTCCATTAAAATTTGACAGTATATATGAATGCAGCCATATGCCTGACTAACGCTTTATGCTCCAACATTGGAAATAACTTCACTTGATTTTGCTGTTCTTCCTAAATTTCCATCACTGTGTTCACAGAGCTGATTCATCTTGCCATCACTGAACTCTAGTTTAAGAGTCAACCAAACTGCTAGTTTTCCTGGTGGTATCTCTACTATATATTCTAATTAAGTCTGGAATGTCCCCCAGAAGTCAAACTGAAACTTTTTCCTAAATGCCATATCGATTTCTGCATTATAGCGCTCATGAATCAAACCAAAATATCAGCTATCAATCTCAATTTACTGGCTGAGAGGTGATGAGGAACAAATGAAATTCCTCTTAACTGTAAGTGATCGTATCAGGCTACCGCTTCCCTTCCTATACAAAATCAAACAGAATATTGACAAAACACAGTATAGGTGAACTCATTTGAGTTTGTGATGAAAAAGAGTAGCAGTACACACACCACTAGCTAGAGATGACAGAGACTGATGCAAAGTGTAACCACTCCATTTCAATGCAAAGCCCAATAGGCAGTCATTTTTCTTTTATCGGTAATATTATAAAGAAAAAGCTCCACTTTCCTGCAGGACATGAATAGTTTATCTGCAGAAGAATTTTTTTTGTTTGAGCTACACCTGAAGTTGAAAAAGATTAATCCAGGAAGGTACAGATAGTTACCCAAAAATAAGCACAGATTAAGAGGGGTTTGGGGCCCTAGGTTTAGTTAATACTCGAAGATGTTCCCCACAGAGATAAAGTAACTGGATAAACACCAGGCCACAGGAAATGAAGGGATAACCTCCAAAAAAATTTCATTATATTTCATTTCTCTTTTGTGCAATTTCAGCTTCACAGGTGTGAATACATGGCTGACTTGTAGATAATGTACAAGCTCACTTCTAAATAAAGATGAAACTCATCGATTATTTAATTTTTTGCCCTTTCAGAAGAAGAAAGACAGCTTGTCATGAAAAATAAAAAGAGTTGCCATTCTTGCTTTGACAGTGGAGAAAAGAATATAGTCTTTATTTTATTACAATTTTAATCAAGCTAGCAGCTGCTCACTGTTGAAGTGAAATGAGAGCAAACTTACATAAAAAATAATCCATTGATCAAGTCTGGTAGCATTAGTTCTTAGCTTTTTCACTTTTTGTAGCATAATAATGACTGCATCCTTTTTTAATTCCTTGACATTTTTCTCATTAAAACTAAACTGAGTGCATCTGAAGGAGATGTTTTGTTCTGGTTTTTTTTATTTGTTTGTTTGTTTGTTTGGCGGGTTTCTGGGTTTCGTTTGTTAGTTTTGTTTTGCTATCAATATCCACTAGAGCAATTTCTGATAGAAGTAAGCCGCACAGAACCACAAAGCAGTCACAACACTGTTTTTACTAATATCATAAGCAATTTCCAGGCTAATTTTAATTAAAGACACATTTTCTTGTGAAGAGAAATTCAAGGTTCATTCTAGATAATTTTTTTTTTTCCAAATGGTAGGAGACAGCAGCTGGTTGTTTACCTGATGGCGTTACACATTTCTGGTACATTGTCCTATCTATGGCTAGTTTTTGAAATTTTTCTAAAGAAATGCAATCATCCTGATTTTGCTTGAATATTAAGTTTATGTAAGCACCTGAAAAAAACGTGAATTCCTTTATGGTGTTTGTAACCTGAGAATCTCTTGGCTTGATTCATATCTCAGGGGCTCAGGTTTGGCCATTTGGCCTGAGGAAGTATATCAGACAGATGATTCCATAGCTTAGTTGCTCATGATTATATCCCATGATCTATCATCTTAGGCTACTTTCTGTTCTTTGACATGGATATTATCTGGTTATTACTAGACACTTTTTTACTGATATACAAAAATTATACAACATCCCTATTCATCTTCTATCAGTAATCTGTCTGCAACTGACAGAAACTTAAGGTCAGCTTTTAAAGTAAGTAAGAATTTGATACTACTGAAGGAAAGGAACCTAGAATGCCTTGACAGAACCTTTTTTAACAGAATATGTGTTTAGAGACATCATCCTGCATGTTAGAAAACACTTTCTAAAACTAGTAAGGCTTCTAGGTTCTAAGAACCTCCAACACCGCATGTAAGTTTTCACTTAGATGCATATATAAACAACAACTGAGGAAATCACAACAGAAGTTTCATGATCTCTTATGGGAGCAAATAGAATGCAGCACAATAAAAATAGTGAAATGCAAGTTCTCTGAATTTGCAATTATAAGAACATAGAATTTAACGTAACACATTATGAAATGTACATAAAGATATTTCCTTGGTTTATGGAAAACAACCAAGTCCCATTAATTTGAATTAGAATGCCAGATTACAGAAGAAGACAGCTAACTAGAAAGAAGGGATTTCTGTCCTTCCTCCCAGAGGAGGCTGGATTTGTTTTATGTTTTATTTAAATAAAGGAAAGCCGAAGCATAAAGCTTACCTTTATCTTTAGCAGCAGCAGGAGATTTTGGAATAAGGACAAAAATGTTGGAAATTATGGAAATGATAATAAAATACAAATTCTTCTAAAGAAAAATAGTTTCTCATCCTCTTAACAAAGCCAGAAGTATCTGTTCACGAAACACTCACATACACATACCCTCTGTTTTTATACCTTGAATCAATATTTCAGGTAATTGTTCATAAATATGAAAGTGACTACAGTCTACATTCAAACATATCATGTAATTCAAAAACTGAAAGTTTTGTGGTTTAGTTCTAAATGCTTTGCAGTTCTTGAACCACTTGGTGTGGGAAATGCAGTGGAAATTCCCTGTCTGAATTTGCTGCTGATGTAGCTCAATTGCTTTTTAAAAATTAGCTTTGCTATCCTGTAAACAAATTTTTTTTTTTTTTCTGGGAATACTTCTTTTTAAAGATAAACAGAAACCATTCTTCTGTTGAGGAAGAGTTCTTAAGGTTATCAAGAGTCTATTAATTATTGCTACTTTTCCAATTTAATCTTCTCTGAAAGGTTTTTGAAGATATAGCATTTATTTACAGCCATTAATTTTACATAAAACATGTTGTAATTTTTCTTTGGAGATGATGCTTATTGGAAGAAAGGTATTTTTCCTGCATAATTTTTCAATAAAAGTTGAAATACCATGGCTATATTATGCATAATTCCTTCATAGATTATATGAGTTTACTGCCAACCCTTCTAATACTGTGCTAATATCATAGGAATTCTTTATTTTGCCTGAAACTTCTGGTGGATGTGGAGAACACAGTTTTTCTTTGATTATTTTTGAGCTGAATCTTTCTGTCTTATATAAATACACATATAGATATATATGCGCATATATATCTTTATTTATATTTACATAGGTACATATATTTAGTATCTGAAAATATCTGCGCCTCAGTTCCTTCTCAGTTTTCTCACTGTGATAGTTGAAGTTATAAACCTGTAGGTCAGGAGTTGCTTTAAAGTATAATAACATGCTGACCACCTAAAACTCTCATCAATGTTGTGGCCTAACCCCGTAGGCGGCTAAGCCCCACCCAGCTGCTCCAAATCCAAAACACAGCATCATACAAGGTACTATAAGGAAAATTAACAACATCACATTCAGACATAGTAAAAGCTGATTTTGGTGTTCTTATAATATAGGAGCAAATCTGTGGGAAAAGTTAGCTGGAGCACCCGCTTCAGAGGTACAGAGTGTTGTGAAAAGGATGTTGGGACAGGTTCAAATGCACGAAAATTTAATACAGCAGTCTGCAGCTGATGGCAAACAGCCATTCTGATAGTGACAGATGCTGCTTGGGGGCATAAAGAAAGAAATAACAAAGAAGAGAGAAGGAAGAGAGAGAGAGAGAGAGAGAGCAGAGAGAGAGAAAAGGGAAGACTCTTCCTAGTGGACGGTTATTAAAAGAAAGCACAGAAATTCCTAGACAAACACCCTCCCTGTATGTTTTCTCTGATGCAGCAGGCTGTTTTTCCCTGTAATACTTAACCTTTGGCAACTACACAGTTTCCATCAGGAATTGCTCAACCTCCCAGCTGATTGTTCCTCCTTGTGATGCCTCAATTGCTGATGACCTCAGTGCAAGTACTGCACACTGCCTGGGTGCTGACCTCTCCGGATGCATATTATTGTCCCCACTAGCATAACCAGCGGTTATCTTGGGCAGCAAGCAGAACAATCGTAAAGAAGGGTCTTGCTATCACTAATGGCAACTGCTTCCCAAAAGTAACTAAAGTAGCAACATCACTGAGCTTGTGGGAGCAAGGCCATAGGAATAACATCAGCAAAACAATAGCATGAAAAAATTTAGGGAAAACACTGTCACAGCAGATTGCGTAAAGAAGTACAGAGCTTGCAGGCGGCAGAGTGGGAAAACTGAAGGTCCTTAGCAATATAAAAAGGTTAAGACACCTAAGGAACTGTGAAAAACCAGTCTGGTACTACCTGAAGAATGAAAGTCTCTTTCTTAGGTGGAAGGGAGGGCGAGAAAGAAATGAGAGTTGAGATCTCATGCTGATCTACAGTGTAAATGATGGACCTTTGTTTCGAGAAAATTTTCCTGTACCTGACAGAAAAATATGAGATTCTTTAGAAGCACTGTATGTTTTAAACACAAAATAAAATTATAAATGCCTACCTAGTTTGTACAGAGGTTGAGGATCATTCTGTGCAACAAAATATGAAATACTTATTTTGAAATATGGAGACATTTTTATAGAGATTTTGACATCAAATTGCATCTGCTTAGAGTGCTGCAGGCAATTATGATTCATTCAGCTAATATTATCTTTCTTCTTTGAGGACAGTATCTTCCATAATCTACCAAGCAGAAGGTAAAACAATGTATTATAGTAATCTATGTAGTTAAAAAGAGAAAATAAGATACAAACTATATGAATTGATGACAACTGGAAGAAATGCCATTTTATACAATAAATATTGTATTTTGATACATGATAAATATTTTTCTTGTTGTAACACAAGAAATACATTTTCTGTTGAAAAATCATAGCAGAAATTCTTTTCTATCCCATTGGATAAGATTAATCTTATAAAATATTACAAATCCAACATTTTTGATTAGAAAACATATTCTAGGCTTTACAGAGAGTTTTACTCAGACCTCAAGAGATTTCCTGGAATGAGGAATTTTTAGCTCATTTTGGTTTCTTGATTAATTAAAATATTACCTTCTCTAATTGGTACCAAAGATCTTTATTTACAGAGAAGTCATGTTATTTGCTTTTACTTAAAATGTCAAACTGCAAAATTTTTATCCTGATTGGCAGCTCTTCTGAAGATATGTGGTAACATCCTGAGGTCACTACCTCTCAGTCATCAAAAATGGAAATTTTATGACTAAGTAAAAGACGATGCTTACTTCACAAAACTGTTGCTCTTTGAAATACATTGTCTATATACATGACATAGGGGAATCTTTGATTGTACACTGCAAGTCTAAAACAACACCCAAACATTAGACACAATCCTGTGGTTTTTTGAGTGGCAGCTGGGTGAGCACTCAGAAAGTTGTCACAATGTGAGTTGGAACAAATATATAAGCAAAGTTCCTTTAAAGTATGAGGAGTCAAATTTCAAATAAAAGGTTACACTGAGTATGGATTTTTGAGGCATGTACCTTCATATGAAAAGAGGAAGAAGAGTAAGACTCTAATGAGTTTCAACAGTCCGTGCCTGAGGACACTGTTGCTATGCTCATACAGGTTTTCCAAGGATTTAACTCCTAGTTCTAGCAGGTGATGTTTTCTTCCACGTCCTTTATAATAATGAAAAAAAGTTCTTGGTACCTTTTCTTCTGTGATCCCACATGAAGCAGAAGCAGCCTGAATATGAGGACAGGGGGCATTCCTTTTACAACTCCTTTAGGCGGTAAATAAGAATAACAATTTTCAGCTGCCACAGATAGCAAAGCACGTCATGGTAGAGATTGCAGACACATTCCAAGACATGTACAATCACAGAATAGCTCAAGCTCAGAAAGGATCTCAGGAGGTAATCCTGTCTTAGCTCTTACTCAAAACAGGGTCAGTTATGAGGTCAGGCCTACTTGCTCAGAGATTTATCCAGTCATGTCTTTAAACCTCCTGGAGACTGCACCACTGCTGGGTGCATCCAGTTTGAGTGTTTACCTGTCATCGCAGCAATGACAAAAAACTCTCTCACCATTTCAGATATGAAAATAAATTGAAAGCAGTGCCATGAGTTTATGCCAAAAACTCATGGCACTGAAATCCAGAAAATCTACATTTTCTACTGAGCCATAATAAAATACATTGTTTTTTACTAGACTACTTTTAAGAACATTTCCCTTTTTCATATTCTTGCTTTCTTAAAGTGAAAAAAGAAAACACCCCAAAACCCCCCAAAAAACAAACAAAACTCTTGTATAAATTAAGTCACCATATTCGCTGAAAGATGAGTTCACTCTTCTTATTTTTTTGTTTGAAAAGTTAACAGTTTTTTCTTTGATTTCTAATTTTCCAAAAATAGACGGTTACAGAGAACTACAACCACCCCATTTGAATTTCATGTCTTTTGTTATGCCTTTAAAGCTATATTCTTAGCAGCACTCACAAATACTCAACTGATAATCATTTTTGGCTACTAGAATAATGCAACTAGGAAAAAAATGACTAATCTCTTTTAAAGATGTGTATTTTAATCATTGTTTGCAACACGTTTTAGGTAATACTGGCTTACAGGTCTGTCTTGTAGGTATCATAAGCTTCTCATGGCTAAACCACAAGAAATAGTTCTTTTGACTTCTGTAAGTTAAGGAAATTACAAAAGCGAATTTTTAATCTAAAAATTTTTTCTGTCTGTACTTCCTTTTTCGCAAGAAACCCTGCAACATTTGTTACCTCAGATGATGTATTTAATACCTAATTCACATTAATAAATTTGCACTCCAGATTTAGAAAGGTTGTATAGGCCAAACTACATGATCCAATTGGTTATCACCTTTAGATGGATACAAGGAGTCAGTGATATAGCATAGATTTAATATCCTATTACTATTAATTAGGTCTGCTTCACTTGCTTCATTTTCTTTTGCATCCTTGTGCTATTAACTTGTCTTGTCCTTGATAGACGTAGATGTCTAGAGACAAAATATGGTCATTGCCAGATATACTCCTGCTCTCCTCAACTGAAAGTTCTTTAAATGTTTTATAGCTCATTCTTCCCCTCCTCTGCTGTACAGGCTGCCGTATTAAAATGATACAGTAAGGGCAATACCTGTTCAGGTAAACCATGTAATACAGCAGCTTAGTAACTCCTCTATCATCAAATAGTGCTTATCTAGGACCATAGAGATAGACATTTTATTTTCATCTGCAACTCTATGACCTCTCCACCAATTATCTCAGGCTCAAGATCAGCCAGGCAGGAAGAGGAACAGCATGAGACAATGGCTCAGTGTTAAAGAGAAGCCTAAACATTTCCCAAAAAATGAGCTTCATCTTTACCAGGCAGGGGGTCAGTATCATCAGCAAAGGATGATTGGTTACTTACTGCAGGATAACCAGGGTTTCAGAAGCATCCAAAGCTTTTCTGTTGCTCCAAAAACTTACCACTGTTTAACAGCTGTCACAAGAAGGCTAATGACTGCAGGGAATGTGTCACAGATCCCATGTCTGAGGCAGCAATGTATGTATTGTATCTCACATTCTACAGATAGATTGAAAGAGATGCAAATTCACTTGTGGCCTTTTTCACTGCTATTTTTCACTGATGTCAGTATTAAAAATAGAACAAAAGGAGACACAGTTTCAGTGAGTGTGATTTGAGCGACAAGATGCAAAAGGTTAATGAAATGCAGAGATTCAAAACCTAAATAAAATTTTACATGTAAGACAGATAGATTGAATGTTCCATGAAAAAGATAAAATACAAATAATAGAGTTCATCTAAGCCACTGAAAATCAGAGTATATATAAAATTATATTGTAGTAGTGTAAATTATAAAACAAATTTGTGCTACAATTTTTGGTACTGATGCCCATAAAGCTTATGCAGGTCTAGTGATGGCAAACACAAATGGTAAATCAAGTGACATTGGGGTTTAAACTGAATATATTTCAGATTCAACTTTCTTACACTTCCACTACATAGATATAGAAACCAGGAAAAGTCACTCTTATGAAAGTTATTTTTCAGTCTGCTCTTGTAGTATGTAAAAAAGTTGTTGATGGCACCTTTTTAAAAATAACTTAGAAAAAGCTAGGAGCTTATTGGTGAAGAGGAACCTTTTTTTCTGAGATTGGGTGGGGGTTTTTTTGGGTTGTTTCTTGGTATTGGTCTTGAGTTTCTAAAGTTTGTTTGGAACATGAGACACTTCAGCAACATCTTCTATATTTTTGTAAATAAGGCTGTGCTTTCTGGGTTCCCTTTTGCCTGTAGTTGTTCATACCTTACTGTCATGGTTTTGGCTGCAGTAGAGTTAATTTCCTTCATATAATCATAGAATGGCTTTGGTTGAAAGGGACCTTAAAGATAACCTAGTTTCAATCCCTTTGCCATGGGCAGAGATTGACAAGATTGCTCAAAAGCCCCATCCAACATTCCCTTGAAAATTACTAGCAATGGGGCATTCACAGCTTCTCTGGGCAATCTGGTCTAGTACCTCGCAGTCTTCAAAAATATTTTAATAATTGTCATGAAATTCTTGCTCTTGTTTTATGAAAAGTTCCAAAAGACTTCAAAATTTTCACATTATAAACTCTTCTATGTCTTTAAATTGTTTTACTGTTTTGACTTTCCCCTTTAATCTATTATTATGTGTTCATGGTAACTGTTCGTCTGAATTCAAACTAAGTATTTTAAAACTTCTCTCACATTCTGTTGTCTTTCCATGAGAAAATGGGTAGTGCACAGATGATACATGTGGAAAAGAAAGGCAAAGGTGAATAAGTTGCTAGCTTCTTTAGCATATTCTTTTATTTTCTTTAGGAAAATATCTTGTTAGTGTTATGATTAAATGAGGGCATATTTGGACAGTGAAATGGTATTTTTGCTTGCAGGCTGAGGGGATAAGAAAGACATTGCATCTTTAAGCAGGGCCCAGTAAAATCTGACCCTAAATGATTGTTTTTCACTGATTTGGCTGTTTCTTGACCACCATGGAGCTGGCAGTGGCCATTGCAGGGAAACGATGAGATTTAAGGCAGCTCCTTGCTTTCTCATGGCAAAAATGAAGTTATCTGTGTACAGATGGGCCACGTTAAGGATTGTGATGATCTGTTTCCTTTAGCAGAGTACTCAGTGGTTCAAGTTTAAAGTTCAGGGATAGTCATAACAGAGTTTGTTACTGAGAAAAAGAAAAGATTACCACATACCAAGGACTTGATCCAAGGTCTTGATATGCATTTGATGTCTTCCAATTTCCTGAAGTAAGCTTTTGATTGCACTCAAAGTGCTCTGGTTGGAATTTTCAAGCTAGTTAAAAGAAAAGAATAGGTAATCCAGGAACTTCTGTGTCCTTACACAGATGGGAGATGAATTTAGTTAGCTACCCTTCCCACCTTGTGCATAGACTACATATTGGAATATTGGAATTTTCAAATACTTGGTCCATAAACAATGGAGAACATGCTGGAATTGAGAATGGAAGGTGGAAGTAAATGGAGGAATGGGAGGAGGAATCCTGCATGCCAATAGTCATATTTTTACGATGTACGATGAACAGTCACATGAAGGGCAGTTAATAGAATTACTCTTAAATCATTAAGAGTCATATAAATCTCTCTTTAGGAGAAAGAAGATGCTGAAATTTAGATCAAAATTTAACTGCAGCTTCATTATTTTAAAAAAAGGGCAAAAAGCTCATTTTGCTGCTTAGCTGGAGCTACTAAACCACTGTAGATTGGACTATGTTTATACATTAATACAAAATAACCTATGCTCTATAAAAATCAGAAAGGCCTGAACCTTGGGTGTAGGTCAAGCAAATTAGTTCTATTAAAGATGTTTAATCTGGTAATTTTGAGTTTTAACAGAATATTATTACTGGTTTAATTCACCTTCATGTTTAAAGTGAAAACAACTGCAAAGAATGAAATATTGCTTAAAATATTCAGGGCAGCAGCATATGCCTCAAGAGATAAGAGTTTCACTGTTAGTTTAATTAAGAGAAAAAAAGCGCCGGCTTCAAGTGTTATTTACAGGTTCTTGACATATTCACTAATGAATCATAGGATGCTGTAAAGGTTATTCTGCCTATTACAAAAGAAGAGCACAATAATTGTTTCTTAACCAACTTATTTTCTTTGCACTTTTAGTCTGTTCATAGTAGATCAATGTGCTTGAAATTGGAAACAAAGATTCTTTTTTTTCCACTGTGTCAGCAAGCTGGCAAGGTAGTTTCATACATGAGACAGAGTACAGTGGGACATTTTTATGTATGTTGTTTTACATTAAGGAGTTGAGCATACTACCAGCAGAGTTTTCACTATTCTGTATTTTCCAGGACACTTAATTTGTTTTTAGGAGTAGCAGAAATGTTTGGTGCCATTGTTAGCATACCAGAAAACAATGGATTTTCAAAATATAATATAGCCTTTTCTTTAGTACAATCAATTTTTATTCTTTCTGCATGCATGCTTATCAACTGGATTGGTAATTTTTGTTTCCATTTATTTATTAATTCCTTCTAATGCAGACAGAGACACTATTTCTTGAGAAATTACCTGTTACATTAGGCAATCTCTCAGCTAAAACAAATCAAGAAACAACTCTTCTTTTCCAAATAAGTGAGGTTAGAGTTCATAGAGATGGTAGTGCACCCTATCTCAGATATAAGTAGTGCTAGACAATGTGTAGCAGCATCCATATTAGCATTATGCCAGATTTTTAAGTAACAGCTCAAAGTACAGCATGTGTTACATACTAATGTGTTGCTCATCTTCTTCCGTCTTCTAAAGAACAGGCATCAGCTTACTTCTGCTGTGGCTAACTACAGAAAGACAGATTATGGAATACAGTATTTATAGTTCTTGGGTTTGGGTGCTATGTAGATTAGAGAGCCAACACTGGAGAGTTACTGATTTGTCCCCGTGAGAAAAGAACCTGTGTGCATGAGGAGATCAAAGAATCTATATTTTTATTGCTTGAAACATCTATGTTACTTCTTCCTTATAAAATGGAAGACCTACTTAATCGTTGCTAAAATAATGATTTTATTATTCATACAAAAAATTTAAAAAGTGAAATTTTGCCTCTCTTCACATCACCAGAATTTGAAGGTTATGATTGTGTCTGAAAAAAACCTGACTTCCCACACTTGACATTGAAGGAAGAAATATCAATCTATTGCAGCTATAATAGCTAATCTGAACTATACACACTCAGAGTAAAGGAAGAAAACCTAACATCCCAAACCTTCTTCAAGGGTGACTGTGAGCAGCAAATGAGATACGGCTTGTGGTAAAGCATGGCTGGAAGAAGGCCATGACTTGCCCTGCTGAGGAGTTAGATACTTTTCCATGTCTGCTTTAGTTTCCCTGCATTTTGTGCACAGATCCAAATTTATCAGTCTCCAGCAGTCATCAAGGGTACAGAAAACAAACTGGACAGAATTACATTTCCCCCAACAGCAGTTGATTTTCCTCTATTGAGATTTTTTAAGGACCTTAAATGGACTCATTTAATTTCTGGGTAGGTTCTAAAGGCTGTTTTAAAGGACACTGTCCTTAACTCAGACACTGATTCCTAGACATTTCTGTCAGGTTATGCCCTGAAAGATTCAGTTACAAAATAGGTGGATTTAGTCCTCTCCACCTGTCACACAGCCTCTTCCACCAGCTGTAAACTTGTCCACGTTAGGAATTTTACCACATCTACAAGTCCCTTGCTTCCTTTCTGTGGAGACAGGGCAATGAGGAGCTACCACAAGCCAGAAAGAGAAACAAAAGGAGAAAAAAACCCAAACCAGTCAGGTGAATCTTTATTTGAAGAAAGGATAATTATTTATCTGCTCTTCTGTGCTTCTAATATTAGCAGATATTTCTCATAATTTAAAACTCAGAAATAATTCCTCTATCAAGAGTGAACAATAGAAAAATTTGAAGTATTCTCACAGTATTATCATAGAAATCTACCAGGAAATCCTTTGCTTTTTAGATCAATTTTTCAGCAACTAATTTTAAGAAGTGACATTGCATTTCTTCTGGAAGATGTCTCCTCCATATTTCAGAGTCCAAATAAAGACAGAGAAATAATACAGAGAAAATGAAATAAAGAAGATGGCTGAAACAATGTAATTGTTCAATATTGTTATAGAGGTTCACATATAAGCAAGCATTTTATTTTTACTCCAAATGCTAAAAATTCCCCTAACACAGTACTACTTAACAGTGTACTCTACAAAAAAGGGGAAAATACAACAGCATCTGGCTGTGAATATTTTTTTATCGAATAGTGAAATCTACAGATCTCACCTGCATGGAAGTGACATGAAATGACCCATGAAAAAAAGAAACGGAAGTTCAAAGTCTCATTGTTTCCTGTCAAATGACACTACTACTGTTTTCTGTTGCAGCAAATTACCTTTTCTCTCTGCCTCAAGGTTAATATAACCCATTATTTTTTAAAAGTTGATTTTATTTTGTAAAAGTAGTATGTGGAGGGACCCTACATGAAGAAAATACGCCCACAATGCCAAAGTCTGACAACTTTTGTTTTTGCAAACAGGCCCAGATATCCAGTAGGATGAGAGCTATGGAGTTCATATTTTAAAATATTTTTTAAATTTTCTGTGGCATGGATACTTTTTTCAAAATAACTATTCACTGTAACATGGACTGTCAGGATAATACCCTTTAAAAAGAAATGATACTGCAATATGAGGTACAGTCTTAGACAGTTGGTACTGGATAATTTCAACAGTTTTAGAGAAACAGAAGGGAATGTTTTTAAATTGAAATGCTGCTTCAGAGAAAAATGTTGTTTCCAGCAAGTTTTTATATTTTATTGGAATTTCCTTCAGTGACAACCACTCTTCTGTGTCCTCATAAGATTCAATTGTATTTCAATTTGGTGAGCATATACAATCTTGCTCTTCTTCTGGAGTCTTCAAAATTATATGAAATTCTTTAGATGTTGTTGTTGTTTTTGCACTCCTGTTCCCTGTCACGAAAATCCATACTCTTCAACACCAGCCACTCCCAAAATGTTAGTGTGTTGATGGTGGGCCAAAAATTGGGAGGGAATGTAGCCAGGATAGTTGACCCAAACTGACCAAAGGATTAGTATGAGATCATGCTCAGCAGTAAAAGGTAAGGGAAAGGAGGAAGAGGGGTGGAATTCCTTATTAAGGTGTTTGTCTTCCATAAAAAATACTACTCATAGTGATGCTCTACTTTCTAGAAAGTGGCTGGACATCATATGCTGATAGGAAGGAGAGAATGAATCATATCTCCTGATCTGTTGTAGGAGGTGGAGTAGGATAACTACATAGCTAACTTGTGAAGGCAGTGTATAGCAGAAGGGCCTTGCATTCTGAAGACTTCCAAGAGTTTTTTGGAAAACATTCAGCATATCATGAGGCAAAGGTACCTGCCAGCTCCACCAATAGAAACCATTCAGACATATCAGCCTGAGGCTTCCCACAGGACATCTGGGTTCTCAAAATTTTGAAGACAAAACAGTACATTAAAAAGCATGGTGACATTTATTCTGGACTCCCACTAGACCATGAAGAAAAAAAGAAAAAATCAATTAACTTGTAACTTTAATTTGTCCAGGTGCACGGAATATTCATAGGTGCCATACCTAATGATCAATCTTGGACTGCAGTTTTGCAAAGATCTGAAGTCTGAGAGCATATTTTACGAAAGCGTGTGTTACATCCCTTTCCTGCTTCAAATATTTCCGTTTGTCTTCGTGACACAAGAGATCCTTCGCTTTGACTTAGAAAATGGAACTTACATTTAGAACTAATATTCCTTTTACACTTGACTGAAATTCTCTCACTCAGTGGAATGGGAATAGAATTAGGACTTGTAGCTTGTATGTTTGCCTAACTTCATTCAGATGCATGATTCAGTTTCCCTTAGACTGGAAATAAGAATAAATTAAACAAAATTACATACATTCTGGTCCTAAATTACTGTTTCTATTTAAGGATTTGTCATTGTTTAAGTAATCTGAAAGTTAAACCAAGTAATTTTTTTCCAGTGCCTTTACCTAGGTAAGACTTAAATAATTGTTTTTGGCAAGCATGTCATCACAGGATAAAACTCATGTTGTGATTAGGGTGGATGTAAGCATTTATCTTCTGCTGACAGCTTCAGACGAGGAAGTGATGCTATTGTAGTTGCAAAATGACCTTTCTGCTATAAGGATATTGACAGCCATCCTCTCACTTCTATACAGTATGTTTTCCATCATGAAAACTAGATTTTTTCTAGTCTATTGTTGGCTTTTATACTTACAGTACTCTCTCTTGAAATGCTTTTAGATTTCTGCGGATTTCCTCAAGATAACATTTACTATGTACCTGACAAAATGTCAGCAAATAGTAGTACATGTTTTCTTAAAAGGACTCTTGCTCTTTTCATGTTGATATCAAACCATAATTTTGCTGAACAGAAAAATAAAATGCTCTTTCTTTTTCAGTTTTAAGGAGCATGTTTTTTCATGCATATCCCTTTTGGATCCACCTGGTTACAATACAGAAGAGTAGACCAGTTGTGAAGATTCATGTGTCAAAGAAGAAGGCATAAAATTAACTTTTGATTACAAGAAAATGAAGCTGTATTTGCAACTTTATTTTCACAAAATGCTTAAAAAATCAGGCAGTTATAGGGTGGAAACATTTATTTAGTGATTTTTATAATAAAGCTAATGTTACTGCAAGTAAGATAACAGGGTACTGTCATTCATTTTGACAGTGACAAAGTGACAAAAAGCACTAAACGGTGAGGAGTACACTTGAATTTGATTTGGCAACCAGTCAGATAAGTAAGAAAGCCTTATTACCTTTTAATTATGCAAGTACACATGAATAAATTGAGGGTTCTGCCTGCTACCCACACTTAAGATTGAATCTCTGGCAAGGCACTGGCACTGGGCATAGTTATGGCTTAACTCTCCATCTTCTTGGTCAATACCACTGAATAAATGCAAGAATTATCCTGATTTATAGAAGTTGTACACTATCCGAAATATACCATCCTTCTTCTCTCAGGGAAAGGAGGAATTTTGACTTAACAGTTTAACTTAAGTCATAAACTAGATGTTAAGGAGCTCCTCTTTGACAATGCCACCCTGGGGTGGTGAAGTTGATTCACTGCTCCCCAGAAACAGAGCTCAGCAAATAATTCACAGGGTTTCTCCATCAGCTTTCACAATAAATGTGACTAGTCTGCTGTTTCCCAGCATTAGTACATTATTTGTGTGTTTGACAACAATCATTTAAGTCACTGCTATTTGGATTGTTCGTGTAGATTTTTGTGATCATGACTTGTGAATAGACAGATATTCTATGCATGAGAAGAAATGCTATAGTCAATGGGGTGATTTGCCCATAAATCTTGCCTTAGTTGTATTATTAGAGCACCAGTACTTGAACACTATCATTCTAATTAATCGATATATATTTATCATTTCACATTAGGCCATTTCAATCCTTTATAGAGAGATTCCTTCCTATTCTCTTGTGAGTACAGTGAATATAACAGCAAAGGTTTTCAAAGGTACAGGTACTTCACTCAAAATCCATTGAACTTCAGAAAAGGAACTTAGAGTCGAGGCAAGCTCTTCTACATTTGTACTATGACTTTTATCTTCAGATATTGTGCATTTGACAGGATTCATGTTAGAACCTAATTTTAAAAAATAGTTTTAAGGAAGCACTCAAAAATGCATCTTCGGAAAAATATTCCTGAAGTTATGCCAATAGTTTATGGCCTTCCAAGTCAGCTACAGATGTGGAAAAATAATTGCCTCTTTAGAACAATATATCATAAATAATGGCTTAAATTCTGTAGTTTATGAAGAAACCATCCTATGTGCAAAAATGGCACTGACAATAAAATTCAATGAAAAAAACTCTTTCCTTATTTCTCCATAACATATCCTTATTTTGGTCAGATATGCCATAGAACAACTGTTGCTTACAACAATCTCCCTTTTATAAATCCAAGCAATGGGACATTTATCTTCTTAATAACTGGTAAAAATTAATCAATCCTTTGCATCAAATGTGTAGGCTTTATTTTTATACATGTAGACTTCGAAATTTTTTATTTCTTCAATAATTTTATTACTCTTCATATACTTTCAGTATATTTGATAAAAGACCATCAGTAATGTTTGACAGTAGGCTATTGAAGAGATAAAGAGGGGACATATTAATCACTGTTTTTATTAATATGATGATACTGTGTGCCAACAACGATGGCCCTAAGGCTTGGTAAGGATCCTGTGCCAATACACCCTCTACCCAAAAGCATCATTCTGTTCCTGTAGAAGAAGCCTCTCAGAACCACTGAAAGACCCCAGATTGTGTGAATCATACATTGCCAGCTGCTCTTACCTAATTTGCCTTAAGAAGGAGCTGTCTTCTGTCAATGAGAGTGCTTGCCAAGGAAAGAAAGGAGCGGATATAAAGAAAAACTGATTATTTTACTTTCAGATCCCTAAAGAGATCTCTGCCATTGGAATTCTGAAAATCTCTAACTGTGGAGAGTTGCATAGGTGCTTACAGGTCATTTTTACAGTGATGTTCAGGTTTTGATCCATGTTACTAATTTTTTAACATTTGAATCATCTACACAGACTTCGTTTGCTGTTATTGGAGGCGGGCAGACAAAAAATACAGCTAGATATAAAATCTTTATAGACAGCACAGATCATACAGAGAAAACTTTATTAAATAATATATTCCTTACCTGGAAATATTGACGATCAGTCCAATTTTTTTTTCTTTGCAATATGGGAAAGGAAAACAAAATGGATTAATTTGACCTTGTACGGTCAATATACACCTGTAATTACTGCCTGTAGTTAAAGGAGAAGCAGTTTATGTATAATATTATAAAAAATTATGGCACATGCTGTGATGTTTACGTTTGTTACATGCATTTGTTCTAAGAGCTTGCCATTACTTAGGGTAATTTCTCTATTTTTATGGTCTTAAAAAGTGAGTGAAGAATGAAAAGAGAAGCATATAAGTTGCATTAAAGTCTTATCCAACTTCTTTTTGATCTATA
Source organism: Callaeas wilsoni (assembly GCA_013398955.1). Taxonomy (NCBI): domain Eukaryota; kingdom Metazoa; phylum Chordata; class Aves; order Passeriformes; family Callaeidae; genus Callaeas; species Callaeas wilsoni. The sequence goes on along the minus strand of VWPU01016469.1, from coordinate 230,451 downwards.
TTTTTGAGCTGTTGGTGCCAAAAGCTATGATATAATGTATAACAGGAATGCTAAACTATCCATGCAAAAAACATAAAAAAAATTTGAGTCTAAAGGTGAACTTCAGAGTAGTTACTTATTCTAGAGAGCAGTCTCTATAAAATGCTTTTTTTCCCCTGATGCCAGTAATTTTAACAATAAAAGTGAAAGGATAACAAAATTGTCTTTAAAGGTGACAATGCAGTGATTGAAATGAGTGATGTTCCTACACATATAAAGCAGCTAGAGCCTTTCCTCTGTCTTTAGTGGTACATAAATCAATCAGTCTTGCTGAGCCAGATACAGAATTCTTTTTCCATGATTAGATGTTTTATACATAAACAGAATCCTGTAAAAATAAAAGACTTTTGACTGACTATCATTTTAACACAGCCACAGCTGCTGTTGCTGCTCTATTTAGATGATGAAATCAAATTGGTCATTCCTTGTTATTAAAAAATACTCCTTCAAAAATGTAAAAATTATAACAATACATTAACTTTTAAATTACTCTCTGGAGGCTCCACAGTTTTGGGAGGAGTTCAACAAAACACTTCTGAAGATTTTTTTATCCTTGTAGAGGAATCAGATTTGATGATATCCATGCATTCTACAAGATCTCTATGGATTTTTCTGATGCAGTGAAATAGCTGCTAATAGCATTCTGCATTAATAAATTGAATCTATAAGGAAATAGTCTGGATTTTTCCCTCTCAGCAGTCATCTTTGCAAAATGATATTGTTAAAATAGAAACTGTGCTTTATTGATGAAATTTCTTCTGGTGCATTTTTTTAAAATTCCATTAAAAGAAAAATTCAGATATTTTTTAGTCCCAGCAGCAGAATGAGATTTTATGCTCCATTCACCAAAAGAACTCTTTCCCTGAAGGTTTTAATTCCAGGAACATTTATTCAGTATTGATGGGCAAGTTGATAAGAAAAAGAGGGAAAGAATTTCACTGATCTATCGGTATAGGTAGGCAACCTGTCATTTAAAAATAAATTTTAGAAATGTAACCAGATAACTATGTCCCACCAAGGACATATAAGCCATACCCAATGCAACTTATTAGAGAAATATCTGCTGGAACTAAAAGCATCTATATTCAGAATTATAAAGACATTTTAGAAGAAAAAGGAGGAAATTTCAGCGACGGAATCTGAAAAGTAAACTCTTTTGGGGCAGGAAAAATAAAGGTTAGCTCAAACCAATTTTCAGAAGGAAGCAGTTCTTGAATTTTTCATGTCTTGCTTTGGAGTTTCATTCTGTTTTTCAGATGCAAATAGCAAAGTAACAACCACTTGGACTTTTATACTCGTTAACTGTGACACAGAAACAGATCCTTCTGCTTGTCTTGCATGACTTTTATTACATTCTTATTGCACTGATGTTGCAAAGCATTGCTCAGAATCCTGAAGCAAGTATTGAACAATTGTCTAGAGTTTTCTCCTTATTTTCTACTTTGTTTTGGCTTATCAGTCCACTTCATGTTTTTTACTTTCCAGTGATAGCATCCAGAGGCTGTCCAGCAGTCTCAGTGAGTTGAAGATGCAGGAGTTAATGCTGTACAGACCTATAGTTTGGCTCTCCATATTTACTATATATTCCCATAGTCCCTGGTGCAAGACTGATTTTTTTATTCCAGTGCATACAGTTTCTTAAGTACTAGATCTAGTCAGATTCTCTCCTTTACTGTTGTTCTAGGTGATAAAATGTACCAGTGATACTAAAACAATAGTCATGTTTCTGCTTCAGCCAATCTTCTCTTTTTCAGTGACTTGTTCACTTAGAGACTTTACATCTTTTCAATGGGGATTTGCTGTAACTCTGAGCATTTACTTATATGGTGCTTGTCTTTTTTAAGAGAACAAAAGGTCAAAGAGAAGAAAGAGAAAAAATTCACAAGAAAGAAAGGTAGAGAAACTAGGTATAAGGGCTTGTGGAGACCCTGTCTGTGTAAAGATATGTTCCCCTTATACTGAATAGGGCAATTACTTTCCTAAATGCTTGTTTTGTTTTACTTTTGTGTCTTTATCCTCACCCAAACTTTCATCTCTATTTTCCAAAAAGTCCATTACTTAATCTTCTCATTTCTCCATTAATCTTTTGGCTCCAGAAACAGCCAGTACTGCCAGGAATTTAAACCTTTTCTTGTGTTGGCTATGATTCTTGGCTCTGTTGACAGGTCTAAAATATAGCCTCTTGCAGTCTATATAAAGATGAGAAGTGTAATGATGTTTGAAAAGCAATGTGATCTGGAGTTTAAGCAAATTGAGTGAATTCAGATTTTAACACAACACTTCACTTCTCTTTTTCCCCATGTAAAGACAAATGAGCAGAGCAGTGGTTATGCAAGACTGGGCACCTTAAACTTAAGAATATATCTGATATATCTGCTCTTACAACCGAAAGACATGCATATGCTCATGAGGGGGTGAGAGCATAATCTCAATTTGACTTTATACTAAAGGCTGGATTCTGTCTTAAAAACATGAAGGAGAAACACAGTAGCAAGGTTCCTTAAGGAATGATGGTAGGCTTGTTTTTAAGAATTTTAAGACAGGGCCAAGTCCTCTGAGGCTGCAATTCTACCTTCATTTCCTTGTGCCTGTCCAGTTATTCCAAAAGAGATAAAAGATTGTACAATCTAAGCACTGCCTAAGCAAACTGGGTTAAATACCCAGGAGGATTTAAGAGGTAAGAGGTCAGATTGTTCCCCATATTTGGCACTTGCAGCTGGTTTGTGCTCACTAAAAAAAAAAAAAAAAAAAAAGCAAACAAACAACCCCATAAGAAACCCCCAAAACCCAAACTCACCACTGAGTACTGCACTCTTCAGAGTATACAGGATCCAGGTCCAGAATATCTGGTACACTTGAAATGTATATGTTAGTCCTAGGGCATAATGCCAGGTGCATGTAGCAAGTAACTACTTACTTCTGTACTGGTGAGTTCAAGCACACACAGAAATGATTTTGGGCATGAATTTGGCCTATGCTAACTACTGCCTTACCAAAGAAATCCCAAGCACATTTTCACAATTAAAATGTTATCACAGGATAAAATCACAGAATAATTCATGTTGGAAGGTGTCACAGACTATTCATTTTGCATAGTTTAAACCAAGAACAGGTCTGAAGTGGTTTATTAGTTTGCTAATGACATGTAATTAAACAGCAATCAATGATCTATACATGCAGGTCGAGTATTGCTAAGACCGCAGATAAATCTAAAATGTTAATAAATTCGTAAAAAATTCTGAATATGTCTCTATAACTAATCTCAAGTAGTTCTAATCACAAACATACACACAGTGGTACAAATACACCCAGCCTTTTAACAGCACTTGTGCATTACAAGCACCCCTTGCCCTGTCTGGGGCTACAGGCTCCTCTACCTGTAACCACACCCTTCAAGAGTTGTGGTTGCTCTCACCTTGTGGGACCCCTTGATTCTCCCTGCACCTCATGAGGTGACACCCATAATCTCACATGCAACCTGCAAGATGTGGGGCTCTGCGTGCATTAATCCATGCTGGCACGCCCGATCAGAGAGAACCAGCTTATGACATCTGACCAGGCCGCTCTGTCTGGCCACAGAAGAAGGGTGATGCCAGTGCGATGACTTCTAGCAGTGTACAATCGGGTTTTACTACTGCTGTGTCTACTCCAAGGTCTCTACTCACATGCTAAAATGTGTCATGCTTCTTTCATATTTTTCCTTATGCTGACTCCTGCTTCAATTCAAAATGACCTTGTGTAATTCATTGGTTATTCATTTCCAGATGATTTATGTCTTTCCCTTTGACAGGATCATTTGAGAGCTAATAGTTGTCTCTCAGTTTAGTACAATGTGTTGTGGACAAATGTTCTCTAGTTTTGCATACTCAACTCAACACATGCATTAAATAGTTTCATGTTCTTACCCACAGCAGATGCTGTTATCCAGGCCATTTGCCAGGGGAAGGCTGTGAAAATAGCCCACAAAAGAGGCCTCGTGAAGTCATTTAGTCCAACCTCATGCTCAAAACAGGTTCAATATACAACTCTGATCAGAGTGCTTAGGTTTTTTGCCCAGTTGGATTTTGGGAGCCTCCAGAGATGGAGATTGTACAATCTCTTGGGGCAACTGACTCCTGTTCTTAATTATACTCAGCATACTTTTTCCTTATATCCGACTGGAAGAGTGTGGAGGTGGGCTGTTTCTTAAAAAGAAGGTGTGATAACAGCAGATAAAGGCAGAACATGTCAGGCATGTTTTACTAGACAATTGTACTTCCAAACAGACGCTATAACCTGTGGAATATGTTCTGTGTCAGGATCTGTGTCAGCTAGTTTTCAGTCTCATCAAGGCTGATTTGTTTTATGAAACAGGAAGTTATAATCTCATAGAAAAGACTGTTCCATGCCAGTGGCATCAGTGACAAAGGCTGTTCCTGAACAGGCTTCATTTACTGTTGCAAATATAGTCCACATAGCGGTCTCTTTCCTACTTCTCCTTGCTGCAACCACATTGTGCAGTAGCTCAAACATTCTCTTAAATTGTTTGTCAATTGAGACAGACTAAATTCTGACCTGCATATATGGCAAACCTTTGGGATCCAGTGGAAAATCACATGGAAATATAAAATTATAACCTTTTTTGGAAATAAGTGCAATATATGCCAATCATATCCTGGGCTGCATCACAAGAAGTGTGGCCAGCAGGTTGAGGGACGTGGTTCTTCACTTCTACTTCACTTTCATGAGACCCCACCTGGAGTACTGCATCCACGTCTGGACCACCCAACGTAAGAAGAAAGTGAATCTGCTGAAGCAAGTCCAGAGTAGAGCTGCCAAGATGATCAGAGGCTTGAAGCACCTCTCCTGTGATGATGGGCTGAGAGAATTGGGATTGTTTAGCCTAGAGAAGAGAAAACTCCAGGGAGGCCTACAAGAGAGCTTGAGAGAGACTTTTTGTAAGGGTAAGTAGTGACAGGACAAGGAGGAATGGTTTTAAACTAAAATAGAATAGGTTTAGATTAGATAATAAGGAGAAATTCTTCACTGTGAAGGTGCTGAGACACTGGAACAGATTGCCCAGAGAAGCTGTGGATGCCTCATCTCTGGAATTGTTCGAGGCCAGGTGGGATGGGGCTTTGAGCAGCCTTGTCTAGTGGAAGATATCCCTGCCCATGGCAGGGAACTGGAGCTAGATGATCTTTAAGATCCTTTCCAACCCAAATTACTCTATAATTCTGTGATAATTACTTCTGAAGTATAGATAATACTGCAGTGAGACTGCTTATTTCCTAAAAATACTTTGTTTATGCATTATTAGTAACTGAGTTCAGCAAAGAGAAAATACAGTTTTCTTTCAAAGAATGACAGTTCTCTAAAATCTGGTGATCGAAAATTCCTGAGGGGAAAGGGTTTTTATTCCCTTTGTGTGGAAAAATGAGAAAAAACGTAAGACATACATCACCCACTCACACATCCTCTAGGGGTGTTTGGAGAGGCATTCTAGTAATGAGAGCTGACGAGCAGTGGATTTTTCACTTCACAGAAGAAGCCAAAGTTTTAAATTTTATTATGTTTTGAAATGAAAACTGGAAGTGTAGCCATGTTTTCCATTTGAAAATTTCCAGATAGCTCTAATAACTGCATATGAACTTACACACCAGGAGAGTAGTGGATGCCCAGAAAAGCTCAGTGAAGGGAACATCTCTTACTCAGGAGCTCAGGATTGGCAGCCAGGCTTCTATTTAAAAGGACTAGATGCTCATTACTGCTCTCCCATGAGGCATGTGTTGTGGCACATTGCACATATGATAGTAAAGAGTACTGACTGAGACCACTTTTCTAGGAGGCATGACACAGAGGACACAACATAGGATTATAAATAAAATTTAAAAAATTAAAAAATAAAAATTACACAACTAATCAATTTATTGTGAATTTCACAGAGGTGGCCTTACAGCAAAAATGAGGAGCTTCAATACAGGACCAGGGGTAAGCAATCTCTGGTTAACCTTTCTATGTCCCTCAGTGCATCTTTAAAGTGTATTTTATGGTCATTCCTTGTGGCAGAACCAGAGAATCTGGAAGGTTCCTGTTCAGGCTGCATCTCACTAGGTGCCCATTAGACTCTTAGTCAACACTGGAGTCTTGCTTGCTTAATTGTCCTTGTTTTGTACAGTATCTCCTGTGCTAACTAGAATGACTGATATTGCAAAGAGCTGGGTAAAAGAAGAAACTGTGATTTCTAGTAACGATGTCTGCTACTCAGAAAAGATTTTGCTGCTGCTCAGAAGGCTTGACTATATTAAGATGAAATATGCTAGTACATGTGCCTTTGTGTAGAGGGAATAGTCTAGATGCATGTAATGCCTTGTTATTTTATGTCAGTGGAAACTTAGTCAGAATGGGACATTAATAAGGCACAGACATAGCTGACACATTATAAGATAGCACCAAGAAATTTTAGTTATTGTAGTCATTTCCAGCGAAGACCCACTCATGTCTGCAATCTTCTCTCCAGAACTTTCTGCCATGTATTAAAATCCCTTACCTACTTCAGCTGGAGCCTCTGACCTTTTCTGTCAAGGTCTTTGTTATATAAATATAAGGCCAGCCTTTTGCAGACAGTTTGGTAAATTAGACAATGCAATGTATGGACTGTTTCGGGGGGGGTAAATGTACTTTCCTTCTTTTGAGGACTGGTAGAAGGAACTAGTGCCTGAAACAGGAAAAACTAGTGCTTGAAACAAGAAAAAATAAGGTGCTGAGAAAAGCAACAAATTTTATGCCTTCCTCCACTCTGTGTTTATGGGTGTCATTGTGAACATGTTAATCCAGACCAGGTGATGCCTCTCTCAAACCAGTGAGCCTCATCATCGAAGGTCAAATAGAAACTTGAAGCTGGGAAGGGTCAAGCTAGTGAATGAGAGGGAAAAGCTTTCTGGGACCATAATCCCTTCACTCATGTCAAAACAGATTTGAGCTATTGTTCAGCCCGTGGAACCTCTATTACCTTTAGAAGTCATTCTCTTTGAAAGCATTCAGGAGCCTGTGGATAGGAAACTTGAAATGAGCACAGTTTAAAGGAATTCACCTTTGTCACTTCAAGGAGAGAACAGCCTGTGCCCTACAGATATGAACATAAAACACAGGCACAGTGAAAGTCCACTGGTTTATAAGTTTTGGTGTTAGAATAATTACAATCATAAGTTTTTGAATGATTTTTCTAATCATTATAATTTAAGATATAAACAAAGGTAATTACATTAATCTTGCTATGAGGGGTAAAGTTCCTTTAGATATTGATGGAAGCAGTACTTGTAAAAGACATAAGCTATCAAGCATAGTTATAATGCACAGCTGAAAAGCTCTGCTAAGACAAGAAACTCAGAAGAAAATCTGAGTCTTTTGCAGGGTGAGTAAAAACTGTATAATATATTTTTAAAAAGACAAAAGGTTGTAAAGCATCATTCTAGTCTCAATAGAGCTCAAAATTTATGTGAAAGTAAGAAGGCATGCATCTGGGGAAATAGATACTAAGGCAGATCATGCATACCCTCATGACTTCTAGGAAGCTAAATATTAACTTTGTAAATAGAGATGAAGAAGAAGAGTATTGGGCATGGGAGTTTGGAGACCAGTCCATCTTATTTAAACTGAAGACCAGTAGGACCTAAGCAGGTTTCTGGCATTCTCTGAAATCTGTTGATAAAAGTATCAGCACTTAGTAAATATAAATTACTAGCAAGAACATGAACATCGAGCAACATATTGAAGTTAAAACCTGATGATGTGATTTGATAGAAATCACGAAATATCTAAGTGTGTTAGTGATACAATAAAGGGGTATATGGGACCTTTCAAAGAATCCAAAGTAATGGTTTGAGTTTACAAGAAAATTAGGCACATATGCTGGGTCTCAGACCAGAGCCATAATTCTCAGCTGCCTGATTTAAACAAGCTTCTCTGCAGAAGAAGGGTGCATAAGTGGTTTTATTCTTTGGTGAGAAGGATCCTAGGAGACTTGATTTGATATAAGTTGATAGAGAAACAGAGAAGAACAGGACAGATTATTGCTTTTGTTCTTAAGTGTGATGAATTGCCACTATTTTCTTCTTGTTAGTGGAAGACACAAAAAAAGGAGGAAAAAAAGTGAATTTATCAAAAGATTTTGACTGTAACACTGACTGTTTGGCTGGAAATTCTTTTACACATTCTCTCTTTATCTTCCCCTTCCCAAGAGACCCTATAACACCTTGCAGAAAGAACAAGGCTAAAATCTAATTCCAATGCCAAAATGATCTTAAAAGAAATTTATTAGATATGGACAGCCACAGAAATTCCTAAAGCCTGAAAGAACTTCAAGTAGGATTTTCAGGTTGCAAAAAACGATTGTAGACAATAATATAAAAGCAACCAGAAAAACCAAAAGCAGAGGAAGGATCCACTAGCAAAAAAAGGAAAAAAAAAGATAGGTGGCTTGAACATCAAATTTCTTTAAAAGCCAAATTCATTTTTTTCAATATTAGTAAGAATAAATGGTCCATCTGGAAACCTAAGGCAACTCAGAGTCTCCTAATAGACTGTTGGAAATTAAGTTGGAAAGGTTTTGTTATCTTACTGGTGATGGTTACAGGTAAGGACATCTTTGAGAGCATAACTGTGTAAAAGATGGGATTCTTTGCATGTGGTGAACAGAAGAGATTTAAACTGCCTCTCTGGTGGTAAAAAATTTACATTTTCAGTATACCAGCAGTAAATCAAGTTTCATCTTCCCCATCATTTCACCAGAATTACCACATTATTCCAAGCATCTATTACCATAATTTTGATATCTTTTTTTAGAGAATACTCAGGTCAAATGCCAGCATGTACAGATCAATTTTAATGGATTTGGACTTAATTGTAGATGCCACTTATAAGCCACTGAAGTCTGCAAAGAGTCTTGTTCAACATGGGAACTACTTATGTGTCAGCTTTTGCAAGGGATCCTTAGAAATTGCTGTCATCAGAGGTAATCTTCAGTGTAGGGAAAATTGACATGGACCTCAGCACAAATGCCTGCATTCCTTCTTCTGCCATGATCCTGCAAGGCTGACATTGGGGTTGTGTTGTGTAAGTTAACACACTGTCACTCATGTTTCCCACAATGCTATGTTCAGAATTTAATATTTTTAAAAAATGGCTTCCTTTGTGTAGGAAAAATTTCCTATTTAAAAAAAAAAAAAAAGTACATTTAAATTTGAGCTTCAGGGAATCAGCACAGCCTCAGTAGAGGGGCTAATAGAATTGGATACACATGGCATAAACTCACTTTTCTGATGGTAACATATTCAAGGCGCTGAGTTACATTATGATAGCTGGCCTACCTTATTCAATTAAAGGATGAAGAAGAATTAGAAAAAAACCCCAAAATATTGCATGGAAGAAACAAATAAAATGCCCTAGTTTTTATCATGGAAACTTCCATAAACTACATTGATTACAGAAGCTGTGAAGGAAAGAGAGAGGCAGAAGGAGAGAGAAATTGTAACATTTCCTGAAATTAACTCATCTCAATTGTTCCACTTGGTGTGGACATACTGGTAATATCTTTCATTATGTTGCAAAATCTAAAGACAAGAAGGATCAAAGCTACCTTTTGAAACGTCAAATTTCAAAGGGCACCTCAGCCTTATGACTGAGTTCAGATTAAATTAGATAGCTGCTTACCAGATCTAAAAGAAGGCAACTTCTACCAGGAGCAGTCACAACTTTCACAAAACGATTTGAGACTCAGCTTGAGAAAACTGACAGTCTTAAGTCTTGTCAAATAAATGCCCACAGTATACCAAAAAAAACCACCTGATACTTGCTGACACATATATATTCCAAGAATCAGATAAAGAATTAATTTTTAAATTATATTAATTCAACTGATCTGTACATTGTACGGGATGAAATAATGATTCCGAATATTTAACCAGTCTACCACTCTTAGGGAGGTATAATGTCAGGCAGGTATAAAAAAAATTAGTCCTTATTATGACATGGATTGAGAACTACCAAGAATTCTAATAATTCAAAGAAGTTGCAATGGATCAGCTGAAGACACTTTTTTATTCTAATGGAAAAAGTGAAATTGCTGTAATCAGATACCTTAGTTTGGTGAAGAAAGGCAATCAGCAATATCAACCACTTGATTTTGTAAAAAGATCAGCTTTTTTGAGTAAGGAAAGGAGCAACTCAGTGTTTGGTTATGAGAACAGGTATTATTAAGGGAACAAAACCATAGTAAGGGACTAAATGTGAAAAGAGAACCCAGATAATAGTAAAAATATTAAGGAAAAAAGATCATGCCTTCTTCCATCATGTTGAAAGAACCTATATTACAACAGACATATGGCTCTCTTCTAATTGGTGCATATGTCTTCTTGTGAAATACACCCCTTGGTGTCAGAAAGTCTTCTTTAGAACAGCATGAAAATGTGTTTTTCTAACTTTTTTTTGGTCTACTTTTTGTTACAGAAACCTTCCTTTCCATCCTGTGTTTCAAAACTTTGAATTCAATATGATTTCCTACGTATAGCAGAGTTAGGGAGAGATGGCATTTATTTATTCAAAGCCCCACCAGTTCACAACACTTAATTAATAAGCTAAAATTATTTTTTCTATTTATTTGTCAAGCTTTCTTGGAAAAATAAATCCCACTAAACTAAAGAATTTTTCATTTCAAAGTAGTGATTTGTTTTAAGGAAAGAAAAAATATTCTCTAGAAAACACAAAGTTTTGACTTTCTTAGTGAAACAATCTCAGTCCTGCATTGGGTTGTTTTGCAAAACCTTTATGGGCTTATTCTGTAAATCAGTTGCAGCACAGCCCATAGTAAAATGGTGGCATTACTGTTTAGTAGTTAGAACTTATCAAAACTGTACTTGTTAAAGATTTATATAAAGGAGTTGCGAGATTTTGCACCAGTCCCAAAAAAACGTAGGATATTTTTCTCATGGCAACAAGGGAAGATTCTGATCTTACATGTCAGATTATTTCTCTCAGTATATGTAATGAATTTAGATATACGCTTGAGACTGTCAAAGATACTAGCGCTCTGTTAACACCATAAATAATCATATTACAGACTTTAGTGGCTATACTTCTCTGGATGCTGAGCTGAAAAATATTCCTGGATTCCCTCAGTTTTACCCATTAAAAGCTTTGTTTCTGTCTCCCAGTGCTGAATTTAGTGCAGAATAGGAGATAAAGCCACAACAGAATCAAACTTCATTCATCTTGAAAAAGAAGAAGATTGCATGGTACTTTTATACTACATAATGCAATGTATAGTGAGCCATAAATTCATAAATATCTACAGAGTGGTGCTGTTTATGAAAGAATAAATCTATAACCTTGTTTTCTTACAGTGTACTCCTTGGTCAAAGACACTTACTTTTAAGGTCCACAGTATTTTCATTAAGGGCACTGAGTTAACACATAGTTATATCACTCTAAGACAGCATTTCTTGTCATTTTATCTTATTGTTGTTAACTCTAAAACCCATTTACTTTGATAAGAAAGATTGTAAGAGAATATTTCACAAATCAACACTATCCAGATACCAGCTATTTTACTACATATATTTTCCTCTGTACCTCATGATGATAGACTGTCATCCATTAGATGAAGTATAGAGAACAATGAGAGACTTATTCATTATTTATCTGACAAGGATACATTGCTCTGATAGCATCACTTTTATTCTAGAAGCATATTATCTCAGCCTGGAAGACTGATAGGATGCTTCTAGTTTCATTTATGAGGCCAAAGATTTTTCATGGCCTTGGCCCCTGTCTTCTTTTGGAAGACAACTGTATATCTAATAGGAAAACAGAAGTGCAACTTAATTGTTTCAATAAACTCCCATGAAAATAAGAAAGACAACATTAGTGTTTTAAGTACATTATTTTTGAGAGTGGAGGGAAGGGGAGGAAGTCTCTGAAGCTTGATAGTAATAAGTGTACACCTCTTTTTAACTCATAGTAACAAAAATCACGCAAGATAGAGGGGCCTTGAGTATGTGCTACTGATGCCTTAGGATTTTAGCTTTTATATTTTCATATATTTGTAATCCTGCAATTCTTTAGTGTATAACTCTGAGCTCCATATAAAGTGTTAGCAACTGCTTTTCCCATTTTGGTCAGACACAACAATTCCTCTCTAGGCCTGAGAATCAAGGACACCTCACTGTTTCAGGCCCCGAGAAATGTAAACAAAAGTGAGTTGGGGGGGAGCAAACTGAGAGAATGGGACTCCACTGCTTGAAGCTGTAATTAGACAATTAACCTCTGATGTGCAAATGGACAAAACTTATATCTGTCCCAAAAACATGTGACTGTGTCCATCCTGGGTGTAGTCTCTGTGAGACTCCTCCACTGCCCAAGCTGTACCTTGTGAAGGCCTTTCAATAAATCCCTACCCTTTATCTTTGCACTCTGTCTAGCCTCTGTTCCAGGTTAGCCTCTACAAGGCATCACTACCCTGAGTTCTGTTACAAGAATGGAGACCAGAAAAATCTGTTATAAAAAATAAAAAAGGTCTGCTGAGAGAAAAGACCCACCTTACCTTCTGTGATGGCTGAGATTAACTGACCACTGTAGCCTTTTTTTTGCATTGAGCATTTGTTGTTAGGAAAGCAGAAAAAAATGCCTGAAATTCACATTTGCACATTTCTACCCATCTGACCTGTTTGTAGCCATGTTTTTTCCCTGCATGCATAGAAAGATGTTGACATCAGAACATAACTTCAGTGAGAAAAACTGTGTGCAAACACTGAACACGGAACTAAAACTCGCAGGCTTTTAGGGTAATCAAAGCATAGTTAGTCCACCAGAAGTTCACACAAGCTGGCTACAACAGCACCACAATGTTACAAAAGGAAGCAAACAAAAGCAACCATCCAAAAGCATTTCTGCACCTGTTTCTTTAGGAAAACTGAAGTATCATGGTGCTCTCAAAGCTGGGAGACAATCTTATAAAATATTCAAGTGATATGTGTTGCAGATTTGTTGCTGCTACCATTCAAGGACATTTTTAACTTATTGCTGACGCTGAAAAATTAACTTTTAAGCATGCTGAAGTTACAGAGGTATTCAAGCTTTTACATAGAAACATAAGTCTCTTTTCAATTTTCAGTGGCATCTTCTTCATCATTTTAAAAAAAGAAAAAGGAAATCAAAATGCCTCTTATGAAAAGGAAATGCAAAAATGGTTTTTGCACAATGTCTGTGACATCATACCAGAGATTTTGCTCCTGATGCTGTTTGGAAAGAAACTTACAAAAGTCTTCATTTTTATCCAGAGTTCATCTTTACAGTCAAGTCAAGTTTGTATTCTTAACTTAATTTTTACCACTCATAAACCACCTAAACTGCAAAACAGTGGACAAATATTTAACCTTAAGGCTGTACCTTAAGATTATGCGTAACGCAGGAGGAACCTTTCTTTCCCACTTTATGCTAAAGGTTGGAAGCAACACAGGGATATTTTATTGTACATTGCTTCAGTTGTCTTATATCAGATGATAGGAAGACAGCTTGATAACAGGGAAGATCCTTGGTTTCATCCTGCCCATTCACTTCCACCTATCTGAAACCTCATGTAATAACAAAAACGTTAGAAATGGCTGCATAGATGCAACAGAAAGTGCTTTACTGAGCTACTAGAAGTGTATGGACTCTCAACAGCACTTGCAGCAGATTTTTAATTGCTTCGTCAGCATTCTACTTTTTCTGTCTGATTCAGTGAAAAGTCAGTAGCCATATAGTTTTTTCTGTGCTGGAGCTACAGCTGAAATATTTTCACCTATTTCAAACAAGATTCATGATGTTGCAAGATTGCCTGATCTGGAAGTGAGGAAAATTAAACGAGAGGAGTCAGGGCAGAGAAAAAAGGTAGGAAAGAAAATACAGTTAATCTCAAAACTTTTAAAGTATCTCAAAGTGAAGACAGAGCAAATTTTTGATGTTTCTGAGAGAAGATAATGGCCAATTCCCAGCTTCAACACGACTGAAATTGTTTGAACAAGGAACACTGTGAGTCAGTCACTACCCAGTCTGCTGCACCCAGCTGGTCACTTAGGTAAGCTAAAACAAATTTCAGACAGAATTCAGTGCTTGACTTCTTTTATGTAGCTTTTCACTCATTTCTGCCCACACAGTGTGCTATTTAAACAGCAGTGTAAAATACAGCTGCATGATCCACATACAGACTATTCCCAATTAGCAGGGAAATGTGAGGGTCCCTGTAACAGTTCTTAGCAACACTAAGTATTAGCATAAAGTAAAGACTTAGAATTGGGTTCTACTTAACCACCATGCAAATTTTCCTATGGTGGCACTACAGAAGATATACATGGGACATATACAAGAAAAAATAAAAGAGAGCAGAGAACCTAGCTTTGTACCAGGCCTATCTTCACCTAAAGATCTTCTTGCTAGACAGGCAGTGGCCTGCAAGACTTAATACAGCTGTGCTAGCACAAGGATTCAGAAATCATTCTGGCTGCCCCACACATCAAGTCATAGCATCAGCTAAAATAAGTAAAAAAATTTTCAATGTAATAATGTTGTATTCAAAATCTGTCTTTATTTTGAACCTTCAGAATTCATACACTTTTATAACTCTTTTGCATCTCTGAAACTTACCTGGCTTTTAGTTTAGAACAATTCATCATTAAAAAGTAAAATCATGTCATTGGTCGTAATGCAGAAGTTCACAGTGTAAATGTTGTTTTACAGATCACAAGAGAATTTGAGGGTGATGACCCAAAGAGAGAATATAACGTCAGCTTGTTCTCGATCCCCTTTGTGAGTAGTTGTCACTCAGTATTACTCATTTATGTTTTTCCAAGTTTGTTCAGGTTAAAGAGCAAAAACAGTATAAAAGGATTCATCTTACACTTGAATCCAGATTGTAATACAATGTTCCAAATGTTGACTGCCACACAAAATACATCTTCTTTTGTCAGATTTTCTCTGAGGAATTGAGGAGAAACTGCTCTTGTTCTGCTTTTTGCTCTGACGCCTTCACAGGGCCAAGGGTTAAGATTGTAATCATAGGGTAAGAACAAGGTAGAGAGAAACAAACCTCTTCCTGTATATGCATACACAAAATCCCTGGGGGAACGCAAGCCACTGTTGCTATGTCAAGTGTGGACCTCCCTGAACTACACAACATACTCCTTTCCTTGACTACTTAACAGCACAGCTCTTTTCTTCACTGCACACCTCCAAAATTCAATGGATGTCTTGCACCTCCAGAGACAATACAAGAGCAAGAGGAATCATGCACAAAGTCAGTTGTTATCACAATAATCTGAAACTTCTTGATGTGTCAAAGTTAGTAAGCAAAGGAAATCCTAGTGTTTATTTTTTATTCAGCCACTGAGGTGTAAATCCATTAAATTTTGCAGAACTACATAGCACCTCTCTAAATTTGGACTAAGTATTACCAAAAAGTATACAGATTATAACCTATCTTCAAAGGAAAATTCATATGGCTCTTTCTGTCAGGACTTTATACCTGACTATAAGAACTGTGAGACTAGTGTCATAAATCAATGTTCCTGAGTGTAATATCTTTCACATAGTAAATATACAGTCCAAAGAGTACTTTCATGAGCTGTGTGGGAAAACTCGTTCATACTCTTAACAGCAGCGAATGCCATGGATATTGTTCAAGTCCTGTTATGGGGAGATATTTTTAAATTAGTGATATTGTATGTGCAAAATATAAAGAAAAGCTCTACAGCTGTGAACCAAGCGGTTTCGGTGGTTTGTCAGTCTTTTTTTCTTTTTTCCTGCATCTCTTTCCCATGTTTCAAAACTCCAGGCTTTGTCTTATTCTTTTAGAGGACATGTTCCCATTTCTTTAGTCTTGGGAAATTAATTTTTCCTTTTCAGTTCTTAGGTAATTTTGCTGCCTTTTTATTTCCCCCTGCCTCAGCCTTCTTATTCTTCTGGTTTTGGTTTCTTTTTCTTCAGTGTCTCCTGTATCAAAATTTATAATTAATTTTATTTATAATTATTTTATTGACATCTATAATCAATTATCTATGTTACTCTAGGTTCCATTTTTATTTTTAATATTTATTTTATTGTGGGATGATTTTCCTTCTCTCAGATGATCTTTGCCCTGAACAATGATAATGCAAACTCCTTTGACAAATTTCTATTTGTATCCAGAGGTCAGAGAACACAGTCAAAAATTTTCTCTGAAAGCTTATTTTTTAAATTAATCTTTCTTTTTTAAAACTTCATTGTGATGTGGCAACATACTGTTTTTCTGGTTTTGTTTTTTTCTTAAAAATGTACCTTCACATTTTAGAAGTAGCAAGGGCAAGCAAGAAGCCAGGCAAGAAGTGGCTTTATAGAAAGGTTATACGGAAGCAAAGAATGGGGCATGAATGTTACATTTATTGTGTGAAAACCTGTTAATTTTTAGAAAAAAATAAAGCATCTGTGATCCTTTATCATTGCCATAGACTAAGCTTCTTTTTTTTTTTTTATTGTTTCAAAATAATTTGCTGAGGTGGAACCACAGAAAAAATAATCAGTAGTGTCAGGTAATTCACAGTTCAGTGATTAAGGTTGCCTCCTCTTGCCCTTTCTGTTTGCTTTTAGATTTGTTGTTTCTTTGTAAGTGAGCACAAAGGAAGAGTTCTTTTTCAGTGTTTAGTTTTCCCTTGTTTTCAACATTTCTTAGTCAGCCTTCTTTCTTCCAAGTGGGAGTTAGAAAGGAAAAGAATTAACAAAGTAAAAGAGAGAAAGAAAATCACAAACAACAAAACATTTTTTTTCCAGCTTTTTCATCTGAACTAATATAAATTCAGTCTGTTTGAATATGGAACAAAACTTTAAAAATATTGAACAGTGACTTTTTGAACCAAGAAGGATATTTTCATAAATAATTGGCTTCCTCATTGAAATACAGAATTCACCTTTATCATGGAAATTTTCTGGATTAAAAAAAAATTGTAATATTGTAACTGTTCCATTAAGCATTATTTATAACAAAAGTCAATATAAGAAAAAAATGTTGTAAGCTGTATTATTTTCTGTATTGGTACAGCTATTTCACAGGCCCAGGAAACAAAGAAAGATATTTTCATGCAATGGTAAAGTTTTGGCTGTTGTTTATTGTCACTACTGATCTTGCACACTACTTACTGACGGAAATTTGTAGTATCTGATCTACAAACAGCTAAATATACATCGACTGTATTCTAACTTTTCCTATAAATGCTATAAGAGTCAGATGCTGAATTAAATAATCTAAAAATATTCAAGTGGTTTCTCAAAGTAATAATAGATTTCAAACACCCTAGAAATATTTTTATTTTAAAGGTAGGAAAGTAGTTATGTAAGTTTAACAACACAAAGTTTCCTTTTTATTTCAGCTCTGTTTGGTTGAGATACTTGGCTCTACGCACTGCAAATAATTACTAGGACCACAAAGATCCAATCAGGCTGTAAGGTGTTTGATGATTGCACTTAACATTGATCGACCAAAAATATATTAAGTTTCATCTTAAGCAGGCTATTTGGAGGTAATGGGACAAATAGTACGTTGTTGCTCTAGATAAGATTACGGCATGATGTGCAAAAATTAATTTTTTGAAATCTTTAATAAATCAGTGGAAGATTAGACTGCAACCTACCGTTTCCTGACTTATCCCACACATACATATCCCATTAACCTAAATGCAAATATACAGGGAATACATTTTTTAAGAAGGATGTTAACAAAGCTCTGAACATTTAAAAACTTACACTGCAATCTTATAAAATTGTTTGATTTTACTACCTTTTATGATTCTGTTAACGTTTGAATGATGTTACTGAATAATTTTTCCAGCATTTCTGTTGGAACATCATACTGATGACTATTAAGATAACCTCCCGAGTTCAAAAAATCAGAGTACAGAAAAATGTTCAAGAGTCAATAGACAAGATACACATTTTTGCAGTGATCCAAGTAATCTTACAGTGACTACATAAAGAAAAACAAGTGTCTAATAATAATATTAATATTAATGAATGTTTTCAAGAGGTAGTAATGTCATCAGCCATGTGCCATTTTGAGTTTGTATTGCAGTTTTAAAAGTACCTTTGGATAACAGTCTTATGTTAAAATGAAAGGTTTTATGGAGAGAAAAGTTTTAAAGGACTTTTCAACATCTCTGTTTGCATCCAACCTATACTTACCCTCTTTTCCACCTCTCTTCTATTGCTTTCACTTTTAACTTTTTAGTCTTAATCAAGAAAGTGAATTATATGCTCAGTTGGCTCAAATCACTACAGTCATTACAACAGAAACATTCAACACCAGGGAACAAATAGTATTTCATTACAATTAGGATTTGTCAATACTGCAAACATGAACTGTATAGAATTGGATTAAAGTGCTGCTGTGTATTGACCTGGTTGTGAGGTGATTCTAATTTGCGGTGTAGACAGTTGGCCGTCTTTTATCATTTTCCCTTTATAACCTTCTCCACTCCCTTAATGATAATAGGATCTGATTCTTTCCATTTTATTTTGGTGAAAAGGTTGGAGGTGAGCACCATGGAGAGCTGCTGAATTTCTGTCACATGACCAAAAAAGTCAGCAAGAACATAGTACAGCAAATTTCATTTTCAACATTCAATTTTAACCCATAATGTTACACTATATGGCCAGATAAATAGCTTGTTTAATATTAGCTTTATTCTCTTCTTAGAAAGGTTTCTTACCCTGTTAGATTTGTGTGCTAGGAAATTCAGTTGCATCAGTTGTTTCTCAGTGATTTCTGTGAAGTCCTTTACAGACTTGCTTATCTCTATTCTTTCATTTTCATCATCTTATGGTACTTCATTCCTAAGTAACATTTTGCCTTGTTTTTTATAGGAAGAAAAAAAAAAAACAGAAAAACAGAGCTGAAGAAAACATGGAAGTGTTTTATACCCCAGACAAAAAAAAAAATATGCTACCTATAAATTAAAAACAAACAAACAAACAAACCTCAAAACAAAAATCCAAAGAACCAACAACAACAGCAACAAAAAAAAATCTGAAAAAAAACCCCTTAAAAGCAGGATCAGTTCCCGGCCCAGTGTGACTACAGGTACCCATAAGGTAGGGAGTAGTTAAAGTAATTCACTGTCTCTGGTTATCTCAGTAATTATGGGTACTCAGTTCACAAATCTTGAGCACACCTGCTGTTGCATCAGTTTACATAACAGTCTATGAAATCACAATCACCTAGAAAATGTGAGAATCATATGGAACGTCTTTTTAACACTTTGAGTTTTCATCGTTCAGAATGAAAGTCCCTTCTGAGCGGTGTCCCTCAAGGGTGAGTAGAGGGACCAGTGATCAGTTACGCAGATTGCAGGATCCAGTACAACCTCAGCAACTTTGCATGTGGTGCCAAGCTGAGTGCTGAACTTGATATGCCTGAAGGAAGGATCCATGAAAACATCATGAAATTCAACAAGTCCAAGTGCAAGGTCTTGAACCTGGGACAGAATAATCCCCAACATTGATAGGGATTCTGAGCATCTCTTTGGAAAATGGCTTGAGGGTGCTGGTGGATGAAAAACTGGACATGAGCCAACAGCGTGCACTCACAGCCCAGAAAGCCAATCATATCCTTCGCTGCATAAATCGAAACATGTCCAGCAGGTCAAGGGAGATGGTTCTGCACCTCTGCTTCACTGTTGTGAGACCCCATCTGGAGTGGTGCATCCAGAGCTGGGGTCCCTGGAGCAAGAAAGGCATAGACCTCTTAGAACAAATCCAGAGGAGGGCTGCAAAAATGATCAGAGGGCTGGAACATTTTGCCTGCTTGGGAAGACTGAGAGAGTTGAGGTTTTTTGACCTAGAGAAGAGAAGGCACTGGGGAAACCTTATAGCACTTGTCAGAATCTAAAGGAAGATTATAAGGTGGAGAAAGACCTTTGACCAAGGCTGACTGGACAGTGGTTTCAAACAAACAAACAAACAAATGAACAAACAGAAAGAAGGCAGATTTATATCAGATTTCAATCTGAGAAAGAATACTTTTAGATAAGAGAGAAGGAAGAAAGGTGAGGGTGGTGAGTCACTGGAAGAGGTTGCCCAGAGAAGTTGTGGACACTGGAAGTATTCAAAGTAAGGCTGGAGGAGCTTTAAGCAACCTGGTCTAGTAGAAGCTGTCCCTGTCAATACAAACCATTCTATTATTCTATGAAAGAACTAAAAATGCACAAGAGACAAATTCTAGAGCAATTTTGGGAATAAATGACTAAACATTAAATGAAATCAAGAGTAAAGCTGTTGAGAATAAAGATAGAAAGGTATTGTCAAAACCTCTTCAGCTTTTGGAAAAAATATGCTGGGTCTTACCTGAACTAAAACTAGAGACACAATGAGATTCAGCTTAAGCAAAAGTTTATCTAGATGTAGTTCCATGATATCGGAGGCTTAGCTGGATTAAATTAAGATTCTTGATCATACTGTGACTTTTTTTTTACTGACAGAATTGAAGACAATTCTCAGTCCTATTAAAAACACTCAGTATTTGACATGTATGTGGATTCATACACACATGGGTGTGTTTATCTGAATATAATGCAAGACAGAAAGGCAAAGGGCAAATGAAATCCAAAATGTGCTTTTTGCAAAATCTAAAATTCTGCATCTTACTTGTTCCTACTTGCAACCACAGCAGTGGGTAATCTATTCCTTCTGGAGATTTCAAACCTGCTTTCATACATCTGTAACTAAAACATCCATATTTCAAAACAGAAAGAGATAAAAGGAAGTAATATTGGAAGAATTTATAAAATTGAAAAAATATTAATTTAAAAAAATACAAAGTTTTGTAATTAGTTGAATGTAACAAAACAATATTAACATATAGTATGGCTTTCTTATTTCCATAAAGAAATTGGAATGTGGCAAAGCATAGGAATATGTAAGATTTACTATTTTAATCCAGACTGCAGAAATTGTGAAATCTTTGGGTTTATGCTGTTATGGTTTAACCTCAGCCAGCAATTAAGCCCCACAGAGCTGTTTGCTCACTGTCCCCTTGTGGAATGGGAGACAGAATTAGAAAAGGAAAAAAACCTCATGGACTGAGATAAAGACAGTTTAATAGGGAAAGTAAAAGCTGTACACACCACAAAGCAGAACAAGGAATTCATTCACCACTTCCCATGGGCAGGCAGATGCTCAGCCATCCCTAGGAAAGCAGCACTCCATCACTTGTAACGGTGACTTAGGCAGACAAAAGCCATCACCACGAATGTCATTCTCCCCTTCCTTCTTTTCCCCCCAGCTTTATAGACTGAGCATGACACTACATGGAATTTCCCTTTGGTCAGATGACATCAACTGTCTCAGTTTTGTCCCTTTCCAACTATTTCTGCACTCCCAGTACCATCGCTGGTGTGGTACTGGGAACGGCTGAGGAACAGAAAAGGCCTTGGCTCTGTGTAAGTGCCACTCAGCAATAACAAAAAAATCTGAGTCATCAATGCTGTTTTCAGCACAAATTCAAAGCATGGCCTATATCAGCTATGGTGAAGAAATTCAACTCCACCCCAGCCAAAACCAGCACATATGATCAGTCTGTGATGTGCTACATTCTGTCTCTAATCATCTGCAAGAAGGTGAAAAATATATTGTGTTATAAAGGATGTACTTTAGAAGCAAGCAGTTTTCAAATTAAATTGGATGCCTCAGGTAAATAGGTTGTCATTTTTATCCTTGTTTTTGCTACAAATGTAAACTGAGTTCTTAATACAAGCAAAAAGTAAATGCAATGCAAGCCTATTAACTGTCACGATAACTCCTGCCATACATAAAAGAGGGACTTTAAGACCCTTTTGTGATCTTTGGAAACTCATTCGAATTCTGTGGATGAAATCCTGGCCTCATTCATTGAGGTCAAATTACTGTTGAGTTTAGGATTTCTTTTTCAGAGACCAACTTTATCTGCATGCTGGAGATAAAACTAATTCTACACATTATTAATTTATTCAATTTATGAAAGCTGGCAGTTACTGTTCACACCAGGTATAGCATGCAGTTGCAAAAATTAACATTGCTAATTATGTGTCAGAGTCCTAAGTTTCCTCCTGCTTCCCCTCTGGGGTTTGACTGTGCTAAAGGCCAGCTCTGATCTGGTGCAGCTGTGGAAATGAGGGTTGAAGTACTGGGAAAACAGCTTGGATGGAAAAGGATGTAAGGAGCCTTTTTAGCATCCCGCTCCTCTTAGCACAAGAAAAGTTTTTAGGCCAAGGTGCTTAACCTTGTCTTTGCCAGAGCTATACTGCAGCTTTGCCTGTGCCTGTGGTCATCTGTATATCTTGCTGTTCCTGACCTGTGGACTTGGCTTTCCAGCTTGGTCTTGGAGCTGTGATCTGAACTATCCACTGAACCAAATCCCTGGAGCCGCTCTTTTCCCTTGAGTACCATGGGACTATGTCCTCTATCTTCAGGGGTGAAGCCCCTCCCGCTCTGCTGCCTCTCAACAATTGGCTTTCCCTCTCTCCAGGACTCTCTGGTTCCTGCTGCCCTCCAACTCTACGTGAAAAAGGTCGTAGCACATACCATGGACTGCTCAGCCTCACCTCTGAAAATAGGCACATACTCATCATGTGTGGTTATAAATGAAAGTCTGTTGCGCGGAATCTAGTGATAATACACTGGGATACTTATTTTAAAATAATAAGTACTAGGTTGTTATAAAACCTGAAGAAAGGAGAAAACAACTTATTGAATGGATGATGAAACCCTAATGCTGGTATCTTTGTGTGTTTTCTTTGAATGATCTGAAAGATAGAAACTTAAACCAATCCTTAAATTCAGGGACACATGAACTTAGTGAACACTTGTGTGTCAACCTTACTCATTTTTAGAAAGTGTTATTAGTTTCATAGCTACAGTGGGCAAGTGGTAAATCCACTTAACTTCAATAAGCTAAACTGCTATTTTTTTTAAGGTACCTTGTTTACACACAATGCACCAAATAATTATGTGATTGTAAGGAATCTTTATTTTGTGTAATTATTTTAGTCAATACAAGGGAGAGAAAGACTACAAGAGACAAAGAGAATTTAACACTTTGAAATATTAGCCAAATTATATATCAGGATGTTGTTTTCTATGCATGGAGGTGGAAACATAAGGAATTGCCCAGATGGATCAGAACAGAAAGGACAAAAAGAAACGAATTTGCTAACACTTCCTATGAATTTTCATAAACTTTTTCACACAGACTCCATTCACTTGGAATTCTACAACTTTGTGATTCAAACAAGAGTTGCAGTGTCAGTTTAATATAATATACATCCATGATATTAAGAGGACCAGATCTTGTAATATCCATCCATGGTTTTCTGCGATATTGTTTTCTTTGGGGACCATACAGCTGGAAGCCTATTTTCCAGAAATATCCAATAGAGATATAATTCTGTAGTGAATGGTCTGCAAAGAGACTTTAAAAAGTAATAAAATTCAGAAGTAATACAGCATACAGGTGGAACCCGGACTGGTTCTTACCAGAAGAGAGTAAGGGTGTTGAAAACAAACTCACACATTTGTCATGTAGTCCACGTGAGTAGATGATACTTTTCTTCCCCACAATAACAAAGTGCTTTGTGTATGAACTGGGACTCAGACATCTTCCTGTGAAATTCACAAGGACAGAAGACCAAGATATCAAAATTTTTCATTAAAGATTGAACACCAATTTATATTTCTGCTTTGTTTCAGGTGTCCAAATGTACTGCAGCCCAAAGAAGGAATACTTTGAAGACCTTTCTATTAGCAATACCAGCAAGTTGGCATTAAAGTGTATTAAGTAACTTATTCTTTTCTCCAGATAG
The DNA here is from genome assembly GCA_013398955.1 of Callaeas wilsoni. NCBI lineage: Eukaryota > Metazoa > Chordata > Aves > Passeriformes > Callaeidae > Callaeas > Callaeas wilsoni. The sequence continues at coordinate 206,542 of VWPU01016469.1, read as the reverse complement.
GAGTCTTACCAGATCAAGCCAGATTATTGAAATTCTACATATCTCTTGAAGTAGTGACTACAACAAGAAATGCAGCCAACATTCATGCTTGCTAGCTCTTATGAGAACATGCTAGCTGTGGCATAACCTGATCTCGATTGCAGTCTATAATGCGTATTTCATATTTCCTAGAAATTTTACAACAGAGTGGAGTTCAACCACTTAAACATTACAGATATTAAGATAAAGGTTTTTTTAATCACAATCCTTACCAGTTAAACTGCATGAAGGATAATGTTGTGCATCTCTTAACATAGAGTCTTTGTATTGTCCCTCACTCTATCACTGCCCTGAAGATGCAGCAGCAGCTGCCAATTACAAGGTTCCTGCAGAATATATCAAAGAATCTATTTAATAAGTCCATTATCTCACTGCAAAGGCACAGGATTTTAATGGCGTAATTAAAGGGTTCCATGTGTGTTCAAAGTACCTTGAATTTCTATGTCACTTAATAAACGGTCAAAGCACAAGAAACTAAAGGTGCTTTTATTTAATGGAAAAAAATACAGTGTAGTGATAATTTAAATAGAAAGCTTGAGTGAAATTCCCTTTTTTGTTTGCTTGGTTTTAATTATCAAATTGTTTTGCAGGTTTTGACAGGAATCATTGCAGGTGAAAATTGCCAGAATGTTAACATACACTATATTTCAGCTGAGTTATTTATGCTCTAATGTCACACATACAACTGATTTAAGATATTTTGCATTTAGCTACCATGGCTTTTTCTTCAGACCCCACCAACCTTAATCATTCTAGATACTGAGCCTCTTCTGAAGATCCAGGATTTCCTTGGTCATTTTGGATTTAGATCTCAGATTTTTTGGGAGAACATGACATTTTACAAGGATCAGTTCTGTATGGATTTTTTATAGTTCCTTGCACTAACTAGCCCTGTCTCTTACCTAAAATACAGAAGCATGAAACATTTCTTTCTCGCTTTGCAGCCAAAACTCTCCATTCTCAGTTAGGTTTTTACTTTGTGACCTGGAAATTATTTTTATCTCGTATATCTTAGGTGAACCACTTTCCCAAGTATTACAACAAATAATATAAAATGGGAGTGTTTATGTAGATAAAAACTTATTAGCAGCCAGAGCAGCTTCAATGACTGAGCTTCTTATAGGATGCAAGCTTTCAGAGTTCTGGTTTTGCACGATTTGCAGCAGGTCAGATTGGAAATGATGAGCTGGTGAACAAAGTGATTTTTTTATTTTGTTATTGTTTTTTGTTCTTCAATTCCATTTATCCAAGTCATGTTACAACATAAAACCTACAATAGCTGGCTGTGCTACCTTCAAGGGTTTCTCTCTGCTGCACTGTCAGTCAAACTTAGAAACCTTTTTCACTGAAACTGTCATCTCACGGCTTAAACACAAGAGATGCCAGTCCTATATTACAAATGAGAATGAGCTTTTTCTTTTAATTTCAGTGAAAAGAGTAGGACGTTTTAAAATCTTAGTATTTTCTACACTTTACAGAACTCTAACTTCCATGCCTCATATTCAGCTTAGCTGATGATTTCTCTATTGACAATTCATACAGACGTGCTGTGTGGATGATGAGGGACTTTTCTGAGCTGAACAAGTAATGAGGAAGTATTCTGGCAAAAAGTCAACTGCTTCATAATCCATTAGAGAAGACAGAAAAATGTTTCTGTCAGTTTCACATGCTGTGCAATACATACCATGCAGGTTTCAACGTTATTATTTCTCATTCAGAAATTTGAAAGTCGAGGTACAGAGCACATCCTTCCCATTCCCCAGTTATTCAAAATTTAATTCCTTAAAATTATTTAAATGGCACACAGAGCTGGGGAAAAAAATTGTTCCAATTAAGTAATTGTCAGAGTGTCATGAAGTTATATCCACAGATACTGTTTTTATTATATGAATTTCCAGAATTATATTGTAAGTATCATCCACACTATTTGAATTTTAAAAGAATGTTCTTATATGAAAATGACTATATGAAAGCTTTAATATAAATAAGCAAATTGTAAGCCATGCAGAAGAGTGCATACATCATGAGAACAGAGAAATTATTATTATTTACCAATCCCTGTAATAATGAGGTCAAATTTTGTCATTCACTTCATTCCATATGTATGGCAGTAAGCTTCATTCTCATAGGTAATATATAAAGGCTTATCAAACTAGGTGTGTCATGCTAATAAAAAGGACCAGTACTTGTATAAAAGAACTATGTTGTTACTCATGTTACATTAAAACAGGGATCCACTATAAGCAAAACATCCATACCGCAATTACTCTCACAGTAGGGAGTAGCTTCTCAAATTGCAAATGTTACTAGTGCTGAAGTCATAGCTAACTCCTGTTGCAGCAATAAAATCATAGCAAGAAGTTGGGGATTTTTGTGCAGTAGTGGATGGATCTTCTCCCCCTCTATCAGGTTTTGTGGTTTCTAACCTGAAGACATGAAGTAGATCTCAACCAGGGATCACAACTAAATATACTTGTAAAATATAAGCTTGCATAATAAATTTAATATAAAATATACATAGACCTTACTTTAATCGCTGAACCAAAATGATTTTTCTTGGAAAGTATAACCACCAAAAGCTACCAATAAAGATTAAACCCTACTATGAATCCCATACATATATGTATAAAATTGGTAACCAAGCATGAAAAGAGCCGTCTAGCCCTTTCCATTTTTCAGTTTTCATTTATTACACAACTTTGTGTCATACATGTTATGCCATTTTAAATGTCCTTCTTACAAGAGTGTATGCTCTGCTGTTTGCCCAAAAACTTTTGTGAACTTGCCCTGTACGTTATTGATGGGATGTATAGAACATTTTGTACTTCAGAAAGAAGTTGTTTTGCTGGAAATGAAATACATGACTTTAAGAGTTCTACAAATACTGTAAAATTTCATCGTTTTAATCTGTCACAACAAATTTCTATAAAAGGTTGGATTTTTGATGTGCACTGAAATTTTTATTATAAATTGAGTGATGGGTACATGAAAAGGAATACAGCACTCTACGGTTCTTTCCAATGCCTGATAAAAAAATTAAAGTAAAATAAACTCATATACATGGATAATGGAGAAAATAAATCTTCGAAGATCACCAGTGTAATAGCTGTTTTTTAATTTTGTCAATTTTTGTTTGGTTTTTTTTTAAACTAACATTTATGCTATGAAGAGAAGATCCATGGAGAATAAGAATACTCTTATTCAAAGTCTCAAAACTGTAGTCCAGAAACAGTATTTCATAAATAGGTTTTCCATTAACCTTTGCAAAACACACATACCATTACTGTTAAGATCTAGGACTTCATGCAAACTGAATTCATGCTGCCTGTGAACACATGGTTCAGTGGAGATGCATTTCATCAGTGGCTATTATTTTCTGCCTTGGCAGCAGTTTGAAATTAGAATATTTCTCAACAAGAGCAAGTAATTCTCTGTTCTGTCAAGAATCTTCTCTAAATAGTGTAAGAACCAAGGTCATATCATTGCCTCTTATCCTGCTCTCTTCACTAGAAGGAAAGTAGGTGTTATATCTGTGTATTTTCCCAAAATATCAGTATTTACTAACAGGTGAATACATTGCTAGCAAGGAAGATAGTACTAGCTGACTCTAAAGGTGGTATATTTTTTATTTTTTCTGTGGATTTTTTGTTTTTACCTTTTTTTCTAGAACACATTGGTGCCTTGTTAACCTCCAGTCAAGGCAAGTCAGTTAAAGGAACAATGAGAAGGTTGCGTGTGATTTTCTTGGTTTAGATACAGAGAAAAGCCAGGATTTAATTAGTTTGGTGTGAGAAAGAGAAGACGACATGTTATTCAGATATGAGCCCAAGCCCCATGTCAAACTAGTACTTAACCTATGCTGCTAGTCAGATGAGGTGATGTATCCAGGCAGACAAGGTGGGTTCATGTGCCCTGCATGCTGTAGAGGGAGAATAATGTATGTAAGTATCTTAGGGCAGGTAATAACAGCAGGAAAAAGAAAGAGAATGCATGGTGGGAGTGCTAAGGCTGGACTACATCTGGGCTGTCCAATCACAGTTCTCTTGGCACATAACATGGACCTCATTTATGCTCACTCCTTCTTGCCAACAAAACAAATGGATGTAGCAAGTATGTGGCTGGAACCAGCCACAGACGTACTGGAACTAAATAAGCAAAATGTATGGGAGGGGACAAGGAAAGAAGAGAAGTCAATATCCAAATAACAGAAATCATAGCACCTCAGCTACAGTTTGTAAAGTAGAATTTAAAAGTAACCAATTCTTTGGAAAGTGAATATCTGGAGTGCTTTAAAATACATAGTTGCAAATATTTCTCTAGGAAGAATTGAATGGAATAGCAAGGCTACTGGAGCTGTCCACAGAATCTTGCTAACTGAATTAGTTTAGTCAAATTTAGGTTAAATGCTTTTATTTTGGTGTTTAGGATTGATTTGCTTGGTAGTACTTTCTATGGTCTTGATTTCTTTGCCTGAGATTCTCTCGGCCTATAGTTATTTCATTTGAAAACAGTGAGAAAGTCACATTCTCCTGTCACTTGTAAAATTATCAAGAATTTATAACAATTTATATGACAAGAGTCATATATGTACATTTTCCCCTGTACTTGGCACTGGTGAGGCTGCACCTTGAGTGCTGTGTCCAGTTCTGGGCCCCTCAATTTAACAAGGATGTTAAGATGCTCAAGCGTGTCCAGAGGAGGGCAACAAAGCTGGTGAAGGGTCAAGAACACAAGCCCTGTGAAGAATGGCTGAGGGAGCTGGGGTTGTTTAGACTGGAAAAAAAGGAGACTCAGAGGTGACCTTATCACTCTCTACAACTCCCTGAAAGGTGGTTGTAGTCAGGTGGGGGGTCAGTCTCTTCTCCCAGGCAACAACTGACAGAACGAGAGGACACAGTCTTAAGCTGCACCAGGGGTAGTTTAGGCTGGACATTATGAAAAAATTCTTCACTAAAAGAGTGATTGGGCACTAGAATGGACTGCCTAGGGAGGAGGTGGAGTCACTGTCCCTGGAGGTGTTTAAAAAGAAAACCTGGATGTGGCACTCAGTGCCATGGTTTTTTTTGGTAAGGTGGTGTTAGGTCATAGGTCGACTTGATGATCTCAAAGGTGTTTTCTAGCCTAGTTAATTCTGTGATTCTGTGATCCTGATACCATCATTTTAATGTTACAATGTTCTGTCATTTTGAAGATCAGTGGAAGAGTCTGAAAAGAAAGAAGAAGTGACTGTTGATATGGGAAGATGAGTGGAAGGAGCAATAAGGGATCAGACAGTCTGATAGAAGAAATTAGTTGAGGTAGAGGAACAGCATTGGAAATACCTTTTCAGTCTTGTAGATTTGAGAAGGGGAAAGATGAGCTGTTGGAACCATTGTTAGGGAAGAGGAGAAATGAAACTGCATGCAAAGACTCAAAGTTGAAGAAATACATTGTGGGAAATAAAGAAATAAGAAGGCTATAGAAGATGAAAAATACAATAAATATTGTCAAAAAAAGAAACGTGTCCTAGAAGAAGGAGCAGCAAAGAAACATGTCTAGCATCACTTGTGGTATTTTGTGCTAGTTTTTTCTCAGCTGTGAGTTTCTGTAATACTGGCTCAGACACCTACAGGGGCACTCCTTGACACTGAGTTTGTTCATTGGAAATAAAATGTTTAGGGCTTTCAGTAGGGAAAGAAGGGAAGGAGATCATCCTCAGAGGAGCATCAAGTACCTTTGGAGATGACTGGACGGCCAATCTGGAACATGCTGAGTTTGTTACAGTTTGGAAAGTTGCCTTAACCACACCTGAAACAAAGGCGTAATGGTCAGGATTAGCCGTAACCTCTTTTTTGTTTCTGTTCAGTGTGATCTAAATTGAACTTTTCCTAGTTAAAAAGTTAATTACTTTTCTATAATAAAAGCTGATTTTTCTGAGTTTAACCTTTCTAGTCTTCATTGGGGGCCCAGTACAGGGTATCTACATCAAAGTTTTGGTGACGCTATCTTTTTAAAAGACCCTGAATTTACAGGAACAGAAGGCAAATATCTGTGGAAAGAGCAGAGATAGGTTGGAATAGAAAAGAAAAAAAAAAAAATGTTTTTTGCTGAGCTGTGATCTCAGCTGGATACTCTGCTTTAGGTTGTACATTGAATTTAAATAGCATGGATCCTTATGCACAATGACTTTGATTAAGACTTCAGTTGGATTATTCTGGATTTAAAATATTTTAACCTGTTCTCACCTGTTACTATGCTGAATTGATGGGAACACACTTCTTTTAGCAGGATCTATTAAATCTCGTTGTTTAAGAGAAAGCTGTTCACTCTGTACGTTGGGGTTTGATCCCCTGGCTCATCGGTCAGCAGTGTGCATTACTGACACAGCAGTAGATAGTTATATATCACAGTGCCATCCCAGCTTTTTACGTCTCCTTATTCTCAGGGTTATTGTCGTAATACTTCAGATAATTCCTTATGTGGTGGTTTGCTTTTAAATAATGATAGCTAATAGAACAGAGAAACATTTATCCTAAGATGTTTCCTCTTTGTTATATCCAATGTTGCACAGGCTAAAATAATGTTTTTCTAACTATGGATTTATGAGCAAAATCTTTACAATATTTATTGAAAGCATGAGCATAAATTTCTTTGTGAACTGATGGCATTATATTTCCCAGAATGTATGTGTGTTGCATGTCTTTGATGCTTTGCTTTGCTAGAATCCTCCCAGCCATTTCTTCAAACCTCTAAAATGCAAGCCATTAAGGTACCATTACATGCACAGACATTTCTGAAAAACTTTCACATAGTTACTGTTGCTAGGTAAATCACTCCCTTGACATCCATGTATTTAGATATGTTTCTTACTTTCTTTGTCTTAGATCTGACACAATGACATGACTTTGGGCGTGGGGGTAAGGAGAGAGGTATGCAGCCAAAGCAAATGCTGAACTGTGGGAATTAAAGACATAAAGTTAATAACTTTTAGATGTTTAAAATATGTTTTACTTATATCTGGATGGAACTCATACATTGGAAGGACATTTATCAAGCTCAGGATAAAGAATAGCAGTTATAGCTAGAAAGCTATTCAAGCATAGGTAAGTTTTGACAGTACCCAATTGTTGGTAAATTGCACTCCCCAGACTGAACCTGTCTTTAGGATTTTCACTATTGTATTTCTATCAGTACCTCCATGTGTTTTATGCATCTGCGTTCCTGCACATCTGCATTTAGGTCAATTTTGGATGATGTAAACAATTCAGCAAATTACTTGTCTGTATCCTGACCAGGAAAGCTTCAGTTTCAAAACTGAGACATGACCATTGATTGCTGACTTTTAGGATTTGTCAGAGGAATGCATAAGCTAGGCTAAAGAACAAAAAACTCAATTTTTTTGGAAAAAAGTCTATGGGTGGTGAACAAGAGAAAGGAAAACTGTTTTTCAGAACGGGAATACTAGACTGATTTGAACTTTGAGGTTCTGCAACAGCGTTCTAGGCATTATCCTCAGACTCTTGGAACAGAACAGGCTTGCAGTAGCATAGTGGTTCTAGTACTTCTAAAATCCTTCTGCAAAAGGATAAAATCTACCATTTGTGAATGTTCAATAGAGTGTGAATGGTACTGATGATGTTTCTAATGGATGTTACCATTCACTGGAAGCAAGATGTGTCTCACAGTTTTTATAGAAATTTTTTAAACCAACTATTTTCAAAAGGTACGTGAAAACCTTAGGACTTGGCTCTTAGTAACACAATTGTTATGTAAACAGCAGTGGAAAAATTATTTTCTGGAACTAACAGATAATATAAATGTAACATTCTAGACCAGCTTATCATTTAAATATAATTTCGTGAATGCATGACAAGGCAGTTCATGTCATGTAGACCTTCTTTCCTCAAAGTCTTTCTAGTTTTTACCTTTAACCGTTTGGTCAACTTCTTCCTGTTCCATTAGCCAAAAATATTTAATTTAGAAGCCAGAATATATGTTGAGAGACTTGGAATGTTTGATTTGCAGGGTTGTAAATGTTACTAGTAAATAATATCCTTTATGTCACTGAGTTACCGACCAATAAATCCCTACAATGGAAGAAGGTTCAGAGGAGATTGGGAAGAAGGCCCAGGAAGCTCAGGGAGTACTATAGGGTGTGGCTGACCACAGCTGTTGCACAGAAGCTGACTGTATCTCAACACAATGGGGACCAGTGGAAGGCCTTTGTTTTATATAAACAGCTGTCAACAGTTCAGTGGATCAACCTGTGGTATAAATGTTTCTCCCCCAAGTTGCTTAAAAGACCATGAATGTCTCCCCGAGCTAGCCAGATCAGGATGAGGAAAGTGAATATGTGGCCCAGCCCAACTTAGAAGGTGAAAGCTAAACAATTAACAAAGGTATTTCAAAGAGAGCAATGAGCACGAGCAGTTTTCAACACATGTTTTCCTTCACAGCAACTGTGGACACTCAGAATTGTGATGGTGAGTGTGTTGCAGAATGTGATAATTGGGACCTCATTGGTGTTGTGATTGAACCCTCTACTCCAATTGGGCTTTTTTTGTAAGTGCAACTTTCATTTGTGTAATATTTTCTCAGTAAATTTTTTATCAGTCCACTAAATTTGAAATTCCATTTGACATCAATTATTCTCCACGCAAGTAAATGTGATGTTAAACATTGTATCTTCCACTCAGAAGATGTCTAAAAGAACCTGGCCAGAAAGGATTAGACTCTGACTCATTGATTTCCTTATTAAGCGTTTGATTTCTCTCTATTAATATTCCATTTGCAAAAATTTAAATTAGTTACATCAGTAAATCATAATTAGTAATATCATAACTATTTTTATGCACACACACATATATGTGCTAAATAGCTAAAACTGTGAATTAAAAATGTTAATTAAAAAAGTCCTATACCTTAGTATTTTTCTTCATGATTTCTCAAGATGACTTTTTAAACAATGAAAGTGCTACTGTCAGAATTATTTTTTTCTGCTTTCTCAGTGTCTATATTTTTCTTTACAAGCTTCCCATTTACAACAAAAAAATTAGGTAACTTTTCAATATTCAATGTCACCTAGATCATTATTTATCCTACTTCAGGTTTAATTTCTCTGATAGAGTAATATCTCCGTTTGAGGAATATAATTTTTTCTTCAAGCCTTACTGATTAAAGACATTATACTCTGTCCAATCTGAATCTTTTAATTCAGAGGATTTATCCCTTGTTAAAAAAAAAAAGAAAAAAATAAGTTAAATTAAACTCAAGAAAAAGAAACTGAATAACTTAAATGCCCATTAATTTAAAAGTGGTTTGAAAAATGTTACTAAGTTACATGGGACATAAAATATTTATTGATATTTTAAAATAACTAGAAGTGAAAAAGATTATTTATATTAATCCTTCAGCATTTTCTGAAACACATAGCTTATTGCAAACAAAAAACCATTCTTCTGGAAAAGAAAAAAAAAGAAATTTGTTTTTATGGTACTCTCTAAGGCTTGTACCCAGTGTTTATTAAATTGTTCTGAATTGATTCTAACCCAATTTTCTTACGTATGCTTCGTCTATGCAATAAGTGATAAACATTGGCATCAATCTCTATTAAAGTCTCACAAGTTCTTAATAAAACCTGCCTTTTGCAGATGCATTTGAAGGTGATTCTTTAAAGTGGACCAAACCACTCCTTCATGAGAGTGATTTAAGGCAATTTAAGAACAATATGATATTGTTGGGTGTGGCAACCCTGTAAACCAAAGAATGTTGCAACTTATTCCAACAAGGAATAAGAAGGTAGTCTTTACCCTGGGCAAAGAATGATCTTCAAGAGAGATGTCTCCAGCGTTTGAAAATCCTGCCTTATTATTTATACAGGAGGTTGATAATCTTTACAATAGAATCTAGTTTAGAAGACAGGACCCCAGAGTATTTAATTCCTTTTCTGAATGCTTTCAGGTATGCTTAATGTACAACCTAGAGAAAGAAATACAGTGGTATCGTACAAGTTATCCATTTAGTATTTGTAACTACTTAACTGACTTCATTAGGAGCACAAAGAATTTCTTCATATTGTAGCAAGCACAGTTCAGTTTGCACAACAAGAACTACAAAAGGAAATAGAATGGAAGAGAAACTAAAATCATGTGTGCAGAGAGTGAGAATTCTCCATCATTCAAGACTTTTAAGAGGAAGTGTTATAGCGGTATCTGTAGGTACAGCTGACCCCGCTTTAGAGTAAGGAAATGAAATATAAGACCTCATTTGCTCATTTACGCTTATTCAACAACCAGCTCTCATGAACAGTCATGCAGATTTTCCGACAGACCGAAAGCAAAATGAAAACCTAAAACATGGGTTAATTTAAATGACGTGTGCCAAGTGACAAGAAGTAAGGGCATTTGAAAGTTGTGTGGTATTAGACCTTTGTAATGCTTTTTAATTTATATAGCACCTGTGTGCCAGTTTGGACACAAATGCAGGAGGAAGCAACCCAAAAAGGGCATCTCTCTCTCTCTCCTGCCTGCCAGGCAAGCAGGCCCCAGCAGCCCCTCCCCCATGGATTCGGGAAAATAATTTCTCAAATGAAAGTGAAAAACACTGTTTATTTAACAGTGTCCCCCATAGGCACAGGGCAGAAAAGGATATTGAAACCCCTCCCCTGTCCCCTAAAGGAGGCTGATGGATTTTAGAGTTCTTTCTGCAGGTAAAATCTGCAGTCCTATGCTGGGCTGGGCCAGGCAGGGTCCGACGATCCCCCTTGGAGGGTCCTGCTGAGCAGGTCCAGAGATGGTAGCTGGTCTCGGACGAAGAAGTAAGCAGAAAACAGTCTAAAAGGAACAGAAGCTGCTGAGGCAGATTGCAGTCCCTTCTCAGCTGAAAGCCGAAGAAAACTAGAGGGGGAAAAATCTCCCTTCTCTCCTAACCTAGAGAGAAAGTATGCAAACGTTCCAACTGCAAAGTCAAGCTAGCTGCGTTGAAGAGTTGTCTCAGCTTCTCTCTTCCCCCTTTGCAATTTAAAAGGTGCAATAGAGATCAAGCAGGCGATGGGGAATGCATTATTGTCATAAAATCACCCCAAGACACACCTCTCATCTCAGATCATTTTGCACATTATTTAATTCGGAAAAAAAGAGTTTCTTCTGAAATGGCCTGTAGCAAGGATCGCAAAATAAACTATATTCAAATGAAACCCTGAACATTTTTTTAATTATTATTGTTTTGGAACCATCCAACTTGTGCTGTCCTTGGAAACAAAAATATCTGCCTTACAGACATGAAATAAATCAATTCTGCTTGCATATTGATATTTGGATTCAAGGATAGTATTTAACATTTTTTCTGCTGTAGAAGTCCTCATAAGTTGTTTGCAGCAGTGCTAGACATAAAAAAAAAAGTTTTTTCCTTTACTTTAAATAGTGTTATAAACAATATGTTATAAAAACAGAAAACATACAAAAACAAACACATTAATGTATGCTCCAAGAATGAGCAATCACAAGACATCAGCTGTGTACCTCTGTGGAGAATTTCTGCAGCAAAACTGAGTTTTCAGAAGGGTGTATTCTGGGGTTTCCAAATTGGTTGCCCATTTATTTATGAGTTTAGAAGAAGCTTGCCACAAACCCAGGAAGAGAATATCAGCAAAAGCAAGGTTACTTCTTAGAAACAAAATTGTTAAATTGGCAGCAAAGTTTCTGCAGCACTGAAGTGGAAGGAAGAATCAACATCCCAGTAGTGTGCAAGAAATACTGAGTAGATTATGCTGTGAGAAGAAAAGCTGTTAAGTTTGACACATTTGACAATACCACTCCTTATGATTTCCATTTGAACAGGATAATTTTTATTGCATGTAAAAGGGAGTTTCTTGAGAACAGAAAAAGAAGATGGCAGCACATAAACCATGAAAATGTTCTCCACAAAATCATTTTGGGAATAAAGAATCAAGTTTGAATTTTAAATTCATTTTAATGGAAGGAACATATTCCATCAGAAGTCTCATTCTTAAGGTGCACAGTTTCACTTTAGCATTTTCATTTACCTTGGACTTTAAATCCATTTCAGAAAGTTTTACTTTGGGATGTTGGTTTTTTCCTGTGAGATATTATGCAAATGATTATTTCTGTAGTCTGCTCTTGTGTAGGATCTTACTCATTTTCTTCTTTTTCTTTCAGTTTATGCCTCCCAGAAAATTTCTTAATGCTTTTTCAGCCTATAGGATCTCAGTCTTGATTGTGTTCTGAGCAATGTGAAACTTAACTGCAGAAAGGAATAAAAATTCTTACTCTGTAAAATAGCTCTGTCATTAAACATGCAGAAAAAATAAAAGGATAATATTTGTGGAATGCTTTATTTTCTTAACACCCCCAAATTCCTCAAACTCTTCCTTTCCCTTCAGTTCCACATTTTCTTAGAAGATGCCGAATGTGTATTTGACTGCCTAGTGAAAAGGCTCTATGCTTTTTTGTGGGTTTCGAGTTTTTCAAGGGAAAGGTGTCATTCCATGGGCAATGGACTAAAATTGCTTGTTTCTTTGACCATTTACTTGTCTATTTTTAGATTTTCAAAGAACTGTAGAGCTCCGTAGATAGGTATCCTCATTTTTGATAGAAAAGCTATTATCTGTTACTCCAGTCTTACAGAAACAAAAAGAAATGGTGACTAATCAATTACATTTACTCCACTGAAGGTTTATGTGTCTTTCTGTGTCTAATTACAGGAATTGTGAGTTTGATTCTTTTCTAGAGATGCATTTTACTTGAAATAAACCTAACCTAGTATGGATGAAAGAACTCTTGTTTACCTCAGTTGATTTTGTCATCTGACTGAGCTAATCAAATAAAATCTAGCATATTCCATATTGGTGTGTGCTGGTTTGGACACAAATCCAGGAGGAAACAACCTAAAAGGGCAAAAGGGCATCTCTCCCTCTCTTGTTCTCCCACCTGCCAGGCAAGCAGGTCACAGCAGCCCCTCCCCCCACGAGTTTGGAAAAAGAATTTCTCAAATGAAAGTGAAAAAAAAATTATTTCTTTAACAAACAGAATCCCCTGCAGGCACGAGGCAAAAACGGATATTGAAACCCTCTCCCCCGTCCCCTAAAAGAGGCTGGTGGATTTCATATAGTCTCTTAAAACTTAGCTACTCCACAGTCCTGAGGCCTGAGGCTGGACAGGGTCTGTGGATTCCCCCGGAGGGTCCCGCCAAGCATCCCAGAGATGATAGCTGGTCTTGGACGAAGAAGCAAGCCGAAAAGGGTCCAAAAAGGAAGACAAGCTGCTGGGGTAGATCACAGTCCCTTCTCAGCAGAAAGCTGAAGAAACTAGAGAAAAAAAATCTCCCTTCTCTCCTAACTCCTAACTGGCAGAAACACTGCCCACAGAGAAAGTGTGTAAACCTCTAACTGCAAAGTCAAGCTAGCCGCTTTGAAGAGTTCTCTCGACTTCTCTCTCCCTTTGCAGTTTAAAGGTACCCTATAGATCAAGCAGGCGATGGGGAATACAATATTGTCGTAGAATCACCTTAAGACATGGTGCCCTCAACCTTCTGACTAAAATGGCAACACAGGTTGCAGATAATTTACATGTATCTGGAAATAAAGACCATAGTCATTTACACTATCTGGGAAAGTTTGATTTTGGATTAGGAATATGGTTGTATAATCCTGTTTCATTAAAAGGAATGAAAATACCATTTTTGGCAGCAGTTTCTGAGGATATTTCTTCAGTTTTCTCCAGCTTTGTATTTGACACGTTCATGATGCTGTTTGAGGCTAATTTGTTTTTCTTAGATGTCTTGGTTTGCAGGTTTGTTTTGGTGTTTTGTTTTTTTAAATTTTTCCCACCAAGATTACATCCATCACTTAGTCTGATACTTATCTTTTAATAAGTCATCTTTAAAGAATGTCATAATAAGTCAAAATTTTCCCCAGTTGTCCCACAGCTAAATTTCCACAGAATACGTGCATTTTTTCTTATAAAGTCAGCTAAGTTCCTTGGAAGATTTTTTGTGCTCTTTCCATTACTCGCTAGGTTTTTTTACTACTCTTTTGTGGTATTTTTCTGATTAAAACCATTTCAAGATCACTTAGAAAGCACTTAGAAACCTTGGTAAACTTATCCTCAGTGTCTGTGGTGCTATGAGTGCTATCAATAAACAATCATCCTTTGAATATTTAGTAATAATAATAATGAGAAAATGTTACCTTTCCACTAACTGTTTGTATATGGTTGCCTTGGAATGTATAAAATGCATATTCCAGATGCCTCCTGGGAAAGCTGAGGAATTCCTAAGACAGACTATTAAAATAGTATCCGACATACCCCATGACCTTCCCTATCTTGAGAAATAAAAAATAGACCATAGTGAAACCCTTGAAATTTATCAGATATTGCTTTTTCACATGCCAAGTTCAAATGAGCTAGATATTCTTCAAGGATGTTTGAAAATGGCAGAACTGTGAACAGATTTCACTACTGTATCATCCCATATTCTAGTCACTACTTTGATTAAAGCTATGGGAGCTTTGAGTGAATAAGGGTTGTAGGGTCAAGCCTGCAGTACTAACAAAAGATTGAAGAGAAAAGAATAAAAGTATTTAATGGCACAAACACTTCTTGAAGGCTCTGCCATCTTTGTGCTCTTGAGAGAAAAATATCCTTAACCAGCTCTCAGGGTTTTTGTAAGTGTGCATGAACTGGGAAAGGCCAAAGACTGCCCTTGACTTGCATACTTCCAGGTGTAGTCTGGCCAAAGTCAGGCCAGAATCTCTCCTTTAGCAATGTGCTAGACTTCAAATCATTTAGGTTGGGAAAGAGCTTTAAGATCATTTAGTCCAACCATTAACTCAGCACTGCTGAATATATCACTAAACCATGTCCCCAGGTGTCACATCCACACCTCTTTTAAATACTTCCAGGGACAGTGACTCTACCACTTCCTCGGGTGGTGTGCTTCAACACTTGATGACCTTTAAGTCAAGAAATTTTTCCTGATATCTAGACTAAATGTCCCTTGGCACAACTGGAAGCCATTTCCTCTTGTTGTGTCCTTGTTACCTAGGAGAAGAGGCCAACACCCACCTGCCTGTAGCCTCCTTTCAGGTATTTCTAGAGAGTGATAAGATCCCTCTTCAGCCTCCTTTTGTCCAGGTTAAACAGCTCCAGCTTCCTCCCCTGCTCCTCATCAGACTTGTGGTCCAGATCCTTTCCTAGTTTCATTGCCCTTCTCTGGTGTCAGTTCAGCAACTCATTGTTCTCATAATGAGGGGCCCAAAACTGACCACAAGATTCCAAGTGTGGCCTCACCACTGCTGAGTACAGGGGGACAGCCACTACCCTGGTCCTGCTGGACACACTATTGCTGATGGAAGCCAGGATACTGTTGGCCTTCTTGGACAGCTGGGCACATTGATTATTAATCAGCTGTCTGTCTAACCTGGGGACGGAGAAGCTGAGCCATTAATTACCTCATGCTTATCTTTCAAAACCATCAGTTAACCAAAAAGGAAAGCCTATGTATGTTTTCTGAAGTCTACAATTTAAGTCAAATCTGGCTAATTATTAATTAAATCCAGGCAAAATTCCTGAAACGATTTTGCCTTCCTGACTATTGGTAGCTAGTCTGAGTATGAGGGTTGGAGTCCTAACCCAGAGGAGCATAGATAAGATACTGTATTGTACTCATCAAAGAACAAGAGCAATTCACAGACACAAGGTTTTTTTGAGAAGGAAAAAAAAATACAGTTGATGGCTGAGATAAAAGAGGTGCTGCTACTCTTGTACATCTACATCCTTGTCATAGCTGGGGAAACTTGGCTTCCAGAAAACAGATAAAGTTTTGTCAGTTTTAAAAATGTTTGTGCTATTGAAGCTATGCTCTCTGAACTGCTTTACTGTGCTGTGGATCAGTTGTATTGAACACAGTCGTTTCTGTCTACCTAAATTAATCTGCCTCCCTTAGCATTTGAAGCAGAATAGTTTAAGCATGCTCATAAAAGTACAAGTTTGCTATTGCGGCAGTTATTGCTGTCTCATAAATTTTCCCTTAACTGGTTGTACTTTCTGAAATGTATCCTCTGCAATGATCTTGTTACTGCTACAATATAATTTTGGTTTTATGTTTAGGCATATTTTAAAAATTGCATCATTATGTCGCATGATATTGACAAAATTTCTTATTCTTCTGCATTCTGCCATGCCTGCCTTAATGCAAAGCCAGGAGTGGGCACAGATCACTCTGTTCAGTTTTGTTCATTCAACGACAGACCATCAAATAGCTTTTTTGTGAAGAGCAGATTCCCCACATCATGCACCTAGGCTGAATTTCTTATTTGGAGTTTTAGGGACACAACATCTTTTCTGGCTATATCCTGATCTACATATAGAAAGCAGTTATGTGAGCTATTTGTAGGGTAGACAGTTTTTCTAATTATATATTTCATTTGATTGAAGTCAAAGTCTCAGTGGTTTGGGTTTTTAATGAACCTTTGTGCTTCAAGAGCTTCATAGCGTATTCCATTAACTTGTTAAATAGTTTTGGTTTCTGTGTTTCTGTGATTTTCAAGATCTGCTTATTTAATATTTTAGCAATGGGGAAGAAAACCATCAAAGCCAAGGTATCTAATCTAAACACACTAAAAAAAAAAAAAGTGCACTTCTTGTATGGGAAGAAATTCTATATAAAATTTTCAGATTTCATAAGGATGAAGTAAGCTTCCTAGCAATGAAAAAAAAAAAAAAATCCTGAATTTGGCATTTCAGGACTTTGTGTTCTCTCATCTTTTTGTGATACTAGAAAACTTTAAAAATTAGTGACACCGTTTCAAATATTCATAGGAAAAATGTTGTGCAGTTGACTTATTATATAAGTTTTTAAGTTACATCAGAGGAACCTGTATTGATGCTTTTAATATTAGGACTAAATTACTGTCTGATAAGAAACCCTTCCTTTAATGGAAACCTCAGTGGCGCTTCAATAGAAAGCTTTTCTTTACTTCTATGGAAATAGCTGTGACAAAGATCTTTCCATAAAGGGTGATGTAATCTGACTGCAGTACTCTGTCCTTCAATCATAAGCCTTTGATGATTATTTGGATCTTCCCACAATTTTCCTGCAGAGCTGTATTCCATAAAAAATAGACATTCAGTGCTGTAAATTTTTAGAAATATTTTCCTACTCTTTCTTCAAAATTTTAATATTTTGGCAAGCATGGCTTTGACAGTTGTGACAGTTTTAAGAATGGCATCTGTTGAAGAGGTGTACCACTGATTACAAAACAATTACTCAAATGACACCAACAATATGTAAAATCCATAGATTTAAGTAGATAACTGTTTATATTAACTTCTTTTGGCCTAATCAGTGCATGTACTTGGAATATTTGTTAGTCTGTCACTCAAACAAATTGTTGAAGACTATGAGAATCTCTTAGTACATAGCAAGGTCTATATCGAGGTTAAAAATTGCTAACATGTTTCTTGTTATTTTCTCTCACTGTACAGTTAGAGATTTCTTGCTTTCCATACTGTCAGAAGTGCTAAATGTGTGCTAACCTTTCTGTCACAAAGACTACTACAGCCTACCTGAGCCAGCCATATTCCCCAGCTACCAATTATCAAAAAAGACAAATGTCAGAGAATTTAAAATTTAAAAAAATAAAAAAAAAAACCAAAACCAAATCCAACAACAATAAAACCCCAAACTCATTACTTGAAAGTGATTTTTCACTTTTGGTTTCTTTTGACCAGCAAAATATCTGAAGCATTATGAGAGGTCTGGAAGACTTAAGTTTTACAAATATCCTTATCTTTTTTAGAAATTGAACAATAAAACTTTACTAGGCATAGTAATAAACAAAAAAGTCACAAAATAAAAATACTCTTAGGAATTTTAGAAAGCAAACAAATCCTGAGCTGTACTATTATATCTGTTTGTAGGTTAGTTCTATTCATTCTAAATTATTTAGAAGTACTAGGCCTTTGCACAAGAAGCTGCCATTGAAAATTATTCTTGCTACACTTGTTGCCAAGTGTGGTAGACATTCTCCAGCTAAGTCTGGTGGGATAATTAATGAAACATAGCTTTTCACTCATTTGATAGATACTTAAAGAATTATTTGTATTATGTTACATAACCTATGAACCATTCTCTACTTAATCCTAATCTTTTTACATTTTATATATTTAAGGAAATATGAATATGTTAAATCAATATGGATTTATTTTCAGCTTCATAAGTGTCCCTGTTCTAGAAAACAGGGATAAAATAATTCTTTATTTTAGGAGTTCATTATTTTACACCATTATCCTATAAAAATACGCATGTATCTTTACCTTGAAAAAAAGACTTTTGTAGAAAGACTTTTGAAATAATCCCATTGAGATCAAGAATAGTAGGGAGCCTAAAAAGTAAAGAATTACCCACATATACATATTTTTTTTAACACTTAAAACATATTATTTTTGTTTACTGTGTTTGCCATTTCTTACTGTTCTCAAACATATAAGCATATTTTTTAGCTCAGTACCTCTTGTGAATCAAAATGTAAATTTATGCATAATAAATTCTTATCACATACACTGGACATGAACTTCAGAGTTTTGTGCAGTGTTTTTTTCATAGATTATAATCATATTAATTTCTATGTATTTATCATATACAGTTCATCTCACAAACGTGAACTCTTATGACATCAAACTAGCCCTTTACTTCTTTTAAAGTAGCAAATTGATTTTCTGGAAAAGCTGCTATTGCCCTAATTTTGTCGGAATACCTTAAATAGGGATTCATACTAAGGTATCATTCCAAAATTCATCAGGCAGTAATTCAGGTTTGTGCAAGAATGATTGTTTGAACATGCCTTATCCCGTAATAGCTGACAACAGTGGAAAATGGTCTAGGTAGATGGAGGTGAGAAAGGCAGTCTGAGGAGGAATAGTATTTCTGGGCCTTATTGTGTTTGATGCTGCCTGCTAAAAGAGTGTGTTACATTTTCTATCAGCTGAAAAAATGAAAGGAGTGTAAAGAGTACACAAAATCTTAATTGATTTTAAAATTTGTGAAAATTTTGGGACAATATATATCATGTCAGGCAAAAATATGTTCATTAGACTAGGTCCATAAACAGAGATGAGCAGCAAGTTGAAAAGAAACTATTCAAACTGTCTTCTTCCCTGCCTCTAAATTCCCTAGAAAATCAAGAGCATCCTTGTATTGTACTGCATGATCTATATCAAAGAACCTGAGGTAAACACCAAAAAATTATCTCTGGGGTTGGAAGAAGTACAGCTTCATCAGCTTGGACTGAACTGATTTAACTATTTTACTTATGGACCTGAACTCCTTTCTATATGCAACCCTGCCCTGTGTAAGTAAATAGAGATCTGTTTTATGATCCTGGACTGCACTGCAGAAACATGAAGCATTATCAGAAAAGTTCCTTTACAGGTGCTATGCATTTGTATAAGTGGACACACTCATAACCTGCCTTGCTAACACCAAGCAGCTGTCACTTCACCTCTGCCAAGTACTTCACCTGCTGAGCCGCGCTGCCTCTTATGCCCAGCCCCACGGTATTTCACTTGAACACTCCCTGTGAAGTTATGCAACACTAACAAAGTCATCACTTCTGGTCTAAGCAGCTTAAGCATCTCTGAGGTCTGTCTTAGGAAACATACAGTTTTCTGTGCACTAGAAAGGATTATAGATTATCTGCCCAATTTTCTGTCCCTCCATTTAAGTCTGAATATATTCAGCTCCAACATGGATAGAAGCCAAGGCAATTTTGTTTATATTTCTGTTTCTCTATAACCAACTGTTACACTGAAATCTTCATTGCAACACAGCTCAGACTTTCACAGCGGTGTCATTTCATTTCAGATTATTTTCTTGACAGCCTAAGTGAATTTTCCTTTTAGTAACTCTGCAACTTCGTGTTGTTCGACCTAATCGAGACTCAGAAGTACATGAAGTCACTTTTATTTGAATTATCTCCTTTTTCGAATTATCTCCAATTATCCATTTGAATCAGTTCCAGTTATCTCAATTTACCACTTCAGCCTGTATCTTTTTCTCTCCTTGTCCATCCTTCTACTGCTGCAGACCTGGAAATGCAGCCCATCTGTTATTTGCTATTATAACATTGCAATTTGCAATTGTACCTAAACCTGGTCGATTTGTTGGTTGGTTTGTTTCTCCTTGATGCCGGCATTTAACATTTAATTGCTGGGGCCATGAAAGAGGTGGAATTCAGTCATTGCTACTTGCAGTGTCTAATGTTTGAATATTTCAACTAATCTATCAGGAAAAGTACCCACTCTAATTTGTGTGCTTAATTACAGTATAAATAGAATTTTAATTGCCATAACCAGAAACATCTTTCTTATTTTAAGATGATGAGATAACATCAACTAAAATCCCATGTAGTGCTGGACATATTGCCCCACCGCAGCCTTAAAGCAGCCCCAACAGCATTAACTGTTGGGCATTTGTCAGGCTAGAAATATAATGAATTCCCTAGGCATCAGTTAACATTTAAGCGTTGCATCATTTCCCTGTGCAGCTTAATCACTGCATACACACATCATCTCCCTTGATTTACAGAGTTTTGACTCTGCCCAGTTCAATTTTATGTTCTCCGGGAAATTTAGGGGAGCGTAGTTATCATCTCTAACCCCAACTTAAATAAGATCTCAGTTGATTCAATCAGCAGGCAAAGACATTGAGATAATTTACCTTAAATCAGACTTTATTACTTCTAGTCTTCTATTGTCAAATTACTCCTAAATTATTGTGGCAGGGAACTAACTTAAATAATAGCATAAAAACTATTTATTGAATCAGAAAAGAAAGTTGATCATGAAAGCAGGTGGCTAGAGTTCAGCCTGAGATGCCCCTTGCTACCACATATATTTTCTTGTTTGAAGGACAAATCATGTTCTTTTATTGCGTCTAGCAGGCAAGTTGCAAATCTCTTGGTACAGTATTTCAGGATTTATTTTGTTGTAAATAACTGATAACATGACTTAACAGAGGAGGAAGAAGTTAAATTATTTTCTCACATCCTAAGTAACATTATATTTGCCCCAAACAGAAACATTTTGTAAAATTTACTCTTTCCCATATGCATCATGAATTACTAAATTTTGTTACTGTGATCAAAATCAATGCATTAATTTCATTGATAAGAGGGTATACAATGCAACAGAATCATTTAGTACTGTTTGAGATAAAATTACATTTTCAGTTTCAATCATATAATTGTCTTACATATTAAAATTTAACCACATTAAATATGTTGCCTTGAGTTTCAGTTTTAATAATCTATTTATTGACAGCTAGAAAACAGAGTTATTAATATAACAGAAGCATACAGAATAATATTTTCCTTTTTATTTTTCAATATTATGACCAAAAAAAAGCTTCATTTATAACAGAATAAGATGCTCAAAGTCCAGATGCCTTGTTCTTCAGTTTGCTTTTCTTTGTCAATGTATGAGCTTTACATGGGACATATTTATGTAATCTGGATTGGACTGTGCTGGAGCAATTTATTCACATCCATGAATATGCAAGTATCTTCAGTCTAAGTTTTGTCTTGTTATTATTTGATTACTTCAAGGTCTTGCTTCAGGTCAGTTTTCTCAAGCTTTTCAAACAGAGATGTTTAAGGGTAGTTAGGTTCTTAATTGCTGGGGAAGATCTGTTAAATACTCAAGTAAGAGGTGTTAAATACTCATGTAAGATATATTAAATATAGTCTTTCTGAGTCTGGTATTTTTCAGCATTGGCTTCTTCTGTGGAGAAATGTGAGCAGTCTGGGTCAGATTGCTAGATATATTTAAACGCAAGACTTCAAGGAAAGATGCTGTGTTACCTACAGACACAGAAATTCTCTACCACTCTCTTCTATCATACTCAAGATCACAGTGAAACTTATGAGATTTTCTTTTCTTCCTTTTTAGAAAAGTAGTTGTAAAAGACTGATTTGCTTTTGCTGTTTAATGGCTATGCAAGACTTGTGATCATACAAGCACTGTACATTTTCAGGAAAGAAAAGAACATTTTGGTTTTATAGTCTGTGTTTTACAGTTGGAAATGGTGAGTTGTCCCTTACTGACACCTGCCTTTGATTATCACTCATCCCAATGCACAGACAACCTGTTGGAATTGTGCATTAATAGTACAGCATGTAAAAAGAGATGTCACCAGGGTTTTCACAGATAATAAGCTTTTAAAAAATATGTCTGATTTCTAATATAAAAGTGAAAAGATATTAATGACCTTGCTCCTAACCTAGAAGAAAGTGAGACATTCATTTGCTGCAAAGTGGTATAGCTGCTTTGACTGCTTGGCACCAACCTGATTTACACATAAAAAGAGTCTAGTCCAGTGATGGTAAATGTATTTCCTGCACCATTTTACCTATTTGTTCTTGTTTCATCCCTAATCCTGAGTTTGGATGACATGAATAAAAAATTCAGAAATACGTGCACATGACTTGGAGAAGATTTGTTTACCTCGGCTTGCAGATTCCCTCCTCTCCCATGGGGGAATTATAGCTGCCACTGAATTTAACTCCCACTAAAGTCTTTGAAAAGAAGGGCAGGATATTTTTCAGAATTTAGCTTGCAAGAT
Organism: Callaeas wilsoni; assembly: GCA_013398955.1. Classification (NCBI taxonomy): domain Eukaryota; kingdom Metazoa; phylum Chordata; class Aves; order Passeriformes; family Callaeidae; genus Callaeas; species Callaeas wilsoni. Next base: position 183,886 of record VWPU01016469.1, on the reverse strand, counting down.
AATGGCAGGGTTGTTTGCTGGCAAAAGAATAATAACATAGCTAATTCTTAAGACGTGCATTCTGTATTAGTTCAAATACCTCACTGTCCATCCACATACCAAGAAATTTTCAATAGGTTCTTGCTCATCATATATCCAGGAAGAAGTCTGAAGCCCATGGTTTCTTGTGTAATGGGCAAATGCCAAATATCTTGCTCCATGCGGGGAGGATCTGTGTGCCTGTACTATAAAGGAAGTTTAATTTATTATAGTAACAATCCTACTCTTCATTTGTTACCACAAGAGCTGATTCAGGTTCTTTTAAATATTTCGCTATATTTACAAGGCTTCCTACCATGCATCTGAAGACAGTTAGCACTTACTAGTAAGGGCAGTGGCCTGGCCTGCAATTGGCATTCCTGTGAGAATGGCCTGTAGTCTCATATCAATGCCTGGGAAAGTCATTGAGAAAATTATTCTGGGAGGTATTGAAAATCACCTGAAAGGCAATGCAGTCGCTGGTCACAGCCAGCAGAGCTGCATGAGAGCAAAGTCCTGCTTATCAAACCTATTTTCCTTTTATGACAAGGTAACTCACCTAGTTGATCAAGGGAAGCCAGCTGATATAGTCTTTTGGGATTTCAGTAAAGCTTCTGATACTGTCTCTCACAGGATCCTTCTGGACAAAACGCCCAGCATTCAGTTGGATAAACACATCATGCAATGGGTGAGCAACTGGCTCACAGGTTGGGCGCAAAGGGTTACAGTGAATGGGGTGACATCAGACTGGCCACCTGTCACTGGTGGGATTCCACAGGGCTCCATCCTTGTCCCTGTGCTCTTCATCATCTTTGTAAATTACTTGGATGCAGGACCGGGAGGGATATTAAGCAAGTTTACAGATAATACAACACTGGGAGGAGCTGTTGAATCCCTTGAGGGCAGAGAGGCCCTGCAGAGAGACCTCAACAAATTAGAAGGCTGGGCAGTCGTCAACCGTATGAAGTTCACCAACAGTAGGTGTCAGATCCTGCACCTGGGATGGGGCAACCCTGGATGTATGGACAGACTGGGGAATGAGAAAGCCGGAAAGCAATGACACAGAAAGGGACCTGAGGGTCCTGGTCAACAGAAAGTTGAATATGAGTTAGCAGTGCCCTGGCAGACAGGGGGCAAACAATGTTCTGGGAGGCATCAGGCACAGAATCGACAGTCAGGCAAGGGAGGGGATTGTCCCGCTCTGCTCTGCACTGGGGCGGCCTCACCTTGAGTCCTGTGTGCAGTTTTGAGTTCCACAATATAAGAAAGACATCAAATTATTAGAAAGCATCCAAAGGATGGTAGGATGGTTAAGGGCCTTGAGGGAAAGCATATGAGGAACAGGTGAGGTCACTTGGTTTGTTCAGCCTGGAGAAGACTGAGGGGAGATCTCATTGCAGTTACAACTTCCTCCTGAGGGGAAGAGGAGGAACAAACACTGATCTCTTCTCTGTGGTGACCAGTGACAGGACCTGAGGGAATGGTCTGAAGTTGTGTCATGGAAGGCTTAGGTTGGATATTACAAAAAGCTTCTTCAACCAGATACCTTTGGACAATGCACTTTGGCACATGGTGTAATTCTTGGAGTGTTCTGTGCAGGCCCAGGAGTTGGACTTGATGATCCTTGTGAGTCCCTTCCAACTCAACATATTCTGTGATTCTGCAATGACCTAGAACCTCCATGATGGTTGTGGTCTCTAGACTGAAGACTTTCATGCTTGGTGAAATTCACTTAATTCTAAATGGTAAAGTGTAACAGTGAAAGAGATTAAACATGGCTAAACAGACCCAGAAATGTAGTAGTTGTTTCATTGCTTTCAGTCAAGGTATTTTACTAAAATAATTGTTGGAACTAAATTAGGGTGCAGAAGGAGATTGAATAAATTTGGATCATTTTGAGTGTTAAAGGTTGTCAATGAAATTGAAAAGTAATAGTACATATTGTCATGCTAGATGAGAAAGTTTTGTTACAACTCCAGAATGTCCGGCAATTTGCATTTATAGGTCATAGGATATCATTTGTCATGCTTACTGGATGCCAAAACAGATTTCAGCAAGAATACTGATTTTGTGTTTTGACATTTGTTTTGGAACAAGGAAGGGGAAGAGATCACTTGTTTGATGTTATTTATTTGCAGCCACCCAAACAGACTGATTGAACTTGGCTCTGTTGCACAGTAGCTTTCAGTGCTGTCTATGTGCGACAAGACCCAGAGTTGACCTGAGTTTTAGATGGGTGTGAGTAGACTTTTATATTTAGACCAAAAGCTGTAAAATCAATTTGTATTTCAACATGAGGTAAACCCCCTGAAGTTTTGCAAATAGACTAACCAGAATTAATTGGAACATGAGTAAGGCCAGTTGTTTTCTTTCAAGCTTGCTCTTAGTCAAGAACATCTACAATTTTCTGTTTTTCAGGTTGCAGCAAACCCTTTAAAGTTTTCTTTAAGTCTCCAGATAGAGTCTCTATTTTTTTTTTTCTATCACCCCTATAATTTGGATTTGTTTCTGCTGTCTGCTTCTGTCAGCCATCCCTGTTGCCCTCCAGATGCAGGGCTTGATGAATACTCAACCCTGGGCTCCCCTACCCTGCACCCAGGGAAGTATATTTTATCTTTTTTGTGAAAATGCTCATTTGCAGTAGTAGGTACAGTCTCCCAGGATGATATTCACATTTCTCACTCTTTTAGCTATCACTTTGCTTCTGCCTCTGGTTAAATACCCCTTGACTTTTACTGTAATTTAGGAACCTGCATTCTCTCTATAATAAATGATTTTTGTAGATAACAGATCCCACTGACCAAAAATTAGATTCCTAAAACAAACGTTGGCTTTCAAAATAAGACATAGCATTGTTTAAGGCTTATTCTCTTGTCAACGTCAGTAAATATTAGTCATAATTTTTAGTTTCCTATATAAATTGCATATCCTGATACTAGTTTTCATATAATCATTGGATTAAAACTCCAATTTCAAGAAGATAAAAAAACCCAACAGAATATATTTATCAATATATAATGAAATAACAGGATAGCTTTTGGACAAGTAAATTTTTGATACTCAGATAACTCACATTCTACCTTTCATTATGCATTTGTGAATGATTTTTTTCCCAAACTCACACATTCAAGATTAAAGAAAAAAAAAAAAAGGCAGCCAGAACTATTAAATATTATTTTGTTATTATAATCCTTGGAAAACTCTGGAAAGATAATATAATACCTGGTGCTTTGGAAAAATATTACTATATGCTGTAAGCAAAGCATAAGACTATTTCACCCATGAGGTAGAAGTACACTCTAACTTCAGCAAATAGATTTCAATATAAACACACTGTTGTGGTTTAGGAATGGTATTCCTCAGTTTACTGCTCCCACCAAAATACTCCAAATCATGACTTACTGGTTCATTCCCCTGTCCCTCCATCCGTCTTCCCTGCAGCAGGATGGAGAGGAGAATTGGAGGCACAAGAGGTAACGAATACTGGTTGACATAAGAACATGTTACTGGAAACAGCAGTGAAATACGAAAAGGAAGAGTAACAGCACCAACGTTAATCACGAAGAGTACATGGGAGGTGAACAACTCACACACGAGAGCTCACCAAGTGTAAAGCCCCAACCACACAGGGCTGCACCACCACGCTACGCCCCCTGGAAGGGACCACTTCCTCTGGACCCACAACATGTGGTGAGGCGGAAGAGAATAACCTCTGGGTCCTGGCCATGCCCCTTCTGGCTACTGCAAAAATTAACCGTGTCCTGGCTGGAATCGGGACACAGACCAAGCAGCCCATAGTGGTACATTATCACCAAAGCCTAAACACTGATCTCTGGAAGCATTTGCTTGTCATTTTGCCTATGGTAAAAACTAAATTATAGATGAGTGGGAACCCATATTTCCTGTGTTCCTTAACTTCACTTACTTGATGTGATATTCAGTGGTTTCCAGACAGAAATAGAGGGAACAAAAAGCTTATAATTTCATAAAATATCATGTAAAGTAGTGTCATCTTGTTGGATGGTTTTGTTACATTTAAATAGCTTATCTGTGTATGTATGTACTAACTATAACTTTGTGAAACATGTTGCTGTCTTTGCATAGTTATGCTCAATTAGCACTTCCAGTGAAACGCTCCTTCAGAAGTAGGTTATTGTCACCAAACATAAAACAACTCACACTATTGGAGACAGGAAGGTATTTTTATGACTGCTTTGTATTGGATTCTATGGAACATATGGCTCTTAAATAAGGCAGGAAAAGTCACAGAAGGTGGATTAACAGCTTGTACATCTACTTGTTTTTACAAAGAAATCAATGTGCATTTCAATTAATTTGTGTTTAGGCAGGCAGATGAGGAAATATTAAGTTAAAAATCAGTAGGGAAGCCATTAATACACAATGGTAAAAATTGATTCAGTTTTCTGTGTAATAACTCATCAAACAGGATTTTGGAGTTAACAGCTGAACACTGGGTACTGATTTTGGTCAGGCAAGTTTGAGAACAGTTATTCCTTTCTTATTCTAAATCCGTTTTTGAAAGATTTCATAATCCTGAAAAGCCACTCTCTGTCTAGTGAAACACATCAATCTTCTACATACTGTTAAGTTTTCTTATAGTCTTACCCTGCAACAAAAATGAAGGCAGCTTGCACCTGCAGATGTGAATGTGGACACTTCATTAGATAAACTAATGGCCCCATTTACCAAGCACATTTCATTACAATTAAAATACACTTCCAACAGACTGGGGGTTAAATTAGTCATGAGCTGGTATGAGACACAGAGTAGGTTAAAACACAATGCATTTTATATGGGAAGCTAATTTCTAGCTCTCCAGTGGTTTTTTGTCTCTCTTTAAAGTGCAAACCTTCGGCCAAAGTGACATAGTTCCTAGCTGTTTGCTTTTATACAGAAACTGAACTCTTTCAGTTTTTTAGATGCACCTAATCCTGTAGACAGTGCTTAACTTTAACCTGTGAGTGAACATCCAGTATCATGGTGATTCATCCAGCCAAGAAGCATTCTTGCTGTGGTGCTCCTGCTTCCCCCATTTCCTTCTGCGGAAAGAGAGAAAGGAGGAAGGTCTCACCTTCATATGGACCTACCCTGGAATCCAAGCCCTCTGGGGTACTTAAAAACAGACATACCCTCTCTGAAGTTGGCTTATGAAACTAAAATCATCCCTCAGAGTGCCCTCTGCAGCTCTATCCTCACAAGAAAATCTCTTTGTGTGTCATATCATTATATGTACAGAACCTGCAAAACTTTGTTACGCCATGCCAAAAGCTTTGATGTGGCTATTATATGTCTCTTACCTGACACTTCCAATAAGGAAATTAGCATTTAGGACTGGTTTTAGTGCATCAATCAAACAAACCTGTGCTTTCAGATTAGTGGGCATTATTATTTATAACTTTCACAGTGATTGTATCCACAGGTACCTGTCAGAATCTCATTTTCTTGGCCATTGTACAGACCTACCATAGGAGACAACTCCTTCTAGAATGAGTGAGTACAAAATGTGAAAACACAGCATGGGTTGGCAAGCATGAGGCAGGAGCAAAAGGAAGCAAATTGCTGTGCTATTACTGAAGGCTCAACTTACTCTGCTTAGATGTTGTCAGTTTGCAGCACACTGTGTCCTTGCTGTGTGCTACTACACAGAGAAATTTGTAAGTACAAATATCACTCCTGTTCTTAATGGGCACAAGATTTTGAAATCATTTTGAAGAGGATTAAACTTTTCGTTTTAGCATATGTGTATCAGGAAAATAAGTTCATTTCTGTGGGGCAGGCAGAGTATTTTTTGTTTGCTTCTATTTGGAGTTTTTCATGATTTGAAATAGTAAGAATTCTACATTAGATTCAGATATGGCTCTTTAAAGTCTTTAAAGAGGTCTAAATTTATCTAAGAAATTAGTATATCCACACCACTAAGGAAATCCTGTCAGAGGCACAAGAGGCACTGTACCTATGCATATTCTTCAAAAGCAGTCAGCCCACTTCTAAAAATCACTTCTAAGATCTCCCCATGACCAAAATACTGGGCTTTTTTTTTGCCCTATGAGTCCCTTATGGAAAGATTTTCTTCTTTCAAGTACAGTTTCAAGTTTATAGATATTAAGTTTTCATTATATTGATAGCAAGCAGAGATCTTTTAAGAAAGCATGGCTTGAACAAGATCAGGCCTGATCACTTCTTAGTCTCTTGTGTTGGTATTTACATTACTGAATACATTTGTGACCTCAGCCCAGTTACCAATGAAATATATCTTTTTCACATGAAGAAAACCAAACAAGGGTATAATCACCTCTCCAAGTAACTGCCTTACAGAAGTTCTGAATGAAATTTTCAGGTGGAACTTACCCCTTCTGAGTGTTTTCATACCTTAGATCTGTCTTTTACCGCGCAAAGCATTTTTATACAGTCTTATTAAAGCATTTCAGTTGAAAACATAATTAAGTGCCAGCTCCCAATATTTTCTGTCTATAAAAATCCTTCTTACATAAGAATGCTATTACTACTGATTTAAACAGATGAAATATTTTTTTCTCTATGCCTTGTAATATAGATAAAACATTGACATATATGCTTGAGCACTGACAAAAATTGCAACACTATAAGATTTACAGTGTCATTCCATGAACATCTGACTGATGTCAAATGGTTCCAAGCATTAGTCTTAAATCATTAAAAAGGCACAGCTGTAATACAATTAGTACATAATCTTATCTTTGTAAGTATATTAAACTGTAGTCTACTGGGTAATCTTTTTCTTTAGGATAATTCACCTTATTCCTAAAGCTAGATATGCCAGATTAATGGCAAACTATGCTTTCCATTCTGAGAAGTCAGAAAATATATATTTTCTGCTTCTTTTCTGTTCATGCTGAATTTATTTCTATAAATAAAATTATGATTAAATCTCTTCCTTTTTCAAAGTCTTTTTATAAAACTTGAAGAGAACATTTGAAGATAAGTCTTCTAGGAGTCTCCTCTGGTTACTTATCAGTCTAATCTTATGATTAAAGATCTGTTTTCAAAATCCTGCTAGGATTTGGTATACCATGGGTTTAATGATGTTTAAATTTGTTTCAGTTCTTCTGACTTAGGAGAATCACTGTTTTGACTTTAAATTTAAGATTAATTCAGATCAAATATGATTATTATAATTAATATGAAATAAACTAAAGCAAATAAACAAACAAATAGTTTGTCTTGGCTTTTTATATAAGCTGTCCCAAGATTTTTAGGAGCTTTTTCATTGCTTCTTTGACCCAAATATCCTAACCCTCACGTATTTTCATATTAAAAAGTGCATATTGGATTGGCTAGTTTATCTCAGTTTGGACCACAAAAGACAATTTTATAAATCCTCAGGACATACGAGACATTTGAAAAACAATTGTAAAAGCTGAATAGAAGGAAACCAATAGTGAGAATCAAGACATTTTACAACAGATATACCTAGTTGCCTTTTGCATTCTAATTGGTAATTAAATGTCTCTTAGGTGAAGGAATGAAACCAGCCAGCTTAAGAGTGGCTGAAATCCTGTTATGTACTCAGGATTTTAGTTAATAATATTTTCATGGTAACCAAATAGAATCAACTGACTTTATAGAGACTGTTGTTCTTCCTGAAACACTGTCGTGTGAGAAATCTCAAAGGAAAAAATACGATATTTAAGTCGCCTTGGTTAAAATATAGTGTTTTTCTATTTTTCAGTTTTATAAAAAGCACACTCACAATTTTTAAGGGCTCTGGCCAGTAAATCAGGATATTTTTAAAACCAATTGATTAAAAAAAAATTTAAAAAATAAGACTGACAACTAGGCCCTACAGAGCCACTTGCTCACTCCCCCGCCAGCATGATGGGGGAGAGAATTGGAAGAGATAAAGTGAGAAAACTTGTGGGATGAGATAAAGACAGTTCAATATGGAAAGCAAAAATTGTACACACAAGCAAAGCAAAACAAGGATTTCATTCACCACCTCCTATGGGCAGGCAGGTGTTCAGAACTAATGCTCTTTACAGGTAATTTCTTTGTAGGGTTCTTTAAAAAGAAAAGGATTTTTAGCTGCTTACTTCAATAGTTGCAGCTTTGTTCTTTACGGAAACAAAATATTTTGGAAAAAGAAAGCAAATAAATTGCAAATTCATGATACTTGAATAGATTTACTTCAATTTATTTTTCTTTTTCTTTAGAAGTCAAAGCACATAAAGACTACAGCAATGCAACCTGATAATCAACTTTGTTTACATTCATTTCAGTGAAGTTCAGCCCTGTGCAGGCATCGCTGCGAGCACTGTGGAGGTATGGACTGAATGTTCAGGAGCTGCCCTTGTGAGGTTTTCCTAGAGCTGGGATGAATTCCTTCTGACTAAGCGCTAAGCATGTGAGCTGTGACATTCTATTCAGTAAGGCTATTTGTAGCAAGATTAGTATGTGCACAGCACTTTGGGAGAGCTTCTGTGCTGTTCTGGGGTCTACCAACACAGCAGTAAAAGAGTAACCTCCTTTCTCCTGCAGCATTAATAATTTCTTCTCAATAAGAACCTTGCTACTGCTGAAACACTAATTAAAGTCTATTGCTATGGGTTTTGCTAGTGTCTACTTGGTACTTACATATTTGTGCATAACTAATTATTCTAGGTTTCCTTTTTAAAGTTTCTAAGAAATTATGCCTATAGCTTACTAACACATGCATAGAGACAGAAACTGCTCTGAAGTAGCAGCAAAATCCTTCCTGCTGGCATAGTGTAATGGAATAATCAGAACAAAAACCAAGTAAATAAATTATTTTACTCCTGAGCAGGCTCGATATTGGTTTTTTTCTCCCTTAAAATAAAGAAAATAAGGCTCGATGAGCATCTGTTGTGATGATGGTATTTGAGATGGTTTTTGGAATAAAATTTGTAACATATTTTTGTACTTTCATCTTTATTGTTTCTTCAGTCTGTAAAGAACTTGTCTCTGAAATTAAAGAGGGGACACATGGAGAAGAGTTTGCACATGTCAATTGAATTAAAAAAGGCTTTGTCAGCTCCGTAAAAAATGTCTGATACATGAACTAAACTGTATTTAATTTGTTAATTTTGAGAGTGCTCTGAAGTGAAAGCACAATATCAGTCTTAAATTAGAGTTCTATTAAAAGAGATGAAATCTCTAATATTATTAGTAACTATTTATTATACATAAATATTTTCAATCTGGATTCATACTCATAAGAAAACTTATATCCTAAATATTTTAAGCATAATTGGAACTTCCCTTTTACTTTGTAAGAGGAGATAAAGTTACTCCATCTCTAATGCCACAGTTTAATTTCTTCTAAAATTATGAAACTTCAATTTTCTATCTAAAGAAGAATGCCATCAAATTAGCATGCCATTACATTCTTATACTGTCACCCTAATACAAACCCACTCCCTCAATAATGCTAATCCTGCTTTCCTGTAGAAGCCTAATTTTAAAAGTTGACCATTAGTTCTGCATTTTTACACCTTGGAAATAATATATTCTTTGACTTTTCTGCATGATTAGTACTCTTTTCATACAAGTGTTTAAAAAAAGTAAATTTAGATCATATTAATCTAAGTAGGTGTTAAAAAAAAAAAGGTTATGCACCTGATTAACTGTTGAAAAAGTTTTTTCACTAAGTTTTGAAATTTTTGTATACTCAGAACTAATGAATAATTTTTGTTATCCATATAAGTGTCCAAGCACTGTTTAAAATCTCTTTTTCACTTGTTTTCTTTTATATTTCTTTTTCTTTGATTAATTTTTGCAATTTAATTGCACTCCTATATTTTTCATTATGGAAGATGTAGAAGCCATCACGAAATGGAAAATAATATATGGCTAAATTCAAGTAAATTTCTATGAGGCAGTATTCACCTTTATGACCTAATAGTACTTCATCTTCCAGAGAATTCTTGCTACTGAAGCAAATGCTTTCTTAGTTGTCATCCTTTTTTGGTCACGGACTTATTATTTTCCCTTTTGACTCTTCTTTTTATTGATAATTGATTGGTTCCTTTAAATAATTTGTGCAAGGTCATGCAAAAATATAACAGCAAACAGCAACGCAAAATTCTATCAGTAAATGAAAAAAGCTATCAAAAAGTAATCTGCAACAAAATATCTGTCTTGGGAAACAAACTTGAAAATAAGACTCAAATTACTCTATAGGCTTAGTTGCATAATCTAGACCTACAGAACAGCAGAAAAATACCAGTAACATGGAAAATCGGAGGTTTAGATCAGTTCATAAGTTGAGGTTTTTTGCATATCTTGAAGGTCAAAGTACTCAATTTTTTAGGAAGGTACAAAACAATTAGAAATCAATGAAAATACTTAGACTTCAATGATACTAAGTTCCGTAAGAGCATCGTTCCTTGGATTGCAGCAAGCTGTCATGCCAGCTGACTCTCACAGTCTCATTAGCAGTGTTTTGGTTCCAATTCCCCACAACATTTCTTTTCTTGCTCTTTATTCACCAAAGATATGTCTCCCCCTGTAAGAGTGTTACTCATACCTCTTTTTTCCTCATCTCTAATGTGAAACAAATATAAAAGGGTTTGCTCTTTTCTTAACTTCCCTGGACAGCTTTTTTTACAGATTGTCCCATATCATATTACTGAAAAATATCAGAGAAGATTGAAGACGTTCAACACAAATACAATTTCCATGGTAAAATTGTAAGGTTAAAATGAAGCCTGTTTTATCAGTGGAAGTTTCTGTGCGTGCATCTTGCGCTCCTTCTTCCTGCTTCCTTTACCCTTTGGTTTGTGTCACATTGTAGGTAGCTCAATGCATATACTCAAATTTCTTCCTTCCACAAATTGTTTGGTATCTGTCTGCCTTTGTTGCTTATCCTCCTTTGATTTCAGTGACGTCATGAAACACCATCTGTTGCCGTGGCAACGATCAGCGGTGTGTGGCGTGATCTGCAATGATTACAGGGCTGCACTGCTCCACTGTTTTTTCCAGTCAGTTCACAGGGACATCTTTTGTTTTGCAGGATATTTCAAGTTGTATTATTAACATGCTTAACCAATTTCGTGCCTATATAAGTGCCTATCACTGTAGAAAATACATTTCCTGAAGGGCTTCCCATACACCCTTTTGTGTACGGACAGTCACATTTCTTCAGCTGACATTTATGCCTTTGAGTGGCGTTGCCTTACTTGTGTGGAGAAGAACATATGGAAAGGCTAATTTCTGGTGTGCAACAGCACTTAATTCTTCTTCCTAGACCTAGAGGCAAGCAGGCCCAGAATGGGGCAAGTTGTGGGTAGTTATTAAATGAGGAGGAGATTGCTGTGCAGGGGGCTTTCCTTTAACAACACTGTCACAGAAATCCTCCTCTTTTTTATTCCCTTTCTTTTTAAGAACAAAGATTGAGATGTGATTTACAACCCACATCCATGTTCTGAAAAAGGAGAATTTCCTGATGACATGTCTGCCTGTGGAAAAACTTTGATTCAGCTGTTAGAGACGCAGCCACAGCTCAGCCATTCTTATATGGCATGCAGTAAACATTTCTTTTTAAGTTTCTTTAGTTACAGTTTGCAACTGGAGGAAAAGTGGACAGAAGATCTCATTCTGCTTAAGTTTGAGGCCACAAATGTCTCATACTAAGATGTAGCTATGAGGTTCTCAGGCAAAATTTATTAACGTGAATAAGCTCAGCTAGCATCTTTCTGCGATTTTACATTGGGCTACAAAATTCTTATGTCAAATTGTTCCCAAATGCTTGCCAAGAACATTAAAAAACCCAAGCATGTTCTGCTTGAGAGGTATTTACCTAAATCTCCCTCTTTAAACTTTATGATTATTTTACTGTATGTAACATCTTTAGGGAAGTTAGGGGGGAAAATATAAATATTCTATCCATTCCTTATCATCCATTAAGTCCATAACTGAATTTTCCTTTCCATCCTCAAACCACAAAAAATCTTGATGAAAACTGTTGAACAAAACCTGCAGTGGTGAGAAATAAGACAAGTGAGAAGAAGAGTTCTGCTACACAGTGCAGATGAGCCACAGTCCTGTGACTGGGAAACACTGTTCATATGACTGAAAAGGACTCTTCATGACTTTTTATGATTTTCAGAATCATGAGACTCTCAAATTATGTTTACTTTAACAAATCATGTGGTGCAAAAGAATGGGTGCTTACAGCAAAAGAGTTGGTGTGCTTCTGGAGCATGTTCCTATTTTTGTTGCAAGAAAAATGTTACAAAAAGTGAGAGTTTGCTCACTTGAAACCCAAGTAGAGCAAACAGGAACAACGAGATTTACTTCAGAAATGCTTTTCACATCTGAATTGAAAGCTGACCCTTAATTGAAAGCTGCCCAGGGATGTTACAGCACTTGTTGCGAGTACCTTTCTTTAAAGGAAAGCCAGTTTGTTTGTTGTTTTTAAATTTTTTTAAAAAAAGAAATGTTATGTGCTCATATTCTTTGGATAACGCTTGAACAGCCCTGAACTGTACTCCATCATATGTTTTTCTTCCATATTTAGATTAAAGGCTACCTAGGAAACTTCAAGTATCTCAGGGATTTTCTTTGTTCCCCAAAAGAAAGTTTAAATAAATTTGAAAAATGTAATTAAATAATATTTGTAATGCTGTATAAACATTTCTAGCATAGTATCTTGAAATACTAACTGAAGAAAATTTGCGTTTTTTTCTTTGCTCTCAAAATGAAAGTCTTAGGGAAAGAAATCTTCCCTTTTTAAAAAGCAGCTCAGCCAAACAATTCCTCTATATGTTCTTTCCCCTTCAAAGAAACAAAACAAGAGGACATAAATAGGTGATGAAATCTGTAAATTATTTTGGACAAGTTTGCATTCCTGTTTTAAAAATCAGTGGCAAAAGGAAGGAATTTTTCTCTCCTTTGCTGGAATCAAAAATACTCTTTGGTAAGCAGGAATGGTTTTTTATACCTTTATATTTCGTGAAAACAGTTTACTTTGAGATCACTGTACACTTTAGATTATGTAATGGAGGGGCATTTATATATATATACATATCTATCTATATCTCTATATAAATGTAATTCCTAAATTACCCAGCGGATTTAATTTTCTTCTCCTGTCTTTTGCTCCTTGACAGTAAAGAGATGAACTGCTACAAAACATAGAAATTTTACAAATAAATTTATACTATAGAAAATGCATTAATTTTTCAAGCACAGGTTTTGTTCTTTGATAGGTAAGGTGGATTAGGTTGCTTATTTCCACTAATTCCTTATACTTCTGGGCATGGACAAATATGATCTGCTCGTGGACTGCAGACAAAGGATTTCAGTCATTCACTTCCATCTTCTCTGTCTGTTGCTTTTCTAAGTCTAGAAATCAGGGAGGAAGACTAAAGAATATCGTTAGATATTCTATGGTGAACTGTTCTCTTTCTTCTAAACTTCTGTTTTTCCCGAGTCTTGACAGTATATCAACGTGAATCATGTGCTTGCATATAGAAAGAAAAACGGTTTTTGTGGATGAGTGCTAGTCATGAATTCATTTGGGATTTTGACATAAAATTGCAACTAGTCATCTATCTAAGAATGTTGATGCCCTAATATGACAATTAATTATACAATAGAATGAAATCATAGAACCATCACTGATTGTTTTCCTGTCTGGCATTTAATAAAAGAAATGCGACTACCAAAACCCAGATATGGATGTAAATTAGCCTGGTTCCTTTCACTGAAGACACATTTTTGGGTTGTGCTTCTTGTAATTTCCAGTACATATCCTGTGGATGCAAAGCAGTTAGTGTTAATCAATTAATTATTAGTTAGCTAGCTTGTTAGTTAGACATTTGCGGGCCTCACTAGCCAACAAACATTTGCAGCCAATGGTCTGTCAGTCAGCACAATCAAAGGAGTGAATTATTTGTAGAAGAATGCACTGTATGTAGCCTCAGTATCTGAAAGACTTCGATGTCTGTTGTTATTTACCATATCCTGTGTATCTGACCCAGCTTTGAAGACGAATGTGTTGTGTAACCTAAAGCTGCACAAGTTCTGTCACTGCTCCATGCAGGCAGAGCTGGCACTGGCAGAGCCTGGATCTGCTGTCCCGGGCTCTCTCCCTTAGCTACGGGAATAAACTGCTTTGGATCTGACTGCATGTCAGATTCCAGTTATTTCTGCAACAGACCCTTACACTTAGGAACCAAGAGTATCTGTTCAAAATACTAATTGTCTGGGCATAGGCTGATAGTAACTCAAGTGTAGCTTCCAAGGACAGGATAATGTCTCTTTACTCAGGCCATTGATGTAAGGAGGGGGTAATATTGCACAAAGGGTATAGAAATCTGGAAGAAAATAAACCCCCTTGCTTTCCAGATGGCCCTCAGAGATTAAAGGGGCTGGGTATGTCTGGATTAATTTCTGATTAGAACCAATTCAACACTGTGAGTCTGGTCACCCACATTCAATAATAATTTTCACAAGCACAGATTCAGAAATAGCATAGTTTACCAATCCAATACTGTGAGTCTGGCTGAGTTCTGTAAGAACTTTCACAATCCAAACTCACTAATAATACACTTTATTGAAACAACAGGGCAAAACATTCAGAACTGCCAGTGATAAATTCACTAATCAGTGACTGTTAATATGTGCCACTACAGAAGGTATAGTAACAGAGATGTGTTAGTACTATATACATATATATATACACACAGTCTGTCAACTGATCACAAGCAAGCAGAGGTGTTTCCCCTTTTTCTCTTCCTTTTTTTTCCCCCAGAACTCACTTTCTTTTATACCATAACTTTTGGCCCTTCCCAAAGCAGTGAAACAATTTTGTGTCTTATAGGTGGAGCTTTGGTGACTGTGGTCATACATGTAAGGCATGTTCTTTTTCTCTTCATTTCCATTCTTATGGGTAAGAAAGTTAATAAAGAAATGGGGATCATGAGGGTCTGTTACTTTTGGTCAGAATTTACAGTTGATTCAAAAGATAAAATAAAGACTTTGTTCCACCTCCACCTGTTTTGGTGGCAGTAAAGACTGTCTGACCCCAGAGGGTCTTTGAGCTTATCCTTATCTCCTTAATGGACCAGATTTACAGGAAGGCTTGGTATGCATGGTAAAGGGGGACAAGGACTAATGGCTTTTGTCTCTTGCTGAAACAACATCAGGCCATGAGTCCTCTGCTTCATTGCAAACATTATCCAGTCATTACGTCCTGCTTGAGCCAGGTGCAGGATAAGCGAGGGGCCCAGTTCACGTTTTTCCCAGCCAGCCTCATCACTTCTTCTCTGACTTAAACCTCAGATTTAAGGCTCTGACTGTAGCAAGTCTGACAATTTGCCACAGATAAATACCTGATGATGATCGTGCACCTGTACTGATGCAAGTGTGCACAAGAGAGTGGAGAAGGCATTAAACCTGCACTCTTTTTCTTGATTCTGTTTAATATCCTTTCAAGAAATTGATCCTACACTGGGAATTGAGCATCTAGGAAATTTTCCATGCATGACGTGGTGGCGATTAGCTGGGGTTCTTAGTGAGGATCAAATTTCTGTACCCCATTAGCCTAATTAATAAGCAAACAATACTAAATGTTTTGCATTGTAACAGAAATCTTGTCAAATAGGATAAATGAACCAATACATACCTATAGTTAAAATTGCAGCTGTTTCAGTAATAGTTGTGACAAGACAGTTTTGCTCGTTGTACTCTGCTTAAGGGAGAGTACTGCTCTCTCTTGGCATGGAGCATTTTATTATGTAAATATTGCAGTGCTCCTAGTCCCTGTTAAATTTAACTACAGACTTGCTGAAGGTCTGCTGGCCTATAACAGCATCATTAAAGTTTCTAAGTGTTATTAACATACCAGCTACTTTCTTTTGGGAGGGGAAGATATTGTGCTGAAGATTTAAAAGATTTTTTTTCTGTGTCAGAGCTAGCTGAATCTGCAGGAGAGAAATACTTGAAACATATCATCTGTTCCTCTTATAATGATGCTTTATCTCTTTCAAATGAGGAAAATGTTTAATGCAAATCGCTGTCTTCATGGAACATACTATTATATAGCACACTTGGGATTTCCTCAGACACCTGTATCCTATAACTGAGTGTCTCAGGTGATATTAACTTTTTGACTTAGGTATTGAAATTTTCTCCTGAAGTACAAAGAGTACTGTTTCAGCATATTTTTTATATTTCACTGGAGGAGGGAGGTGCCGAGGGGTTTATTTAATTTGTCAAGTTCATCCTTGTATCCAAAAATTTTTGCATTGATTTTTTTGTTTGTATTTTGCATTTTCTAATTTCTAGCTTTTTTATTCTGTCTGAAAAACCTGTCTGTCTTTCTTATAACTCAAATAACTGATGGTTGTGAATAAACATTCCCCTTGCAAAGAAGTAATGAAATAACCTCTAATCTTGGCTAAAATGACAGCGGTAAAATAAATTAAAATATTATTTATATCTACTTTCAGATATTTTACTTCTTTTTCCCTAGGAGTTCTTTAAGGTACTCCAGAGTTACAGACATAGTATACCCTGAAGACACACAGCAAACATATCTCATGCAAAATGGCAATTATGATGCATCATAAATAAATTTGATTACAATAGCAGAATTTTCTATATGTACTTGGACTTCAGGGCCCCTTTCAACTTTCCATTTCTCACATTTGTCAAAGTAATTCCACTGACTCTATCAAAAAATAGACCTATACTGCCAGTTACACCAATATCCAGATAGCAAGCAGTTCTAGCTCCCTCTTCTTGTTTTGAAATCTGTTCAGTAGTTTCCTCTCTGCTGTAAAAGTGTCAAGAAAAAGAAAGGGCTTTTCTCTTAATTACTGTCTCATTCAGGAAGGAACTGTATGGTTTTTATCTGCAGAATGCATATGCTTATTTTAATACTTTATATGGTTACTCCAACATCAGGTATTAAGCAGCTTTAGATTCTAATGCAAACATTTCAGATGCATGTTAGAAATTAGAATATTTTCCTCTAGGTAAGAAAAGAGTCAACCAGCTTTATGAGGGCAAGGCAGAAATGTGAAGATAATTAATTATCCTAATGTGACTAGGATATTTTCACTTTAAAAAAAATCAACAATCAATCAATTAAAATTCATATTGACTGAATAATCACATTGACTGAAAATTTTGTCTGGAATGATTTTACACAGATAATTGTAATTTGGTAATATAAAGCCTTTATTTAAGGAAAATAATTTTTAAAAAGTCGAAATAAATAGTTAAATAGTATATTTTGAGTGAAAAGTGCATGAAATAAAATGTTTCATTGAGACATCAAGTTAATTCATGAAAGCTATGAGCACTCAGATGACTTCTATGCTTGGGTCCTCATGCCTTGCTAAGAATATATGATTTAGGTATGAGGAACAATTAGGAGCACCGGGTTCTTGAAATCCATACTATGCCTGAAAAGTGAAGTTAAAACAAAAGAGTTGAATTTCTCTGTTATCTTTTTCAGGTCCAACATCCTGTTACAATGTTAAAATTTCTCTTTAGTGAGTATCACTTTGAAACAAAAGCAAAGCAAAGCAAAATGAAACTGCTCCAGCCTTACTTGGCTTAAGCTCTCTCACTAACAAATAGAAAAAAGTGCAGTGTAAGAGATAAAGG
Source organism: Callaeas wilsoni (assembly GCA_013398955.1). Taxonomy (NCBI): domain Eukaryota; kingdom Metazoa; phylum Chordata; class Aves; order Passeriformes; family Callaeidae; genus Callaeas; species Callaeas wilsoni. Next base: position 166,231 of record VWPU01016469.1, on the reverse strand, counting down.
AAATTTGATCAAGAAATGGTCCAATGGAAGAGCTCTCTGCTTTTAATATGTGACAATCTTCACTAGCTTCTTTTTTCAGAAGGATTAAAAAATTAAAAATACTTCTAAACAAACTTAAAGAGTGAGTTTAGAAGACTAGCTACAATAATTTAGGATAGGAAGAGGAATAATAGATAATTCCACAATTAAGCAAAAGTAAGCAGATAAAAAGCTGGGTTATAAAGGTGTCCAGACTCTTACATTCTAACATTCTGTAAACTTGGAATCATAAAATTACATTAGTTGTTTTTAAAATATTTTATAAAGAAATTTGAAAATTTAAGGTTCAGGGGGAAAAAAAATAAGAAACACATAACACACACACACACACACACACACACACACACACGGAAAAAGAACCCACAAGGCCCCCTAAACACAATCCAAACTTTTAATGTGTTTAAGAATTACTGTGTTTACTTTTTTTTAATTCATAAGCTAAATATACTTTGTTGTATTTGTTTCTCTCATTATGGCCACAAAAATGATCAAGAGTTCTGGAGCAACTCTCCTTTGAAGACAGGCTGAGAGAGTTCTGGATTCTTTAGTCCAGAGAAAAGGCTACCAGGAGATCTTATTGTGGCCTTTCAACATATTTTCAAAAAGCAGGCCTGTAAGAAAGGTGTAGAGAGACTTCACCACAGCAGGTAGTGACAGGATAAAGGCAGTGGGTTTAAACTGAAGGATGGTAGGTTTAGATTAAACTTCTGAAAGATTTTTTTTACGATGAGAGTGATGAAACGTTGAAACAGGTTGTAGGCATCACCTCTGGAAGTGTTCAAGGTCAGATTGGACAGGGCTTTGAGCAACCTAATCTTAGAGAAGATGACCCTAACCATGACAGGGAAGTTGGACTAGATGATCTTTAAAGGTCCTTTCCAACTCAAACCATTCTACAATTCTATGATTTTATGACATTAATTTTTTTTTCCTGTGAAGCTTGAGAACAAGAGACAGAAAAATTCCAATAAATTCAAACTTTCCTTTGGTAAACATTCCGGTTGTTATTGATAAAAAAAAATATTCCCTAAAATGCACAGTGAATGATTACTGGAAGACATAGGATTTGTTGTTTTCAACTTTTTGTTTGCTTGTTGAGGTTTTTTAGAGGAACCTCCATTTAGCCTCCTGTACCTTCCATTTTTGCATGCGCAGACTTTTATAGAATTGTATTTTTCTACAGTCTAAGTAAATACAGGTTTTCTGGGTTTCTAAGAAAGAAAAGCAAATTAAGAGTGAGTGGCCAGTGTCTGAAGCAGCTGCATGTCACTCAGATTAAAATAAATAAACTGCAGCTAGATTTTGTATTGGGTTTATATTGAAAGGCTTCAGTGTGGGATGGGGGTGTGCAGGTTTTTATCAGAAGAGACTGGGAGCTGACCCCTTGTCAGAAAAACCCAATTCCAGCTGGTTCCAAATCAGACCCACCACTAACCAAAATCTGAGCTCATCAGCAACTCCAGTGCGCCCTCTGTGATAGCATATATAGGACAGGGCAAAAAATACTACAAAGCTGCTGTGACAGAGAGAGGAATAAGGAAAATGAAACAGCCCTGCAGACACCAAGGTGAGAGAAGGAATAGGGAGAGGAAGTGCTCCAGGCACCTGAGCAGAGATTTCCCTACAAGTCCTGAAGAAACCATGATGGATGAGGTGTTTCCCAGAAGTTCACAGAGAGACCATACTGAAAAAAATACCACACTGCATCCAGTGGAGAGACCGTGCTGGAGCAGTTGGATATGCCCTGAAGGAAGCTGCAGCCCATGGAGATCCCATGCAGGAGCAAACTTCTGGCAGGAACTGCAGCCAATAGAGCAGAGCCCACACACATCTCTTCTGGCAGGATCTGCAGCCTATAGGGGGGCCAGTGCTGCAGCAAGCCATTCTTGGAGGATAGCACCACATGGAAAGGACTCTATTTTTAATTAGAAATAAATTAATCTTCCCAAAGTCCAACATGTTTTGCTCATGACAGTAATTGTTGAATGATTTCTCTGTCCTAATCTTAAAATATAATCTTCTTCATTTATTTTCTCTCAGTTTTCTGCTGAGGAAGGAGGTGAGGGAACAGCTTGGTGGGCATCTGGCAGACAGCCAGGGTTAACTGATCACAGGTTTATACGGGAGAAGAAAAGTGAACAATTATTTCATACCTAAAATGCAAGTTGGATTTGTATTTTGCATTTGCTGTGTTCATGTTAGTACTTCTTTTTGAAGATCTATTTGTGCTGTAAATGGATACTGTTGCATCTTTACAGCCTTTTACATGACTCTTTTAATGTTTATTTTATTATTGATTTGTTTCGTTCACAAATCCTTACTCTTTCCATTAGAACTTCATAAATTATTTTCATTTATCACACATTTGTAAGCTTCAATAATGCAGTATGTATAACAGAAGAAGCCCCTTCTTAAGAGATGAAAAATTAATCAATCTCTTGATCACTAGATTGGAATATTGCAAATTCTTTGGCAGATTATGTTCTGGGTCTCAGTCTTCCTCATTTTTCTTTCAGTGCTCTTCATTCTCACCCAGACATAATGTGTTTCATAATCATTATTATTTCCATCTTGCCTAAGGAGTTGAAACATCAGCTCTACAACAGCTCATTCCCACAGCAGTCTATTCTCTGATGAAGAATTAGGTCTGTTGCCTCATACCCGCCTCCTGTGTTTCATTCCACATCTGTTCCACAATCCTAGCTTGATATGTTCTGCCTCTCCTGACTTTTTTTCCTCTCATAATATTCTCCACACACTTCTGGAGGAACTAGAAGGACTCCCCTTCCCCCAAGTCTGTGCACTGCGGGGAGAGCAGGGGGAGCATCTCCTCAGAGTGAAAGTGAATTGATAGATCAGGAGAGCTGCTGGACTCACCACAGTCCCCTTTCTTCAGTTTATAAGAGCTGCCCTAGACTACTAAGCTGAAGTTTATTCTGCTTGCCAAAAAGCCTAATCAGATGCCTCCACCTTGAGAGGCAGTAAATTGAGATGGAAAGGTAACCTAAGAAGCTGCCTTTCTCCTTCCCAGCAGCTATTATAGATTTATTCACGGTTTCCACAGAAATGCAGATTCTCTTTTCAAAGTTTGTTCACATTAACAGAAGGTAACTTATATTACACATAAGCAAAAAACTGCACTGTTTTTTCTGAGTGATAAATGCATTTGGGAATGTTTTATCATAAAAGCATAGTGTTTAATCAAATACCAGTAGCCTATTAAGATATAAATTCACAGCAAGTAAATACAACTCTGGCTTTAATGTTTGGTGCTGGCTGCACCACTCTTATAAATCTGTTTAAATACTCAGTCACATTACATGAGAAGTGATCACTAAGTTAGACAAGGAAATGTTGTCTGCCTACCTACTGGACCGACAGCTGTTTTCCTCGATGTTTTTCACTCTTGATTAGTGCCCACCACAATTGAAAAGAGTGTAGAAGAGTAGGAGCATAGGCCAGTTCTGCTACAGCTGTTTCTAATCCTGCTTACCTCCTGCCTTTTACTATCAAAAGCTAGAAGCTGCAAATGCAGTATCTTAAGGTGAGATCTTGGGAAAATGTATTTGAAATTTAATAGCAGTCATGAGGTGGATATACTAAAAAGGGACTTTGGGATGCGTGGAAGCAATAATAAAGGGCAAGTAAATTCCGAAAGCTAACTATTAAAATGTGTTCATGAGGAAAAGTAATGTAGTTGGAGGAGCCATTTTTAATAAAAATATTGCTTGCAGGAAAGAGAATTGTATGAACTAATGGAAGCTCAGTATGAACTTAACCCTTAAACTGAAAGGGCGAAAAATATGAGAACAGGTAGCTTGTCATATTAGAAGAGATGGTTAACATGGTCATTGTGGAGGCATGTCCACATCATGCTAACCATTGACTTTTTTCAGACGAAAGACTAACATTTGTTTCTTACAAAAAGGTGTTGCACTATCTCTAAGGATTTCAAAGTTATTGTGAGGAAATCCAAATTTCCAGAAATTAAAAGATTAAAACTAGCAAAGCTAATTAAGGATTTATGGAAAAAAGTACACAAGTCATAAAATTAATTTATAAATTAATAAATATTCCAACCATAGGTGTTGACTTGTCTTTTGAGATTAGATATGGGTTATTTCTCTCTCTCGACGCCTTTCTTGATTTTTGCATTTTTATCTCTTGATTTGAAGTGCTAGAAATGTGGTATAAGTTGGACAGTTAGATGACGGTCTAGGACCTTAGATTAATGTCTCTCAAGTATTTTTTAAAATGTCTCTTGCTAAAACTGTTGGGGTCCCATCAACTCTGCATGTTACCTCCCTACATGGAAGGTTGATGGTCACCAGAAGATACGTCTGATTTCCGTGATATCAAATCATCTTAGACCGCAAGTTTTCTTCACATTCATGGAAATTCATGCTAGGATTAGAGCATTTTTAAGGCTGTTCAAATACCCCATGTTTACTTAACATATCCATTTGTGACAAATGGCTTGATATTAACCAGAAAATCCTCTTTAAGTCTAAAGAAATAAGGTAAAATACAAGTGTAAGTATTAATTTACCACCTCCAAAGTAATAATCAAATTTAGAAATCTACATTAAGAAAAAAATGAGGCAATTAAAAAAAACAACTGAAAAACAAGAAACACCTTGCTATTCACTTTAAGACAAAATTATGCTTTGGACATCTGTTTTTTGATTCACAAGGGTTTTCACAAATGCCTAGCACTGCAGGCTGTGCACCTCAGACAGTAGCATTCATTGCTGAAGCATGCTGATTTTACAAATTGTTTTTGGTTTCTTTTCAAGGTCATCCAGAGAGGCTACTCAAATTTGGTGTTTTGCCATCAAAACATATTCCAACCACCAGCAAAACCCTTCATTGGCTTCTTCTGCTGACAGAGACTACAGTTTCATATCATCTTTCAGCAGCACGCTGTCCAATTCCTATAACACAGCTCCACATGGCAGCATCTCTGATTTTTCCTTCATCTTGGTGGTTGAGGCTTTATGTGAACTAAACTTCTACACCATTACTGCTTGCAAAAGTTGAGAGTGGATCAAGCAATCCAGGAGTTTCATTCCATTTCTAAAGTTAAATGACTGTAACTGAGGTTTGTGATAGTCTTCCTAGGACAGATGGACAGCAGCTGTCATTCATGGTAGGAGTTTGTTTGGGTCTGGAGTATAAGGTATCATTCTTGTTGATGGTTAATATTTACCTGGGCATTATAGACTGAAGGCATATTTTGTATACAATACTCAACCTGAAAGGACACATTTGGAAACAGTGTTTTAGAAGTCTGATGAGTATGAAGCAAATATAAATAAAAGAGGAGAGCAAAACATTCCAATAACTTTATTTTTGACTGTGCATTTGTTTTGAAAAAATTGAAGAGGGATATATGTGCGATAAATTGTTTTATTTTGCATATTACATCTTGCAGTTATTGAGGGTCATATATTCATATTTATTACAGGAATTCAAAGAGATTATATTAAAGTATCTGAAGAAGAGCATTAAAAATGGAAGAAAACTGCAGTATAACCTATGACTATAATATTGCAATATAATATTGCAGTGATAAATATTAACTTATTGTCTCAGAATTATGAAGTTTTCTGATTTATTTCAGCTCAAGGGGTTTGCAAATATTTAAACATTTACATCCATGCACATTGGTTTGAACAACATATTACACCTAGGGCATCTAAGTACTACTTTTTGTTGAATTTATAGTTGCACAACATGTGCAATAAAGCTGGGAAGAAAATGAGACTGAGAAAGAGGAACTATATGTGGAAGGGTGTGGTACAGGAAAAGGGGTGGGCGCCGATGGGGGGATAAAGCTGGATAAGGAGACAGGAAGGGAAAGCTTATATTTGCTGTATAGGCAGACAAGATAGAAGAATCTGGCCTAGCTTCTGTCTAGTAATGAGTCCACATGTCAAAATGTAAGTGTATTTAAGAAACAACATGAAGTATATGCAAAAAGTTGCAGCTGAGCTGAACAAACTATTCTGTTTCTTGGTTTTTTAGTTCTACCCTTTGCTACCTCAGACCTACCCAAAAATCTGTAAAAAAGGAATGTGTGACATTTCATCCTAGCCTGGTGGCAGTGCCAATAACATGCTGAGAAAGTCAAAGAGGCAATGAAAACAGGAAGCACAGTATGAGTTGAGGATTTAACTTACCTTGCTACAAATTGGAGGAGCGTGAGGCCGAAGCATGATGTTGTAGATACACATCATGACTTCTTCATTAAGTTAACAAAAGAAGGAAAACAGCATAGCTGCACACAGTTTTTCCATGGGGATCTACAAGAAAAACAGAAAGCTAGCAGGAGCAGCCAAAAAAAAAAATTCGAAGGCAGCATAGGAATCATATTGGAGCCACAGAGTACAAGCATGACACATGCCAGTAAAGACCTGAGAAGTGATAAAGAGAAATAGGTAAACAGCAATTTAGAGGAAGTGAAGAAATTAAGAAAGCATTTTAAAAATTTTTTTTTTGTACACAACAGAAAGAGGAAGCTTTCCAGAGAATCTTAAGTGGTTACAGAATAACTAAAATATAGAAAGAGTACCCTAAGTAGACAATGGTTATACCACTGATTTTTTTCCCATCTGTGTTAACTATGGAGGAGTTTGAAGTGTAGAAACAGGGACTATTCTTTAGAGAATGTGTGTCAGAGGTTTTGTTTAAAATTGAAGTATTGGCAGAAAAGGTGAGTGGATCAAGGAGACGATGTGAGCAATAAGAAATCACCAGGAGCAGGTGGCTTCTGCCCCAGAGCTCTAAAGGAATTTGAGTGTGAAATAGCTAAACTACAAAATGTGGTGTGTAAAAATCTGACTCCTTGTTAAAGGACAGAAAAGTGGCTCAAACAATGCCAATTTTAAAAAAGGACTCCAGTGGAACATAAATGAATAAAAACTGTAATTAAGGAACTTACGGATGCATATGAGATGTCACAAAACTGGTGGAGTTCTTTGAAAATATTAACAGGCATTTAGGTAAAGGAGGTCTGACTACCATTCCTTTGAATTTGCAGGGTGCTTTCATTTATGTATCCCACTAAAGGTTTTCCAGAAAACTAAACAGAAGTATTTTTAAGGGTAAAGGCTAATAAAAACATAGGAAATATAGGACAGGAATAAAGGAACAACCACACTTGCATTGAAAGACAATTCATTGCAGAAAATATCCATAATATTTATGGATATTTAATATCCCTAGATATCTACACTGTGTTCTTTGGAGCTCATCATACGCACATGCATTCTGGAAAAGGGAAGAGAATGACAGAAGTTGCTGATTCTGTTAAACTATTCAGTATTGTAAAGATGATTTCCAGCTGTGAAAAACTGCAAAAAGAAATTACTGAGAGCTGAAGTGACAGCTGAAAGCCAGTGTAGACAACTGCAAGTCAAAATCCCTGCTTGAACTACTTTCCTTCAAATATCCAAATCCTATTCTGCTGCAGGAATAATGCATATTGAGTTAAAAAATCACCTCTCTGATAATCCAGCTTCCAGATTCTCAAATTCTGTACACCATACCTGTGCTGTAGCTGTCTTGAAATGGCTGTAAAATGAATTTACTCAAGGATCAGAGTGCTGAAGCGCTTGTACTGTGAAGAAAGGTTAAGTGTTGGAGTTGTTCAGCCTCGAGAAGAGAAAGCTCTTGAGAAACCTAATAAGACCTTTCAATACCTAAAGGAGACCTAAAGAAAGAAACAACATATAGTGATGAGACAGGTGGGAATGGCTTTAAACTGAAAGATAGTAGGTTTAGATTAAATATTAGGAAGAAATTCTTTACTGTGAGTGTGGAGAGGCACTGGAACAGATTGCCCAGAGAAAGTTTGGGTGCCCTATTTTTGAAAGTGTTCAAGGCCAGTCTGAGTGGGGCTTTTAATGTGTTCCTGTCCATGGCATTGGGAGTGAAACTACATGATCTTTAACGTGCCTTCAAGCCCAAACCATTCTATGAATCGATGATTCTCTGACCTGGCCCCTATTTACGTGATAGAAAATGCATAAATCTTAAAGGAGGAACAAGCACTTAAACCAAAGCTTACCTATGAAAGCATTAGGATGATTTGATCTTTTCCTCCCATCCTTCACTCATATCAACTGCAAATGTGACTCACTTAATTGTGACTGTGCTAGTATCTAACCATGATCAGAATAATTTTATGATGGCTAAAATGCAAATCTCTGAGAGATTTTTCCTTTTTTGTTCTTTAAAGTAGAGAGGATGCACTAGCTAATTACTCCAGTTTATTGACTGGAATCCAAACTCTGTGAAAAGACTGCAGAATCAAAATGCCATGGGAGACAGGGAGCCAGGAATGACCATCATGTATAATATTACAGTGGAAAATTATACATTGACCATACTATTTCTGAAATAAATTCCTTTCTGGAAAATTTTCTATACCTATTTTTAAAGCAACATGGAAACTGATGATGTAAGATACTGATTCCAAATGGACTGCTCAGGTGAGAAAAAACAACCTGAGAATTTTATTGTAGTTGCCATGCATTTATAAAAAATATTAGAGTGTGAAACATTCATGTATTCTGACATGATCTTCTGCCTGATTAAGTTTAAAATGAGAAAAAATCCCTTAGATACAAGTGTATAGGTAGAGAGAGTAAAAAGTAAAGTCTTTGCTCAGAACCTCTTTCATGTCTGCTTTTGATTTGTGCTATTCTTAAGCTACATGATCTCCATATTTAAGTGTCTGTTCTAAAATTGGAAGAGTTTTTATTGGCTGTTGGCAGAAGACAACATGAATAAGAATATCAGTCAAAGTAGACTATAATGTGTGTGTGCATGAAGATATGTGGGTGTGACTAAAGAAAGTATTTAATACATGCCAAGCACATCCTAATTTCCACTTTTGACTGCATTTTATGTAAATTAATAGACCATTTAGTATAAGAAAGTTTGATGGCTGATATAAAAACATTTTCAAGAGAGTGGACTAAGTAGGCATAAACCTTATTTCTGAAACATCAATTTCAGACAAGTTCTCTGGTGGACTGCTTGGTTCAATATGTAGTTAAAGATCTTTTGTTGGGCGATGGAGCGGGTGGTGGAGCTGCCAGTCATGTTAAGCTGACCAAACTTCATTACTCTTTTACAAGCAGTTTGACAGAAAGTAAAGGTACAAAAAAATGTCCCTCTTATGGTATAAGAGCAAGATTAAACTCAGTTGGATTATGAGGATCTATTAATTGTGGAGAAAATATTCTGAATATTCTGACCTTTTCTATTTCTTCAGCTTCTTATTTATACAGGTCATTATTTGTGGGACTCAAAAGACCTCCTACTTCAACTGGTACATCTGCATTGCTGCAGTGTGTGAAGGTTCATAAAGGTATGTACCTGGAAAATTATGACTAATCATCATACATAATGGTATGAACATGTCAAATTTTGACTCTAATCAAGCCCGAAGATCAAGTTCCACATACAGTAAGCACACATGCATAGACTGATTCAGTCACACATTGTGGTTTAGTCCTGTGGCAACAGGAACTTAAGTTGGAAATTAGTTTTAAAGATGAAATTAAAATTTGTCCTGTAGTTCTAACTACGGCATAACTTTGTCAGTGTTGTGCTTATCTTCACCTTTAGTGCACTAAAGTCATTAACTCCTTCGGTTAGTAACCTCCCAGTTATTCATCTGCATAAATGAGGCAATGGTGTAATTTGCACAGTGGACCAAAATCAGACCAAGTGGTTGAACCCATAGCCACCTCCATAATTATGTACTTGAGCAGTTGCTCTGACTGCCCTGAAGATCCAGCTCATGCAGTTCCTGTTGCGTACCTAAACCAATGGGCACAATTCAGTGTGTAAATTAACATCCTAGGTGGAGAATCTGGCCATTCCAGAGATTGGCAGTTTCTGCTGCCACATCTCATCCAGAGAGTTGCAGCTTCTCATGCGGCTACTGGCACCATATATGGGTCAGAGACTTGTAAGTAGTCTGAAAAAATTGCTTTAGAAGTGCAAATAAATAGTCTCTGTGCAGCTAAGTAGATAGGAGATGTTTTGTACCGTGTTTAAGTAAATTATTAGCAATAAATCATGCATGTTGAGAAGTCTCAGAATTGTGGGCCAAAGCGGAGAGGAGTTGGCAGTTCAAAGAATCTCACCTGATCCAGCTAAAGCACCATGAATTTTCTCACACTGTAGTTCCCACAATATGTTCATGATCTGATTTTTTTCTAGCCAGAAAACAGTTGTAAAAAAACAATGTCTATTGTTGTTCCTTTCTTAAACAAAAAAGTTTTCACTTCTTTAATGGTAATTACTTGCATTTTGTATTATAAAGTACATTTTAAACAGTAGTACCACAGCTTTCATGATAACCAAATCTAGAAAGCAAAAATTTAAAAAGGAAGATTTTTAAGAAATTCAAATAAAAATATCATTACTATTATACTTTAATAGCTTCCGCATTTAATAGTACCAGTAATAAATTTCAATCGAGAAGTAGCACATGCTTTCTTTTGCAGTTCAAGATAACGAAACCTCTTTCAAAAACATTAACTTGAAAGTGTATAATAGATGAACATTGTACAAGTAAATGTGCAAAACAGAAAAAGCAGGGCACCAGTCCATATCACTCCTACTGATAATTGGTCTAGCAATAATGCTGAACAGAAAAAATATAGCTTTTCCTTTATTGATTTTTCGTATTTCTGATTAACTCTAAATTGGCTTTTCTTTTATGACATGAAACGGAGGTGTAACCAGGCAGTGTGACATATTACTCAGAATGGAAACGCTGTTCATTGAAAAGGAAGAATCAAGTTCAGAGGATAAGGCAAGAGGTTGTTATGATTATTAAACTGGTGCGAACTAAAACTGATTTTTCTGAGAAAAAAGGATGTGGTAAAGATTTCACCTTTAAAGAGGAGCTGAAAGTAATGGCGTTATTTATCCTTTCAAATCCAATTAATAAAGCTATTAGGAGTCAAGTCAAAACAAGCAAGAAGGTGAGTCTTCATGCAACATTTAGCAATCTTTCCAAAGGTTGTTGTGAAAATAAGAAGATTACATTAGTTGTAAAGAGTCATTCACAGGAAGAAAAATCCTATCAGGGCACTGAGTTCATGACACTTGAAAGGCTGGAACGTATTAAGAGGAAACATCTTGTACTCTTCTCCAGTTTTTATTCTTTCTGAATAATTAGCATATACATATTCTGCTTATTAGTTTTCTTTTGCAGGTTGAAAGAACGTAAATTGCTAATACGTATTTAGAGCCCTCCCTGAGAATGACGTTAATAAAAGATTTTGGGGGGAGGAGGAAGGGTTCAAGACAACAAATTTGGTGGGAGGAGGCAATGGGAGGCACGGAAGGAACAGAAAGTCAAAGGCTCAAAAGTGGAGAAATGAGGAACCCAAAAGATAACCTGAAAAATGGGGACAACTCCAGCAGCACCTCTACTCCCTGGAAACAGTCAGAGGAACTGGCTGATGGACATGGCTGGAAGGAAGATTCTGAGGTGGAGAATTCCTTGATCTGGCCCATTCCTGTGTAGCTTGCTGAAGTGTCTTATGAGCTTATATTGTTGACCACTGTCTGTTTTCTGTGTACAACACAGAACAGATCCCAGTGAGAGAGCACTTACATTGACAAAAGCATGTGTGTTGACAGATTCAACAGTGGGCCTGCAGGCTGACTGGGCTCTAATGAGAAAGGTGATTTTATTTGTCTGCACCAAAACAGGATCTTTTGTCTTAGAAAAGAGAATAATGTACTGAACTCTGAAGCTAAGTAAGGTAGATGTGTAAATGTTTTCCTTGGTTATGCAGGTACCTGTTAAAAGTGGTTGGTATGCCCAGCCACATATCTTCAGGCCTTTTTTGATTGTTTGGGTATTTTACAGACCAGTAAGTAAGTAAAAATTGTTCAGTGACTGAGAGAGGTCAGTTCATTTTAACATACTTATGTGGAAAATGTGTGAAATAGACAAGACAGTAAAAAAGATGTACCTAGGTATTCAATTGGTGTTAATAAACATCACTTTAATTTACAACATTGATATCATTGATCCTAGAATATCATTAGGTCACTACCAGCTGCACTTTTTTAAAGATGACGCTTTTTCTATCTTATAACATTCAGACAGTAAAAATATTCTTACAGATTTTCTTACTTGCTGAACAGACATGCAATAAGGAAGTTTTTCATTAATTAGATGTATTCTATTTAATGACACTTTTCCTGGTTTCTTGTTTTCCTTTTTTTTTTTTTTTGATTGATACTGGAAGACATATAATTGCATAGACTGTAATAATGACATACTTAAGATTGAAAGCATTGAAATCTTAGTTCCTTTACTAGTAAGGTAGGGAGGTTTTGTAGTACAAGACCTTCAAACTGAATTCATTTTCAGTAGTCATTCTATTCTCTTTCTACATTTCTGTTTATTGTATTGTCAGCCACAAAAACCCCAAACCTAGTCACAGTAACACAGGAACATGCCGTTGCTTACATGGAAGTGTGAATGCGAGGATACCATATCTAGTTCAGGAGCAGGGTCCAAACACCATTCTTCTGAGATTCAAGTGAAATAGGACATCCAGTTAGTTAAAAACAGGTAATTCAGCTTGTCATTGTCATTGTTGTTGTTGATATTGATCTTCACATTCTTTTGATATTGGGATCAAATGAACACAGGATTGTAGCATTGAAAGGTTTTCTCAAGAACTACACTGAAACAATAATAAGGTGTACAGAATAAAACATCAACTCACACATTCTTCAAAAAATCGGAGTCAATAGCCATACCAGAATTTTTTCTGGAAATTTTCAAAAAAATTAATGGGAAAATAATAGTTAAACAATCTTGTAAAACTCTGTTGTTGGCCGAGTTTTTATGCATAGCTAGCAAGAACAGTTTGCTTTGGTTGGGTTATTTTATTTTGTTGGATTTTTTGGCAGATTTAGCACTTGCTTACAGAATACTGGAAATTTTCCGAAAAGCGTTCATGAAAACGGCATAGAGAACACTTTGTCACTGACTCCCTGCAACCTGGTTTTCATTCAGCAATATCTTTATCTTGTCCTTTTTCCCCATTGTAGGATTACTCTATACAATATTTTCTAATGTATCAGCCTTGCTCAAGTATCTCTAAGTAATGAGCTTTCCATCATCCTACGGTCTGACAGAAAAAGCTGTGATAAGCATTTTATTAGTCTCAAAATCTAGTTAATAATAGTTAGCATTTGGACTAGACAATTCAGGAGTTAGGTAAGTCACGATATTTTTTTAAGTAACAACAATACTTTAAAATGCAGTACTTCATTCTGTTTTATTTTTATTAGTCTCTGTCTTGAAGGCAGCTGCAGATAAGGTAAAATCAGCCCACCTGAACAAGCTCATAGGCAGTATGAGAGCCGTAGTTACACATGAGGGACCTGGGCACTTGATTCTGTTGGAACCACTGAGCATTCGACTTTGGATTAAGCATTAGATTTATATTTTCTGTCAAGGAGCACAAAGTAGAGAGGGCTGCTGCAAGAATTTAAAATAGAATTCAAAAGTGGAATTAAATGATGCTTAATGTACTAAATCTAAAATACTGGATATGTAATCAAACTTTGCACCACAATCAGTATGGATTTCTTCTTACTATGAATGGAAAGAATAAACATACTTGTGTTGCAGATTTTAATCCAGCTTTCATGGTGCTAGAGATTTTGCATCAGCTACTGTGTGCTTAAGTATCCCAGAGTAAACACACATAAACACAAATTTGGATATTACCTTTTGATTTCCATTTTCTCTTTTTTTTTCCATTTTCTGCATCCCTCCTATTATTCAGAGTAAATTGATGACAGATTTCAGTTTAATTCCGTGTTGTACCTCACTCCCTGGTCGTTGCTTCCCTCTTGGTGTTTTTTCCACTGTTGCTATCTCCCATAAAAAGCATGTTTCCTTTCCTTTTCTTTCTCCTTGTGACTAGTTCTCTTGGTGTGTTAATTTTAACCATAAAGCAAACCTTTCTGACTCCTATTGTCTTTCATTTATTGTATAAACCAAGGATGAAAAACTAATCCATTTGGGCTCTATTAGAAGTTCTTGCATTTCTGTCCACCGTTATGTGTCATTACACCTCATATTGAACTGTTAACAAGATTTCTGTATTTCATAATGTAAGGATACATTGACACAATGACACAAATTATAGTCAAAAAGGTGAGGTGATATTCTCTAATATTTCAATAAAATTTGAGTAGTCTTCATTCATTCAGTACTGTTTTCTGTAGTGTTTTGAAGCAGAAATTATTTACCTACAAATTAATTTATAAAACTGTACATTTACCTATTTTGAGTTGAATTTCTTCCCTCTGTCCTGGTTCTTTCAAATTAACTATACTTATATTTATTACCATGATAATTTTCATAAGAAGCCTTTTAATCACAATATCATAATAAAATTATCAGAAATCTGAATATTTCAGAAGGAGACACTAACGATTAACAGTAATCTTTCTTTAGTTAAAGACTGATGCGACAGCTGCTTTCCTCTCTCAATTTGTCTCCAGTCCTGGTATTCCTTGTTTCCTCTGTCACCAATATTGTTATATAGCCCAATATATTTTTTTGGCATTTTAATAAAACCATAATCCTTGTCCTATTTTAATAGAATTGGTTTCTAGGAACTTCTTCTGCAATTTGCATGTAGTTATGTTTGTCTTTCATCATGTAATTTGAATTTGTGTCTTTTTTGTCTATTTTATTAAGATGAGTCATTTCAGTACTGTTTCTTTTCCACATTAGTGAAATTTACTGGATTTTAATTGATATGTACGTACTTTAAAATGTTACTATAGCTCAATAAATATTTTAATATTTTTAATCGATTTTAAAAATTTATATAGGGTATTTATTTATGGACTTGCAAAGTGGATACCTTCTATTCTTATAGTTTCTTATAATAAAACTGATCAACTGAAACCTCTTTTGGTTTTTCAATATATTCTTATCAACCTAAAGTAATTTGCAGTATATTTCTGAAAACTGTACTTTCCACAGAGGCGGCATATCCTACATAATGTTTTGGAACAGACTGAATTGGCTCCATAAAAATTCATTCTATGCTTTCTAAACGTTTTTGTTTAAACCACATTTGAATTTCACATCCGGAGGATCATCGTGTTAGATCTATTGGGGAAAATAAAACTGTTAAACTAGAAAGTCTGGTTTTATGACGAAAAGATGGAATCTGATATATAACGAGGGAAAGATGTCTGTAAGAAATGTACTTTGTTTACAGACTCGATACAGCAACAGGGTGAGAATGAGCTTATTTCAATGTCATTTTAATTTAATTGTTCCTTTCAGTGGAATCAAATTCCTGAAATAATGTGATGCATCTGTGAAGAAGGCAAATCCAATTCTAAGATGCTCCAGGGCAAACATTTCCAAAAGAAGTAAGGAAGTTTTTGTGCCATTGTACAAGGTCCCACACCAAACTCATCTGGAAAACTGTTCAGCCATATTCAAGAGAAGAAATTGAAATGAGAAGAGCTACATATAAGAGCAACAAGGAACATCAGGAGAATGGGGAGTTCGTACTTGGAAAGGATTCTGGTAAAAGAGCACAGCTTGTTTGTATGAGCAAAATGAAGATTGAAAAGGGGTATGATTACTGTCTTGGAATACATTATAAGGGAAGCTCTTAGAAAAGAGAGAAACTGCTAAAGCTAAATATCAGTGTTGGCAAAAACACAAATGGGAATGAACTGGCTGTAATTAAACTGAGCACAGATATTGCAAAATGCCTGACTATCAAAACAAAAAAGTTCTGAAAAAGCTCTCAGATCACAAAAACAGGGCCAAAAATCTTGGTCAAAGATTTTTGCCAAATACGCTTCTAGATTCATCTTGCTATCATACAAAAAACTAAAATGCCAGAATAATGCTCAGTTTCATTGTTATGTTTTGAGTGATTCTTTTTTGAGCTGCTCTGATTTTTAATGGTTCTTTTTTATTTGCAACCCATATATTTTGTGCTGCTTTGATTCTGAAGAAACTTAAGAATACTTTTAAGTTGCTTTCAATGGTCAATTTTTTTTTAACTCTCATTCCACTTGTACTTTACATCATATGCTAGTTTGTCATCACTTTTTCCTGAAGGTTTTTCTCCTTTCTTCCCACCTGTTGAACTAAGGGAAAGAACATAAAATTTCAGAAAAAGTGTGGAACTTCCTCAAGTGGACACACAGATCACTGTTTTTGAAAAACTATGCTATGATCGATTTTAATCTCAAATTCATTGCATAGTGAAATCCAGAAGATGTATAACCAAATAGGAACCTAAGGGCAGGATTACGAAAAATTTAATGCTTTTCTGATAGCGACAAGTAACCATTATTCTACGCTGAAATCATTAGATTTTTTAGTGAGTGGCCGATGGTTTGATTCTATGTGCTAAAGGACAAACCATGTGCAGCTTGGTATGTACTTGCACATTTTTCTCTACAGCCAATAATTTTCAATTGCTTAATCAAATTGTCTGTAAAGTGGGAAGTAAATGAATAGGAAGGATCCACGTGTTTAACATATAATGTTAAGATTTTTATTTTT
This sequence comes from Callaeas wilsoni, assembly GCA_013398955.1. Classification (NCBI taxonomy): domain Eukaryota; kingdom Metazoa; phylum Chordata; class Aves; order Passeriformes; family Callaeidae; genus Callaeas; species Callaeas wilsoni. The sequence continues at coordinate 149,577 of VWPU01016469.1, read as the reverse complement.
TATTAATTTCCAGTGCTCTTTGTTCATCACCTAATCGAAACCACTTTTGGAAAAGAAACACAGGTGAATTCATTCAGGTTTGAAGTGAATATAATAATCCACACTGTGATTATCTTCAGAATTGTTTAGAGATTTGGATTAGCAAATACACGGAATGTGTGTTGTTTAAATTGACTATCCTAGATCTTTCACATACACGGCACCAGAACAGGAGGTCAGCCTCCTGGTGTGTCTTTCTTGCTGTTCCTTATGCTGAAGAATAGCAAGGTGATATTCCAGAGACCAAACATACTGTTGATGTACATATCAGATATGAAGATGAAATCTGTCAGATATATTCAGCTCTTCCATAGAGCTCAGCACTTGAGCTCAGTCAAATGTCATAGGAACGTTTCATCTCTCAAGATCTTGCTTCTTTAAAGTAGTTGAGGCAAGTTCTGAAATTTCAGCAGAGGGAATACAGACAACTGACTGAAATACAATACCATAAACATCTTCTGAGAAGAGCAAAGGCACAGGATAGATAAGACCCCTTTGAAAGTTCCTGAACCAAAAATATATGATATAATTGCTTCCAAGAAACTGCCTTTTTTATGGTACCTGTTCTGAGTGGACAGAAGACACAGTGAACATATGCCACACTACAGGAATCTGCTGCTCTGAACTACTCCAGCTGCCATTAGATCTTCCAGCACTGCTTAATTTCTTTAAATTTTATTTTAATTCAAAATAGTATCTCTAATGAATTGCTATCTCTCAGCTACTATGAGTTTCTGAACCACCAGTAGTACCATGGCAAGTGTCACTTGACAGTATTGGCTGACTCATTGCAGCCTGGACCCTTCTGTCAGGTAGTATATTACTCACGACAGAATGATTTCTGTCTGTCCTATTTAAATACTTCCAATTTATGTCTATAGAGCATCATGCCTTGAAACTAGTTCATTAACTTTATGTGCAGCACTCATACAGATGTGATAGCAGCACTTGTGATGAATGGTAGGTGCCCAAAACATGGCTGAACAAACGATATTAATTTTCAGTGTAAGAGCTATTATTATTAACAAGAAAAATCAGATTATCAAATAGTTAGTGTCCGTCTCATATATCACAGCTGAGATTTAAGTTTGCAATTAAAACTTACACCTTTGTAACAATTAACAAGCACACTAACTGAAAACACAACAACATGCAGACATGTATATGTGTATCTATACATGTGCATAAAAATGTTAGTTTCAAACAGCAGTTCTAAAAATGGTATTATTTAAGTTCCTCAGGAACGGTGCCACTGTCTTTCTGATTTTTTTTTTTAACCTTCTGAGATACTAACTTCTGAAAATGCTGACCATAGCTGATAAAGCAGAGTATTGCTCAAAGCAGTAATACATTCTAGCATAGAGTAGTCTTTCATAAAAATGTGGATTGAGGTTCATGAACTATTTCAGAAGAGGACAAAAAAGATTGAACAGTTAAATAAAATATTTACTTTATCAACTATTGATAAATAGACATGTTTGGAATGTTTTGTCAAATGTGTTTGAATGTTTGTTCACAAAAATATGAGAATGAAGTCAGTTTTCCACTGGCAGAGCAGATTTGTAGAGTTCAGGAATAAATTACAGCATGCTATAATCCTCTCTTATCCCTCTCTGTTTCAGGTGAAAGTTCTTACAGGTCCTTTTTCCTACCTAATTTTTAACTTGATATTTCTGCTATCCACATCTTACCATTCAGTGCTGATACTTCTGCTTCTTTCACCCACATCACCCTACTGCAGATCACACTTCTATCTGTGACACTCCATTTCTCTTTTACAGATTCCCATTATATCAAGCCAGTTCCTTTCCCAGCCTCTTCATCCTGCTAATAACCTTTCTTTTCCTCTCAAAGATATTATCTTTTTAATTCTTCTCTCTAGAATTCCTTCCTATGTCTCCTGAATTTATGATTTCGGACAAAACAGAAATTGATTAATTAAAGTCAAAGTTTTTAAATCAAATAACTTTAACGTGTATCTAAATGCATATTTTAAAAACCGTACTTGTGCACTAGACAGATTAAGGAGAGCCATAAATCTGTACATATTCCTGTGAAATCACTCCAATTTTTTCAGTTAATCTCTCTTCAATATTCTCAGAAGCAGCAATGCTTCAAAATAAAACTCCACATATATATCATACCTTTATTGGAGGGAGGATACACCACACTATTAATTGTGGTGTAATGTTTAGATGAATCAAAATGCTTGTAAGGTTGATGCATCAGAACTGAAAAGAGAGCATAATTATAGATATGATGTAAAGCCACCTCTAAAAAGATCATATAAGATCAAACCTCAGGATACTTTACAATTTAAACTTACTCTGAAGAGAGTTGAAATTGATCTATAAATTATATTTCAGTTAAATCACTCAAATTTTAACTTTTTCAAAATCTTCCTTGCATCACCTCACTCAAAAGATATTTGCCACAGATCTTAGTGACAGTTCACTTCTTTATGCAACATGAAAAATGAATGGGGGGATGGTGTAATGTTGTGCATTTGATCTTGATCTTTTCCTAACAAAGTTTGCTCTTCACTTACAGATGTATGGGGTGAGTCTAAATGTTACCAGGCAGCTGTCCAGGCCAGCACCTTGCCTACATCACTACTTCAGAGGAACATGTAGAAACTTCACTGACAATTATTCTTTCTAGGAAAGAAAATTATTAGTGGTCTACTGCTTTTTAATTCTGTTAAAGACATAAGGAAAATAATGGTAGAAAGTTTTGTGTGACTTCTTGCAGTGAGTTGTATCGCACAGATTATTTCTTTACAAAATGGCTATTCAGCAATGTCAACTGATGCTAAACACATTTTTTTTTTAAAATATCATCTTATGTCTCAGATGACAAATTATCCTTAATGTGTGAAATTTTAAAAGCCTGGACTTGTTGAAATGAGAATATTTTTTCTTTAAGGTACATGAAAATATCACTTCCCTCCTCTTAGCATGCTGGACAGCTGCAACATAAGGTGGAAATTAGATCCTGGCCTTAAAAACAATTCTGTATCTACAAGATTCTCAAAAACTGAAATACATGGCAAATACCTTGATGAGAGGCAGCATGAAAGAGAGGAGGTCTTTGAAAGAAAACATTATCTGAAGAAGGTAAAACTTTAAAAAAGGCAGCCTAAATTTGAAATGCAGGTGAGATGCAATGGGTTGGTTTCTTAGTAAATAAGAGGGGTCTTTTTTAAACAGTCTACTAGAAAATTATAAACTTTTTTCTCTCAACAGATTTTTAAATGAGATTCCTAAACAATCTCTGTGGCTCACTCTTTGGGAAAAAATAACACATATGAAGGTCAATGGCAACGTTCAACTCACTTTAATAGGTTAAGAATTAAGCTCATGGAGAGCTGACATTTCCCTAACAGTATCCTCTGTCTTGACATATTTCTATGAAATACAGCTAAGGTATAATTACAAATTTTTAGTATATGGAAAAGCGCAAATCTTAATACATCTTCAAAATCTTAAACATCCTAATCATTCCATATTAGAATATTTTTTTCTAACTCAAGTTCATTACAATTGCTAAATCTGAAAATGATCTGCATTGTCTGTTAGCACCTTAGGAAAGACATCTTTTTCCACCTAACTTTCCAGCTCTTCAACCTGTCTCAAAGAAATTGCACTGTACTGCAGTCTGAGTTGCATCATAATCAATTAAAAATAAGCCCCTGCTGCAATAGTACACCAAAACTTTATGTGTGGTTTTATTACAACAAAGAAAGTTCTATTTTTCCTATTACTGAATGCAAATATTTTTTACAACTTCCCAGTGCTCACTTCATAGTAATCGTGCTATGTGAGAATAGCAGTACATCATACCATTTACTGAAAACTTTTGGAAGCCCCAGCTGGTCAATCAGAGAAAAATGTTAACAATCTTCCAGTTTGTTTTTTTTTTTTTTTAATCAGAGTCAGAATTTCTAACTTAGACCCTGCTAAGAAGTCATCCAGAATGTACAGGAATAAAAAAAAAAAAATTTAAAAATGCTATTTTCTCTACTGTTTTTTTTCCTAGGCATGTTTTCAGAGGTTATTTTCTCTGGATATTCCCAAAAGAAGCAAAGCCTTTCCTATCGCTATGAAACTAATTCAACCATAAATCTAGAAACTGATTCCTTTGGTATTTTACCTTTTTTTTTCCTTACCTTATAGAAAATTGAAATCTACTGCCTCGTTTGGTACCTGGATATTCCTTTCTATGTAGTGATCAAGCCTTGCCATGATGAAGATGAGCAATGATCCATACTTAAAAAATCACAACTGACCTTTCAGCCACACTGTCAAAGACCACACAGAGATGAAATTTCAAGTGGCATTCATCTGCTGCGTATTTGCACTCCAACTGATGCAGGTATCATGATAGATGCATTTTTTCAGCTCTGACTTTCAGCTCTGAAATACACAACTGCCCTAATTTAAAAGCATACGTAATTTTTTCCTTATAAGCTGAAAAATGTAGAAGGGTGGATTAGAGTATCAGACTGACATCTGTTTATACTGAAATTAAAGTATTGAAGTTTACCATTCCTGAAGTGAAACATTAATCTACTCGTTTCCTCACCCTACTTTTTTTTTAACCTACATAGGAAGAATTTAAAGAGTGAGCTGTTACTAAGATCATGAAATATGTTAACATGATCATTTAGAATGAGAAATACTCTTCGTCATGTCATTTTCTGACTGCAATCTCTGTTTAGCTCTCGTTGGGATGACAAGGTTCTGCTGCTTCTGCTGGTTCTGCAATTGAGAATTGCTATCACCACCTGAGTTGTGTTTCTGGGAGCTAAGTTTAATCCAAGTCATTTTTCCACTGGTTGGAAAACTTTTTTACTCCAGAGAGTGTCCATCCCTTGGAACAGGCTGCCCAGGGAAGTGGTTGAGTCATCATCCCTGGAGTAATTTAAAAGACATGCAGATGTGGCACTTGGGGACATGGTTTAGTGTTGGGCTTGGAAGTGCTGGGTTGGACTCAATTATCTTAGAGGCCTTTGTCAACCTAGATGACTCCATGATTCTGTGATTGTGTAAGGGTGAGTATGCAGAAGAAATAAATATATGCTTCACTTTCTGTAACCGGGGTTTGGTGGCATCCTTTTCCCACTCACTTAAAGGATGGGGCCAACTGCAGCTCAGTACTGCTGGAGACAGCACACTCTGGTTGTTGGCACATCACCTGTCTTCAGCCCTAATGTCTCGCCGTGTCATGACTGCACTAAGCCAGGTGGCTACAAGATGGAGAAGCCTGCTGGACTTGCCACATGCCAGTATACTGAAAAAGAGTTGCATCCTTTAAGAATTTGTGCAAGGTGCTGCTTCAGTTTTCCCTGTAGGAGTTGGTTCCCTGGCAGTGATGAGCCCAGCCAGGCTCCACGCTCACACCCACCCACAGCTCACAGCATGCACCATGCCCAGCTCAGCACAGACATCTCAATCAGTGTAATAGTTGAGCTGTCTGGTAAAAAAAACCAAACCAACAAACAAAACAACAAACCCCAAACAACAACAACAAACTCAATCAACAAATAAATCTGCTTTACGTTCAACTTTTCTCTCCTTGCTTGGAAAGCATTTTAGACTACTGCTTTGTCTCTTCCCACCAGGCTTCTGACAGACCACATGCCTTTGTTTTCACACCTACTGTTTACCTTTTAAAGGCACTCCTCCCAGTGTCATGCTGTTTTCTGAATTTTGTCCTTTATCTCCAGGTATGTACTCTGCAGAGGCCAGGAGCTTGGAAAAAGCCATGAATTATTTTCCTAACTGGAAGTGTCAAAGCTGCTGTACATATATATTTTCATATATAATTTTGTATTTAGGAGTAAGCTCTGACTGCCTTCTCAACTGAAAATATTAGCACTGGGACTGATGAACTGCATAAACATATGCTGAGTTTGATGGAATATTCACACATTTTAGATTCTACTTGCTGAAATAAAAGGCTCAGGGACAAGACAACAGCGTCTTCTTATAAAATTATACAAATCATCAAAATAATATTTATCAACAACAAAGGTACAAACACCAATTTTCCAGACCCTGGCCTCATTTCTGATCTTGGTCAAAGTGACTGTAGCACTGTAGCACTGAAGTGAGATCCAGTACAGCCTTGTCAATGTGAAGAACCCCAGGATAGTAACCTTTACCAGTAGTCATGCAGGAGGAGGGTTTTGTTGATTGTGGGTACATTACCACCACAAGTGTGGCAAAAGCAGAAGGTTCTGCAAAAGGATCATGGGACAAACACCTTCCAAAGAAGATGTCAGTCCTAAATTCCTTCTTGCTTCAAGAACAGCTACATTAAAAAAATCCTACCCTTCCACTCAGCTCCTGCATAGGCTCCTGGCAAAAGACTTGGTCCCAGTAGATGAACTCCACTCTCCTCTAAAATTTTCTCCTCCTTCCTCCTTTCCAGCACACAGGACATTACACAAGTTCAGATTTTTTTAATCTGAGAGCCGATGATGCTGGGGACTTTTCTTGGAGTATATTTGGGATGAGACACAAAAGAGGTTTGTTCTTCCTGAGCAATAGCTGGAAACAGAAGAGTGCATATAGAGTGCATAAGAGTACTCCCTTTTCTGCCTTTACCTCAGCTTCTTGCATTGCAAAGCCAAAGCTCACAGTCTATGTATGAAGAGGTTTGGATTGCACTCTTTATCCTGCATTTTTGTGTCCCAGTGAATCATAAAATTGTTTAGGTTGGAAAAAAAGTTCAGATCATTAAGTTCAACCATTAACCCAGCACTGCCAAGTCCACCACTAAACATTTATTTTTAGTGTATATATAGTGTGAGTGTGTGATGGCTTTCTGTTCAGAAAAAAAATGATTGTGTGAGAGTCTGATGCTATGACAAATGCTATACTTAAAGCAAAAGAGTTGATGTTGTGTTATCACTACATAGCAGAGTCATTTACTGGGACTACATCTATTTGCTGAAGAGTAGCTGCTTTTATTTTGCCAGCCTAGCACTGACAAAGTTGTTTCCTTTCTGAAGACTTGTCTCTCAGCATTCTGAGTAGTTTATATTATTAACTGAAGATTTTCTGTATTTGCTCAGCTTTTCTCGGTCTCCAGCTCAGCAGCTAATTCTGGTGCCTCTCCAGAGGTACACAGAATAGAATCCTGTGTGAGCCTGGGTTACCTGGGACATCTGGACATCATCTGGTCTCTCATCGCTCAGAGGACAGCTTAGATCGAGTGCCCAAGGGCATTGGAGGGCTGTGGCTTACCTAGTTTGACATTCTCCTGAAATGAAGAGTCCAGCATTCAGACTCACTGATAGGTGAGAAAGTCTCATCACAAACAGTAGGTCAGAACTTTTCTGTAATAGATTTTTCAGAATTTTGTCTGAAATGTTCTGTGCAGGAAGTCTGAATAATTAATGGTGTTACATCCCTTTAGACAACTCCTCTATACTCACTTATTTTACACATGAGGAGAGGAAATAATTCTAAATATTTATATATACTTATCAGACATGTACTCATATTTATATATTATATTTATTGACATGGAAAATTGCTTTGAATTGCCCTTTGATTTACTTTTTTTTTTCTTGCAATTCTTTTACCGTAGCTATCAGAAATGGTCAGTTAGAATAAATAACAAGAAAACAAGCTACCAGAGAGCACAGTAATGAGAATATAAATTGTAATATTAGCTTTCAATTAAAGTTTATATTTGTTATAATATCTATTTTCCTGATTACCAAAATAAGTACCAGTTATAAGCTCAAATTCTAGTCATAAATAATTGTACGTGAACTGATATAAATGTCTTTTTGGAAATAAAAAGTAAAGCATACAATAATTGTACAAGTAACAATAAGAAAGAAACAAGATTGGAAAATACATATAATATATACATGTTGTTAAATGTATGTATTTTTCATTTGATAAAGAACCTGAAATTCTGATTTTTTAAAATTAATAACAAAAGCATTTTTACAAATAATTTTTACTTTTTGTATACTGCATATGTCATGTGTAATATATGTTCAAAATGATATATGTATGTGATATATATGTGCAAAGCAATAACATATATCTTTTATATATATGCTATGGATATGACATAACATACCTGTTTATACAAACACATATTTTCTGTGCTTATGTTTAAATATGAGAGTCCTGTAAAGAACACATTTTTAACTCATATAATTTTTTAAATAGTCATATGATTAGCAAAATTCAAGAAATTATCATGCTTTTTTTTTTAAAAAAAAAACTCTTGAAAGAAATTTATTTCTGGTTAATTGGTGTTATCTGTAAAATTGAAATGAAAATGTCTTCCCAGTCTATCAGATAATTATTAATACATCAATTTCTAAAGTAATCTCATATTCACATAGGACTGGAGGCACAGATATTGTCTTGGATATCAAATACATTTGCATTTTAAAACAATAATCTAGGTTGTTATGTGATATGTTTTCATAATGGTCTTTGTGCCTCAAACTATTTAGGGCGTGTAGTTGAATGTCTTCAAATTCTCAGTTCACATTAGGCAATTAAAGAAATTATTAATAGAGGAAATCTGAAGAGATTTCATTTTTTTTTTTCCTAGAGCATAACCATTCAGAATGTGGCAGCAAAAACAGTCACATAACACAATCTTGAGATCAGGAGACACCTGCAACACAAAAAAAAGTCAAACTTCACAATGTAATTTTCTTTCACTTTGTTTCTTATTTGGACTCTATGATTCATAAAAAAAAATTAAATTGCAGTAGCTAAATCTCTTACCTTCGTAAGACAAACAGCGAAAAGATACAGGGTTTTCAAGAAATGAAGGCAAGGAATCATTTAACAGGAGGTAGATATTTTCATAAAAAAATTAACCAAGTTAGAATTGCAAGAAAATGGCCAGAGAGAGAGAACATGAGCTACGCAGCAATTTCACAATATGTGCAATTTTACTGAGCCATTAATAATATTTACCTCCTCTATTTTTTCCTCTTCAGCCACATTTTTCATCATTACCATCACTGCTTCACTTTACAGAGACAATATGGATGCAACAGGTGAGAATCAGTAGAACAGAAAGGTGTTTAATGCTAATTGGTCGAAAATTAAATATTTAAATCACCATGACTTCTGTTCCTTCAAGGATAAAGCAGAACATAAGTTACCTGTTTTCCAATTTTGTGTGCCAGTAAGCTACTATTCTGCTGCAGTTAATTTATGATTTGTTCCTTGATTACGAACCTTTTCGGAAAGGCTATGAATTGGTGTGAAACAAATGGATTAGCCTGAAAAGAAAGATGCATTCTGCTTTGAAGAAGAAAAAGCCAAAAGGTTAAAAACAAAAATACTGTGTTGAGCAAGCTCTACAATAATTTGACATTCCAGGATAGGTATCTGGGTACTATGTATAGAATAAACCCACTGCTCAAATATATCATGCCAAACAATTCCCACTCTCCCTTGCCTGCTGTTTGTCTTTGACATGGATGATAAAACCTACTACACTCGTGACTGTGCCACTGCTGAAGACTTAGTTGTGGGATTTCCCCTCGGCCCCGTGTTTGTCACCATTTTCCACATTGCGTTCTTAGACTTATCCAAAAGCTGGGACTTAGGAAGCTAACTTGTAAGGTTTATTAGACAGCTTTCTCCCTTCCTTCTCTCCTCCCTCTATCTCACCACCTCCTTCCCCATACACACTCCCACACCTGAGTAGGAATGATCCCTTTATAATGGGATGAACTTCTAAAATCGACGACTTGGTATTTCCTTTGCTAGAATGTCATAGATGTGCAACTGTCTTCCATTTTCTTCAGTTTCTTCACCCCTTTACTACCTCTAAGCTGAGGCTTCTGAGCATCCTGTGGTATCCTTCTCCAGACATTTCTGTTGTTGAGAGCAGGACTGGCTCCCTGCTTACAAGCCAGTACTTCCCAGTGAGCCTGCAAGCGGCTAATGCCCATTGCAGTGCTGTTGCCAGTGCATTGTGTAAGCGCCATTCAGCTCTGACGTTTCTGGTCGCCTTAAACTGGGAACTGCAACGGTAGCTCTGCTAGGAAACCCTTAAATCCCTGCAAAACTTTCAAGATTTTACTGGAAATGTTCCATTTCTTGAGCCTGCCCACACAGCAACAATGTGTTCAAAATAAAGCCATTAACAGAACTGCAAACAATTTAAAAGTCAAAGAAGTTACCTTGAATAAGACTCATTCTTATTTTTTGGTACTTCAGGATTTAATCAACAATATTTTCTAACTTAGTAAAATCAGCAGAAAACAAACCCATCAGGGTTAGCTGCTGTGAAAAAATCTATTAACCTATGCCTAAATGCACACTGATTTAGGTCTCAGGAGTTACAAGTGATTGCTATGGGTACTAAAGAGTGGAAGTTTAGCTATCACTCTCTACATTTAGAAAAAACAATTTCTATTGTAAGTTAATTCAGCAGTTGTGGGAGCAGATACTGCGGCTTCAGTAGTATTGAAGTGATTGAGACTGTCTATGAAATCTACACTTATTTTATTTGGAGCCAGAAAGAAAATGTTAAGGAACAGAATTATTACATTTCAAAAAATATTTGATTTGGTTTTAGACATGTCAGTTTTGGGTGCTTCAATTTTTTGCCAGGATTTTTGATTAAATGATTCCTAATCTTAGAGACATCAACAGCTAAAATATATTTTTCTGGACATATTACACCTGTGCAATCCATGCAAACATCGGTGCCATAAACCAACATGTTCAGTGTTTCTTTTTTTGTTGGTTTTTTATGAATCTGTATCAACAATTCTGGACTATTAAGCCCTATCATTGCTGTTTTCAGTTTGTGCTTTCACAAGTGCAAGGAAAAAGAGAATGTCAAGTCTTTCCTTATCTGCAGGTTTTTACTACCCCAATTATTTAAGTCGCTAAATTAAGTGTTAAATAAACTTGCATCGTTAATTCTTGAGATAAGAAAATCTGTCAAACGATATTCGTTGTGTTTGGAGTGCTTGTCTGGAAGGACATTAAATGTCTTGGAAAAAGCGTGCCTATTGTCATTTCAGTAGAAAAAAATGCTGATAGGAAATAGTTAACCTGTACAGTCAAAGAGACCTGATGAAATTCTAGAAAAGTAGTACTCTGCTCACCAGTACAAACAGGAGAGCATTTTGTTGACAAAGTTTGTCCAGAAGTGCCTAAACCAGAGCTGTGGATTGCTTCACTGGAAATCATAGATGCTGAGAAATCCTTATACACTCTGTGTAGTAACTTATTAAGGATTTGTTAATGACCTTGGCTCAAGCAATGCAGACTTCTTAAGGATAAAAGTTTAAATTTACTGAAAGCAGATCATCAAAACTAGAGTGATTATCCCAATTTAATGCTGTCATACATGTCATTCCCCAATTTTACTGTTTATGAGAGTGCCTAATGATGCAGGTTATATTTTATCACTAGCAGTTTTCAGTTATTACCTTCAGGATCCCATATACAGATGTCATGTAATATCATTGTTTTTTTTTTCCATTGAAATAGCTTTGTTCTTTCTTCCACACATATTTTGAAGAATTGTGAAGAACTTTTATCCAAAAGAGATTAAATGTAAGGACTGGTATTTCTGAGGTGATTGTGATACATCCAGGACTCAGAATCCTGTTTACCTGAAGGAAAAAAATTCTTCCTGGAAAAGAGGAGGTTTAAGAAACAAGAAGATTAAATGTGTCACCGGGCATTATTGCAGTGAGCAAAGGATCAGAATACACTCAGATTTCTTTTGAAGCAATTAGCCTGTCAAATGATCAAACTTTTCTAAGAAAATTCCAATGTCTTCTAAGTCTAGGAGAGATAGAAATAACAGAAGGTCTTCATGCAATGTTTTCATTTTATGTTAAACCAAAAAAAACATTAAAATTGCTCATTTTTCATGATAAAAAAAGAAAAACACTCCAGTTTAAGGTCTGAACTTTTCCCCCTTATTCTCTTACTATACAGATGAATATATCTGTAAATCTTTTCTCATTAGTGACAATTAGAACTGAGAGTCACTTGCATGATGGGCATATTTTCCTGAAGGTAAAAAGGGCAGATTGACTAATTTAACCATCATATAATATGACAGTGCTACAATACCTGAGATCATATGAGTAACTGTCTGTCCAGAATGCAGACAACCAAAAAGAATGGTTTCACCTCCCTACTGAATTTTAGGGGGTGATTAACTCAGGTGATTTACAAGTGGAATGGTATTGCACCAATCCTGGAGATTTCCAAGAGAATATATACTTCATTATGTGATTTTTTTTTCTAATTTCTACATCAGTATTTAAAAATGGATGTTTTTAGATGAATAATTCAGAAGTTTCTTTTTAACTTTCATGCTAGTATTCTGCCCCAAGAGCAAGGTATACATTGTAATTTTTTTTTTTAACACGATACTAATATGAGGGGGTTTCCTTCCAAGTAATTCAACAGCTTGGACTTCAGACTGTGATTCAACAAAGCTCTAAAAATATTCCTGAACATATTTCACTAAATCATATACATATTCAGTTATGCCTGTTAGTCCCAGTCCTCTGTTAGATGTGAATGAATATCTTTTGATAGAAAAAAAAATATCTTTAAAGCTAGAAAGGTATAATAGGATTTCTTTTGGAAAATAAAATTTAGTCTGACAGCTAGGCCCTAAATCAGGAATGAGAAAAAATAATTTAGATTTAGAACGCTGAGCTTTTTCAGTTGACATTGTTTCTCTGACGCACAGAAAGACCCTTGAGATGAATGATCTACTGCAAAATATCACAGTGGGTTTTTTGCTTCATTTGATCCTTAAATTACTGAGTTTAAAGGCATCGTAACTGACCAGGTGAGGGATTTTTATGTACCTAGATAGCTCCATAGAGCGTTCTTCTGTTATTTTGGTAGCTTGTCTTTAGAAATTCTCATTTAAATACTTGTTCTTTAAAATTACTGAAATGTACTTGTTTTGATTAACAGCTCAAACCCATGGATTCTCACCAGGAACCAAATTTTCATAACTGCATTATCCCCTTATAGCATGAGTCACCAAAGCATATGCCATTCATGTGGAGTCCAAATTATTCTGTCAAGCATTTAAATTTGAAATAATTCAAATTCTTCATAGGTGTTACCTCAGTCTTTTTAATTTTTTAAATTTTTTTTAAGTAATTCTACATTAATTAACACAGTAATTTTTCTCCAGAAATTCAGAAAAAGGGCATACAAGGGAAGATAAAAAGAGTATCTGAGTTTAGGATTGGCAATGACGATGGAAATCTTGCATAAAACACTGATTGAAATTATGTGCAACACAGTCAGGTAAATGCCATGATCCAGAATCACCCTGGATGTGAAAGATTCCCTTATCTTTGGAAAGCCTTGTTTTCTTCAAAGTAATTCTGCCTTACTATAGGACAAACATTTCATTTTGTGGTCAAATTTATCTCTGGGATGAAGTAGAGTAGGGAAAGAAACAGGGAAATATTTTTTATGTCCTTCACTGAATGCTACTTCGTTTAATTTAGGGATAGAGCACAACATTATTTGGAATGTCATGATATGTTAATATGCTTATTAAGTAGCTCTGATTATGCCATTACTAATATTTAGTTTTTTAAATGAACGTGGAGCTTTCCTACTGTATAAAGAGATTCTACAGTATAAACAGATTCTTCTCGCAACTTTTTGGTTCTACCTGGAAAAGAAATGTAGCAATCTCCTGAGGGTTTTTTTTTGATTTAAAGAAAGCCCTAAGGTTTCCTTTGAAGGGGGATTCCTGGAGACTTGCTGGTATTTAGTGAATTTCGGAGCGCAGGGTTTAAACTGACAGAGACAATCTTGTAAGAAGGGGAGCTCTTAAATCTCATCCTTTCCCTGCATGGATCATCGTCCAATAGATGAGTAATTGAATGTTTTTACTTTAGCTATTTCTTATACTGCAGCTGTATTTAGTCTGGCAGGTTTAGTTTTCCAGTGCTATCTGTAAAGCATTTCCTTCATTACCACATGTGTTTAAGTACTATATTTTAATTCTCTTAGCTTTTATTCTAGTGGTACTTGACTTAAGGATCCCTCTAAGATATGAGTGAAAAACATTGTTGTATTTCTCTTGACAACTATCTATATAACCGCTGTATCCAAACAGTGAAATATTATCTGTGCCTTTGTGAGACTGAATAAAGAACAGATTCTGACAATGTTTAATTGTTTCATAAAAATGTTATACCTTGCATGTTTGGAATACTGGTGTGTGCAAAACTTCTTACAGTCTTCAAGAAGTGCAGGACAACACCTATAGTCTTGTCACTGTCCGTGGAATATATGTAGATATTTCGCTGTCTTATCAGAGTGCCTCCAAGCAAGTAATTCACACTTCTCCAGAAATAATCCTACAATTGCCCTCAATACAGCAGTAAATATTAACTCTTGTCTTTAGGCCCTATGTTGCACTGGTTAACGTGGAAAGGTTGTCTCATGGAGGAACAAAGATAGTGAGAGAACAGAAGGAAGTTGTGCAGTCAAGATACTCACAAGAGCTTGAAAAAAGGGGTGGGTAAAAAAGTTATGAAGTTTGAAGTGAAGAAAAATCAACCTTGTGACAGTCTAAACTAAAACTCTCTGGAGAAATGCATCAGGATCTTATGATGCTGAATAAAAATTGCAAATAGAATTTCATATCCACGTGAGAAGAATAAAACATGGGAGCATAGATGGCACCATTCACAGACTATTACAGTTCAGAAGTAGCTGCCACTGCTTAAGGAAGAGATTGTAATCATTGAAGTTATCACCTCACTCTTCACAGAATGTCCAAATAATTGCAGAGAGAAGAACAGAAAGTATGGCATCCCACTAAGTAAATTCATTGCTACCACATCTTGTGTACTGCTTGCACTTCTTGATTAACTATCTTCCCCTTTGACCAGGGCTACAGAGAAGATAACAAGGGAGGTCAGAAGTGCCTTCTGCAGAAGACAGGAAACCAATTGCAGTGCGTCTCTTTAAAAACCTGAAAACAGATGGCTACAACAAAATAATGAATATAGAGAAAGTTTGTAAGGAATGATTTTTCATTTTATGCTTAAAACTACTGCAGTCATACCAAAAGGATGTCTGAGTTATATTCTTCCTTTCTTAAAAACTGGTAACACCACAATGTGATATTTAGACCTTTGATGTGAATATCAAGATACTTTTCATCAGCTGCAATCTTTAAGGATAAACCTGCTCCAGCATGGACTCCATGAGCCATGTACTTTCAGAGAATATCCACCCACACAGTGGCGTTCCCCGGGCACTGCAGTGTGGATACCCACTCCATCATGGGGCCTCTCCAGGACCTGCAGGACACCACCTGCTCCACCAAAGACTCCGCAGGAGCCATAGGGGCATCTCTGCTGAGGCACCCAGAGCACCTCCTCCCCTCTTCCTACTCTGCCCTCAGGTCTCAAAGGGCCATTTATCACACTTTTTCTCTCATCTCTCACTGTCTCTCACCACCAAGACCACCACTGCTGTCCCCCTCCGCTAC
This sequence comes from Callaeas wilsoni, assembly GCA_013398955.1. Classification (NCBI taxonomy): domain Eukaryota; kingdom Metazoa; phylum Chordata; class Aves; order Passeriformes; family Callaeidae; genus Callaeas; species Callaeas wilsoni. The sequence continues at coordinate 134,016 of VWPU01016469.1, read as the reverse complement.
CAAAACCTTGACACCTGCAGTCAATAAAAGTATTTACTTTCCAAGTGATGCCTTAGGATTTTAGCTTTTATATTTTCATATGTTTGTAATCCTGCAATTCTTTAGTGTATAAGTCTGAGCTCCACATAGAGTGTTAGCAACTGCTTTTCCCATTTTGGTCAGACACAACAATTCCTCTCTAGGCCTGAGAATCAAGGACACTTCACTGTTTCAGGCCCCGAGAAATGTAAACAAAAGTGAGTTGGGGGGGAGCAAACTAAGAGAATGGGACTCCACTGCCTGAAGCTGTAATTGGACAATGAACCTCTGATATGCAAATAGACAAAACTTATATCTATCCCAAAAACATGTCACTGTGTCCATCCTGGGTGTAGTCTCTGTGAGACTCCTACACTGCCCAAGGTGTACCCTGTGAAGGTCTTTCAATAAATACCTATCCTTTATCCTTAACTCTGTCTAGCCTCTGTTCCAGGTCAGCCTCTCCAATGCTCACAAGTACCTGAGGCTAGAACTGTTTAAAAACATACTTTACATCCTTTGCATTGAATTATGTGACTGAAAAGTTCATATCTCACAAGTTTTGAATAATGTAACTCAATATAGAAATCCTCTAACTTGCTTTTTGCAAGTCATGAGTAATTCATGTCTCTTAAAAAATACTACATGTTTTTATACTGTTCTCTCTTCCCTTTCACTATATCCACCTTCTTTGACTGTGTGTTTTGTTTTGTTTTTCGTAATTTTGTTAGCACAAAACTTTTAGCTTTTTGGCAACATGGAACATCTTTTTCAAATATTTCCTCCCATCGGTATGATGAAGTCAAATCTCATATTTTATTGAGCAATTATGTCATGGTGTAATAATGGTGCTGAATTAAGTAACTAAAAGATATTCAGATACCATTTTTCAACTTTTCTCCTCAGTATTGATGACACTGTATTCTTTACCTGACATTATAAAATGCATTAAATCTTTACAATTTTTTAAATTTTAAAAATGCCAGAGTGCTGCCTTATTCTGAATTCATGATGCTTTTTCTACAGACTTCTCTTAAGCCAAAATTTTCATCTATGAAAATGGCACTCAATTTTTTCTGAACTTAAAGAAAATTGTAAAAAGACATATTCACACAGAAGACTTCATTGGCCCTACTTCTCTTTAATGTTTCCTTCATTCTTTCAGAGCAGATGTGTCTAAAGACTGTCTAAATACTCAAGGACTAGTCACAAGTCAGAAGAAAATCTAAGCCCTTTCACTAATTATAAATGTCAGTGATATGAAGATCACAGTGGCCTACAATTCATATAAAGTCTCTGATTATTTCAAAGTAATAAGCCAATTAATACACTCAGATTATTAATGAATAATGTATTAGGAAAAACGAGAAAACTTTGCTGTCTTTGAAGAGCTTGCTTGCTGCAAAGATACTTTTTAAAGATTACTTACTGTATGTCAATAATCTTTTAGATCAAATACCACCATCAGTCACATGAAGCTCTCCAGTAACAACCATAGCTAGTAAATTACAACAGTGAACAGCCTGATCAAGATCTCTTTGATGGAAAGTCAACATCTTCTTGATGTTGTGCGACACTGAATTAAAGAAAAACTCTAGCTGAAAAAAGAAATTTATATAATATAATTTTATATAAATATACATCCAATACTGATGTAAATCAGAGGGTTTTTATAAATGTGCTCTTTGTGTTTTTCTTCTAAGAGTCTTACGTGGCTGTTGTATGATCAGGAACAGCCCAGTGCAGAGTTTTTCTTGAATCTTGCGAGTAGTAAGTAAGCCTTTATTTACCCTATCTCAGGAAAGAGCAACCTGAAAAATACATGCTGTGATTTCTTGTTTTACCATAATGTGTAACACATCTCCTTTGTTTTTTCTAGTTTCCTTTATTGACAGTTTTAATTTCAGCACATTTCCTGCTCAAATTAAAGTAATATTTTATATTCACTATTTGCTAGAACTGAGATAATTTAGAGGTGCAAAAGAAACATCAGGTAAAAAAAGAGAAGATAAACTTAGAAACCTGTATTACCCTTACATGGCAAGAAAGTAACATGCACAGAAGCTATCTAGTGAGGACACAGATTTTCTGTCTGAAAAGACCATATCATAATAGCTTTTATCCATCTCACAGATGCCAGCACTCGTTACATAGGAAGGACTGACTTTTTCCTATGCGATCAGGCTTGATTTCTCCAACTTTTCCTTGGAGAGATAACAAAGTACAGTTGTCTCTTTTTCACTGCTCTAACTTTTGTGTCTCTTCAATAATTTTGGGAAGGAAAAGTTTTGAGACTCCTATACCTGTTTCATCCTCAAATTCTGTGAAAGTTCTATTTTCTGTTACTTTTATGGAAGTTCGACAAAGATGCAGCTATGAACTATGTAACTACAAGCACCGACTTTTATTTTAACTCAGATAGGGTTTCTGTATCAGAAAAAACCCCAGTGCTTGAGTTTTTTCTAATATTTTTTATTGATTCAGTTAAATCATATGTATGTGTTTATTCATTTAGCATATGGGGTCCCCCACTGAAGCTAGAACATCCAAATTTTTCTGAATCAGTCTTCTTCTCAAAGGTGAAGATTGAAAACACAGAATAATGCAAGCTGGAAGGGACTTCAGGTCATATAGGCTTCAACCCTCTGCTCAGTAAATCATAGAGCGACACTGAAAACTAAATATTTTGGGGAAGCCACACGAAGAATGGCAAAGGTCACCTGACTTGTCTTGCCTGGAGAAGAGGAGACTGCGGGAAGATGCCACAGGAGTCTACAGCTTCCTCACGAGGGGAAGTGATGGGGCAAGTACTTACCTTTTCTTTCTAGTGATCAGTGGCAGAATGCAAGCCCGAGGTTGTGTCAGGGGAGGATTAGGTTGGCAATTGGAGGGTGGTTGGGCACTGGAACATGCTCCCCAGGGAAGTGGTCACAGCAAAAATCCTGGCAGAGTTCAAGAGGCATTTGGACAACACTCTCAGGCACATGGTGTGACTCCTGGGGTGTCCTGAGCAGGGCGAGGAGTTGGAGACTCTATCCTTGAGGGTCCCTTCCTCAGGATATTCTATGATTCTATAATTAAACTTCCTATATTTGAGGACTGTCTGAGCTAAATCCTGTGTTTTGGTTTTCAGTGTCACTCTTCGAATTTGGAGAGTTCTATACCCATTCCAGAAGAATTCAAAACTTAAAGTTGTTTAATTTCTTTTCTTCAGTATCATCTAAACTGCTACTGTGCAATCTTATTAAGTGTAGAATCAGCTGTTTGTGTCTTGCTGTGGAAAACCAAAGGATGTTCAAAAATTGATGTATTTTGGGAAGTATTTCAGGTAACTAGGTGGCTTTTTTTTTATGAGACCTGATGCTTATTTGTTAGATGGAAAATGGGCATGTTACTTTACACCTCAGCTTATATGCCCACTGTTCTCCAATGAAACTTCTGTTCTGCAATGAAAATTCTTCCACCTGATAAATTTTAAAGTTCCTTTAGATAAAGGAAGAACTTGGTTTGAACTATAAAATTCTTTTTAATTCCTACAAATTGTATTAAAAATGTGCTTAGCAAAACACCCTGAAATTGCACACATTAAAAGTAAATTAGGTTGGAGTAACACAGAAAATAATTTCTATCTCTACTGTGCACATATCTGCACAAATACTATCCTAAAGTCAAGTCAAACATTTCAAAGCCTGATGAAAATAAAAATTAATTTAAAAGTATATATATAATGCTGTGTAAATGAAATAATTATTTTTTCAAGTTTCATTTCATAATTTATCATACTAAACAGATTCTCATTTACTAGTATATTTTACAGTGTTAAAATGTGTGATGGAGAGATGCTGAGTAATTTCCAGAGCTTCTATCACTTTTTTCACAGGCTTGCTCCTTTCAGATAGACTATAAAATAGACCTGGCCCTATTTTGAACTGCTTTCTCTCCCTTCCTTCTTCATTCATGCTAAAATCCAGCAGGATCACTAGGAGCTTCTGGAAAAAAAAAAAAAAAAAAGAAAGAATAAAAGCTAAATTTCATCATAGCGCCTAGACTACAAAAGAAGTTAAAAGACCTCCTCAAACTCTCATGAGAAAAGATAGTGCAAGCTACATTGTCAAGTTAAATACTGGAAAGCTTCCAGAGGGACACAGTGGGAACAGTGCAAGAACTTACTTAAAGCAGGGATTGAACGCACAGAAGATTGAAAGCATAGAAGAGAAGATAATTAAAAATCTGAGATCTAACCTATTTCCATAACTCTTCTATTGTGCTCTCTGTGGAGCATCTCTGTAAAGGCTGAGATAAGCACTTGATGGATCTGTGGGTTTGACAGCAGAATGACAGCAAGTAAAAAAAAGATTGATGAACTATGGGAATTTTTTTTTTTTATTAAATGGTGAGATGGGTAATAAGGGATTGTGGAAATGGAGCCTTGAGCTATGAGAATAGCAGCAACCAAACAGTGGACTTGCACATCATTAGGCTCCCTATGAGTTCAGTCACACTGAAGCTCCCTGCAAAGCACAATGTTTTGCAGAGAGGATATCTGGCAGCAGAGCACTTCTCAGAGCTCAGTGATGCACTGACACAGAGTAATGTTGCAATCCAGTAAAGCTTTGCACTGCTGCTCTTCTCTCAGGAAGACAGAAGCATTTCCACTTCTAACTCAGCAGAGAGTGAGAATGCGTCTCTATTCCACTAAACAGTAACATTTCTAAGTGTGCTATAGAAGAAGTAGGGGTTTAGACATCAACTTGAAGATCAACTGTTTCTTCCATGATGACTATTTTTGACTCCACTACACAACTTACAGGGTCATAAAATAAAGGTTATATTCTCCTATTAATTACCGTCCTGCAAAATCCAGTAGTGCTCTGGTGGATGGCAGAGTTTAAGCTTCTCAAAGGTGTTTTGCTTTTTAGTGGATTTTCAGTGAACCACAGGGAAGAGCTGTGTGTCTCTAAACCCACTCCAGATCTGTAATGTTCTCATTCCCCAACTACTCCTGGCTTCTGTTCCAGCGATATGTCTAGACCCATGGAAAGTCAGAGATGGCGAAAGGTTGACACAAGGACAGCAGGTCCTTGGCAAGACAAGGCCCAGAGAGATTAAGCATGTGGTGTAATGGTGATTAGCAGAAAAATGTTCCTTTCACAATGCAATAAAAGGATTAGTAAGAAATACTTTGGCTTGAATAAAAATACACTCTTTCTTCTCACTCCACCCTAACATTAAGTACCTGCTAGGTCTCTAGTGGCACATATAATAGAAGTATGCTCCTGCAGAACCAAGAAAAAATCCCTTTTTGGAGTTCCAAATGGGAATATATTTGAGATATTAAGTGTATCCTGGGTGATTTCTTTATTTATTCATTTATTTTCTGAAAAATTGTGAAAGAAGATTATATAGTGCAAATTGCATGAAATGTGTTCTATAGGGAGTATTTCAATAAATGCACAAAATTGAGGGAATTAACAACTGAAATTATAAACAATTTTTTCCTGATCTTTGCCTTGAAGACAAAGTTGCTTATAAGATCTTTTGAAGTTGTTAAGTGTTGCTGGAAATTAGGATGAGAAATAGACTATGCGGTTTATACTTCCGTTTTTCTTCATGTTTTAAAGCAACTCAGTGGACTGAATTGGTGGATTGGGTGTGTGGCCATGCTTTAATAGGAGAGGGGCTACCCAGGTGGCTTCTGTGAGAAGCTGCTAGAAGCTTCCCCCTTGCCTGGAAAAGCCATTGCCAGCTGGTTCCAGGATGGGCCCAGCACTGGCCAAGGCTGAGCCAATCAGAAATCACAGCGTGATAAAATATTCAAAAAGGAAAAAAAAGAAAATATTGTGCAAAGTAAATTGCAGCCAGAGAACAATGGAGTGAGAGTGTGTCAGAGAAACCACTCTGCAGACACCAAGGTCAGTGCAGAAGGAGGGGAAGGAGGTGCTCCAGGTGCCGGAGCCGAGATTCCTGTGCAGACTCTGGTGCAGTCCATGGTGAAGCAACTGTGCCTCTGCAGCCCATGGAAGACCATGGGAATGCAGAAATCCACCGGCAGCCCATGGAGGAGCCCCACACCAGAGCAGGCGGATGCCTAAGTGGAGGCTGTGACTCCTTGGGAGGCGCATGCTGGAGCAGAGTCCTGGCAGGGATGTGCAGACCCATGGAGAGAGTCCACACTGGCCAGATTTCCTGGTAGGACTTGTGGCCCTGTGTGACATCCACTCTGAAGCAGATTGTTCTTGAAGTACTGACCCTGTTCTTGAAGTACTGACCACATTACAACTGTTCATGGAGAACTGTTGCCCATGAGATGAACTCACACTGGAGAAGTTCATGGTGGGTGGACTGTCCCCAATGGGAGGGACCCCATGCTGGAGTAGGGGAAGGACTCCTCTCCCTGAGAAGTGTCGGAACAACATTTGATGAACTGACCACAACCCGCATTTCCCATCTCCCTGACCACTGCAGCGGAGGAGATGGAGCTCGGAAAGAGGAAAGGATGGGAGGAAGGTGTTTTTAAGATTTATTTTACTTCTCATTATCTTGCTCTGATCTTGTTAGGAATAAATTCAGTTAATATCCTCAGGCTGAGTCTGTTATACCTATGGTGGTATCTGGTGAGTGATCTCTTCCAGTCCTCATCGCAACCCATGAATCTTTCTCTAATTTTTCTCCTCCTTGTCTAGCTGAGAAGGGGAGCGATAGAGGAGCTCTGGTGAGTGCATGGTTTCTAGCCAGTGTCAACCCCCTACGACTGATCATTGCTAAACTGCGTACATTTCCAAACATGTTAATCATGATGGCCATTGACATCATATAATGGAAGTCTCTCTACACTGTTCTACAATTGCCCGCTTGCATACGTTGTTATGTCATTACAGAATTATATGTAAATAAAATTGATACTCTGGAAACTTTATTTAGTCCTGCTGCCATGTCTTCTGAGATAATTTTCTCCATTGCATCTTAGGTCATTACTTCTCTTCTTGCCATGTAAACCATAAGTGTCTCCTCTGAGAGAGCACCAGAGAAGCCTGGGTACAAAAATCCCACTGCTGTTATGGCTGTAAGTAAGATGTTCGCTGGCCTACAGGATGTTATCCAGGTGGGCAGCTGGTATGCCCTACACAGTTTTAGATCCATGGCGTGAATTGGGGCTGAGACACATATCACTGCATGTCGAAATGGAATTTCTACACCTGAGAGATTAGTTTTGACAATATCATTGCTCTCTGTAATGTGTGAGAGATGTGGGATCTGTCATTTTGGCATGTTACTCCCTCACTCTCAGTGGCAGCACCTTGCACTTTACATATTTTTTTTGGTTGTAGTACCATGAGGTTTGTAAGACACTGGCAGTGGTAAGAGTGCTGTATGTGTGCATCCACATACAGACTGGGCATATATGTCTTTTATGGGCCACTTTTTGTTCATTTTCTCCAGATGCAGTCATAGAATACTTTTGCCAGTGTTTCCTCTGAGCTGCTAAGGACAAGTTGTGATATGTTAGGTTGCTTTGACAAATACTGTCAAGAAGTCAGAGGAGGGAGCTACAAAATATTAAAGTGCTGTCCCTGGAATGAGATTTCCTGTCCACTTTATTGTGTTTCACCTCCAGATTTTGCTGTTGACCCAGACTGCAGACTGTCTTCATCTGCCTCACAATACCTAGTGTATTTGGTGAACATTGCTGTACACTGATATCTTTTCAGATGAGGTTTTGAGTAAGAACATTACTATATGAGTACATTAGACAAGTATTTTCTGGCCAGTGGTTTTTGTCCTTGACCTTCAGTCCACCAGCTTTCCTTTCCCTGAAACAGCACTAATCTATGTTTCTGTCAGAAGTTATTCAACCATGTTTCTTCAGGTGTTCCTACTGGGAAATTCTCCAGGCAGCAATTCTTCTTCCAGCATAATCAGACCAAAAATTCAATTTATTCCTGTCCCCAGGTTATCCTTCTGTGCTCCTAGGATTGGGATTGCAACATCTTATTTGTCTTCCATAGCAGCTGTAAGGAGTAACGAAATGCTCTGCAGGAGACTGTTGTTTTTCAGCATGAGAGACCCGTGTTGTTATAGCTTTTTTGAAGTCATGGGATCACGAGGTTATGGGGAGTTTTGGAAGAAAAGGTTGTAGGGCTCAGGCAGAAAAGGAGGACTGAAGTTTGCAGTCCATTACATTCTGTGTATAAACCAGGCTTTTCTTTCCTACATGATTTTTGGGGTTCTAATACAACTAGAAACTTTCCTCCCTAGCATGTGACTCATGCAATACAAGTAATAGGTAATAAGATACTCTAAGTAACCCAAGTATCCTTGTTCAGGGTACTTCCTAATGCCCCAGTTGAAGTTGCAAAATGCTAATTCATATAACTGAGATTCTAAAATCACACAAAGGACACAGAGAAATCAAATATATGAAATAAAATTATCAAAAATGGAACAAAATAAACTCTGAAGCAGATAATTTTAATAAATGAAGATATATTTCTTAGATATGAAGAGATTTCAAAGTAGGAACCATTAGAATTTATCAAAAAATTTAAAGAATTATTGCAATAAAACTTGAAACTTCACTGGTGGAGAATGAGCCATTTGGTCCTGCAATTTATGGTGAATTAAATATTTCTTGCATCATGACATTCAGAAATAATATTGGGGGTTTTATGAAATAGTAAAATGAGGAAGCGCAATTGGCTGAAAGGATTATCTAAAGAAAATTGTATATAGTGAAGGACAGCATTCACTGAGATCTACATTTAAAGGATTTAGGCACAATCACTGACATTAAACTGTCTGTTTCAAGGAATGACTCATGCAGTAGTCTGTGGAGACGGTATGGCGGGGGGTAGCTTTCCTGCAACTTTTCAATGAAGCAGGTAATTGGACAGCACAACGGAGACACTGATGTGTGGCTGATGGTGGGTTTTAGTTTGACTGGGTGATCTATGATGTCTCCCTGAAATCAAACTCTCAGCAAGTGTCTAACAGTGTCATACAAAGCAATGCCCCTCCAAATAATTGCAAGCTGGGTATGTTCTTGGGATTTATACAACATACAGGAGTGATAGGACTGAAATGGCTAAAAAAAAAAAAAAAAGTTAAAAAACTGTCTCAGTGGTGTTCATTCTGATATTTTTATTTAGCTGAACAGAGCCCTTGGTACCCACAGTTGTTACAAGGGGTCAGCTACTATAAAAAACTCAAGAAGCTCTTTGAAGCTATCGCACTCTCTAAGCCGAGGTGTTTCAAAACTGTTCAGAAAAAGGAAATACTGTAGCTGTTTTCGAACCTTGTTCTAAACAGGTCAGAGCACAGAGACATACTGAAAATGCTAGTGCTGGCAGGAGGCTCTGGCAGTGGCATCAAGCAGATTTGGCACTACCTGTTTTGATGGTATTCAGCCTTCTGCAGGCTTACCGTCCACATCAATGTGTGAAGAAGTGCCTCTTCAAGGAGTCACGACTCCCCTGAGTCTCCCACATTCCCTGAGTGCTCCCATCTGAACCACTTCATATACATAAGGCAAAGAAGCAGCTTGCTTTCAGATAAGAGAGCAAATGTATTTGAAATCCTGGAAAGGGGGCTGTATCAACCTGGTTCAGACATGGCCCCAGCTGTCAAGCCAAAACAATGACAAAACAATGCAGAATTTCGGAGTTTTGATACTCATCCAGAAACCATGGCAGCTGGGTTATCAGTAAAACGCAGCAACGGAATTACCTATTATGGTACTCAGCTGTACTTGATGTAAGGCCCTGAATATTTGTTATGAGACAAACCCAGGACGTTGCCAGTAGCAAATATCTGCTTTGAAGTTTCTGGAAAAATAGAGACTTAGTCTGACAATGGTTGGCAAGTGGCTGTCTTATCTCACAATACCTGCAGTTAAGGCTAAGAGGATTGTAGTTTTGGTGGCATAGTAGATGTTTTTTATAAGAAGGATGACTGTAGACTTCAGAAGACTCTTCTAACATAAGTAACAGTGAAAATGCTGTAAAATCAAATGTATCTTAACACTTAAGTGGAAATGTTTGAGGCAAATTAATGTAAAATCTATGTTTCCTTCATATGACAAAGTAGATACGTGTAGAACAGAAGCAAGAAGATTTAGTACATAAACCTATAAAAAAGAAAAATAAAATATCTTCTGTTGTTTATTTTTTTTCTTTTTTAAACTTTGAAGCAAGAAAGATTCATTAAGTGCCAGAAATTCTGAATTTTTCACAGACCTTATTTGCTTTTACCCAAACTTACTTCTCCTGAATTAATGTGTCTTTGTCAGAACAGCCATAAGATCTTCTATCAAATGAAGAAATTTTCCTAGTAAGTTTTATAGTTCTGAAACTCAATAAAGCCACCCATGAAACTACAAGCCATTGTCTGCGCACCCCTCAGGTTTCTCCCTGTAGCAGTTGATGTTGCAATAGATGGCTTTGTGTGTTTCTGTCATGGGCACATTTTATCAGTGTGGTCTGTTGCAAGAAGTAGGAGCTATTATAAGTGAATAACCAGTTATGCAGGGAAAAGTATAAAATATTCCACAGTCCAAATTGATTTATATGCAATATAGAAACTCCAATATTCAAAATCCATTATTTGAGAGTATTTACCATTTTGGTGAGATTCTTCATCCTGTCTTCCTGTATAACTGAATCTTTGCATTTCAAATTTATTGCAATGAATGGTTATAAGAAGTTTTTCTAGTGGGCAGAAACATTAATCACACTTGCAAAACATAAAAGGCATTTGAAATGAAACTGTGCCATTAATGAAGATGATTTTAAATTCAGTGCACCTTTAAAAACATTAATCGCATGGATTTCCATAATATTACAGACCTCAGATTGTGGTTGTTTAGGAACCTGATCATTTGAATTAGGCAACTGTTGCTGCATAGAATAGTTCATTTTAAGTATAGTAATCGGAAGAGTGTCATAAATAAATATACATATGTTTTAAAATAAAAAATTAAATGTGAGTGTTTCTTCTTCTGCAGCTGTGTGTTTTCCTTATTATAGTTGAACACAAGAAAATTTGTTGAGAAAAGTTATACCTTTTATTAGCTCAGCTGATATTACTGGGAAAGACAGACATATCTTATTATGTTATTACACATACCAGTCTGAGACACCAGACAAGCCACTAGTTTTTAGAGGAGGGAGGAAGTCATTAGGCAAATGACAGTACCAAAAAATAAAAAAAATCAAAAAAAAAAAAAATCTAAAGACTGGTTTCCTGGAGGCACTATCTTTATCAGAGTCTCTATTTAATTAATTCCAGCTTTTGAATATGAAATTCATAAAAGAACTATGGAGTAAAGATGAGTACCATCTAGTCTCATGGGTGTGCACGGTCCTGTTTAGTCTGATACAAAGGGACTGGAAAAAGGCTATAAAGTCAAAAACATGGAAAGCATTCTAAATTTGTCAAGTAGAAAGGTTAACCAAGAATTAACTTGTTACTTTACATGAGGAATTCTGGAGAAGGTGAGTAATCCATCTGAACTGTTCCAAAATAAGTACAAAAGATGAGTGAAGATGATACTTTGATAAAGGCCTGTCAGATACTGCTCAATCTCTCCTACATCTTCCCTTCAGGTTAAATTTCCTGTAACTGAACTTCAAAATAAAAATGAGGAACAAGTTCCAACAGTGATGAAATATAATTTATTATTATTACTATTCAGGGTTTTAAAAATTTTGTTCTTTTTAATGACATATATAATAAAATAATTTGTTTGGTTTTATAATTGATTTTATAATTTAATGAAAAAATTGAGTGTAAAATCAAACAAAAAAATTAAAAAACCCTTGTTGCTATGTTTATTTTCACTAGATAATAAGGAAGTTATTTTCAGATTCTCACAACATGGAATTTTTTTATCTTTGGGTGGATACTTTACAAGTATTATCTAGATATTCCTGTTACAAGAAATTATAAAAACAAAATACAATAAAGAATATCTAAGAAAAATATTTATATTTTTTGCTGTGTAAAGTATTCCATAAGAATGAGGTTTGTAATTATTTTTGATCTTTCAGGTTTTAAAAGCAATAAAACTATATGCCCAACTCCTTTCATAAAAAAAAAAAAGGAAAAAAAAAACACACAAAAAAACACTCTTACAAAAAGCAAGATATCTTTTTTAGGTAGCACATAAGAAGTTATTTAAAATTTTGTAGATAGGAGAAAAAAGTTTTCTTTTAGTCAAAAAATTTTCACTGAAAAATACAGATTCAAGTCAGCCAAACTTGTCACGTGTTCTTTCTGAAAAGATTTGGCAGGAAAGTCGATTAAAAAAAGAAGAAGCTCTTTCAGAAATTATTTAAAATTTTAATATTTCTTCCTGAACTGTTTATCATGCCATCCTATTTAGCTAAGGTGTTTAGAACAGTTCCTAACCTTTCACTGCATATTAGCATATGATTATGTATTAACTTACATTTTTATTCAGAGTTATAGCTATTCAGAAGAGTTTAACAAAAACGGTGAAAAACCCCAACCATTTTCAGAATCCTTTCTTAGCAGAAAAAGAAATATTTTTTAAGAAATTAGTTTACCGCAATAAAATATTTTTTCTCCTCCTTATTTTCCTTGATTCTTTTTTTATTTGCTTAATTGCACTGCTCTCTGTAACAAGTTGACATGTCTCTAGCAGTCGATTATTATCATTCACAAAAAAGCATTACAGCAACAGCCTGTATTTCTTAAAGCACCTAATTAAAATACTTTGATAGTCACTGAGAAATTAGAGTTAATCTCAATACAGGAAGGGTTTTATATACAGACAGTGAGAAATTTAATTTTAGAGAAAATATTCTGTGATGGAATTCCAAGATGAAATGCAAACTTCCGTTTCGACCACAGACAAGTAACAATATCTTTTTAGGACATATTGATCACGTGTGGCCCTTTGTAACACCTGTTAGAAAAACAGAATATCCTTAAAGCTGCTTTTTACCTTTAGATGTGTTTTAAATCACAGCAAGCTGTATTAAAGTCCCCTGAATTTAATATTTTAGGGATGCTTTTCAACCAAAGGACTTCTATTAAGCACACTATAATAGCCTTCCTGAAAGCTTAGCTTTGAACACTTACAACAGAGAATTGGAAAAGCCTCTCTGTGAGGCTTTTTCTCAGGAGATTTTGCATACATCTCAGATGATTTTTCAGTCTAACAGAGGATGCTGTAGCATCCCCTGGTCTTATGAAATGATTTTCTAATTGTTTAGAAGTACAAGTATCTGCCCTGCCTGCCACTGTTGCTCCCTTCCCAAGGTTCCCTGCATAGATTCTTAAAGAACAAATAGAGAATTAAAAAACAAAAAACAAACAAACTAAAAAAAAACTAAACTAAGAAAAGCAAGTTCTTAGTCTCAGATATATTAGCTCTTAAGAAGACACAAGGCTTCATCAAGCTTCTGTAAGAAGAGGCACAGTTGCTGCATCTCCATAGAGAAAATATATTCACTGACTTAGCTTAAAAACACTATTTTGCTTTGATAGATCTTATCGTTCTTTGATCCCTAATATGCCCATTCCACAAAACAAAGGGCTAAAATATAGATCATGACACAGTCTAAAGGTGTTATGAAAATTAGAGCTGGGTGTGAAATATATCACTCTGACCATCCAATACGTCTTGTTTCACTATTCAGTGCAGCACAGTCTGCTTTCTCTGTTCTTGCACAGCTTCAGAGGTTGAAGATTTATACCATTTTTTCTGTGTGATTAAAAAATATTGTGGCATATGCAGGGATTCTAAAAAGTTATATAATAGTAAGTATTTTCCAGATGAAAAATGCAGACTCTAGGTAACTAAGAATGAGAAGTCTGTTCAAAGAAATTGTTCTCTCATCATATAACCTATGTTCTTCAACTTGTAATATGCATGTAAGCTATAGGGCTGTAAAAACATTTTAATATTTTTGCTGATGAAAATGCCATCTTTACACGTTATAGATATTAGATTAGATTTTAGGATCAGAGTAAGAGTATTTATTCAAATATGATGAAATCGATTAGTGAAAAGTCTGTTACAGTGCTGGTCTTATTGTATTCTTTAAACAATCTAATATTAAAATGCTAAAATTTAGATTATCACAGGAATTTTTTTCTTTTCAGTTACTGACATATTTCTGTTTATGTTATGTATGGAATTTTTTGTGCAAGATTGTAGATGATACAGAAACACTAAACAGAAAGATTAGAGATCTTTCTGTCTTCATTAACTGACGACTTGTGCTCTACCTTTGGTGGATCATAAATACCTTTATTTTCCTTACTATCTGTAAGATTAGGGGTGTGCAATGCAATTTTTTAATTTCAAATATTCTTACAAAGTCTACAATCTAAAATTCCAGAATCAGAGTCCAGAAATAAAAAATGTTTTTTATCTTGACTGAAAGCTTAACAAACTTCACTGAGAGAAAACTTATTCATCTGGATGTCAGTGGGCATTATGCTATATAAAGATTTAACCTGTAAGACGGGGAAAATACTAGATTGCTGTGTATCAGCACTGATCTTCGCTTTCACTTGGAGAAATTCTGGGTTAGCTGAAACCGTAATTTTTTTATACTTACTTGATGCCAGTCCATATTCCAAACTGAAACACGACCTGAATGCAAATTCAGCATATGCCACGTGGACATTATCATATAGAGAAACGATGACAGAATTGATGACAGAACTGAAGACACTTGCTAGTAGGGAAAGATCGAAAGTTTGAGAAGCGCTCTTGCTTTAGGATACTGTATTAGTCTCAAATGCATTATACCAGATGATAAACTAATTGATTTCTAGGGGATTAAAGCTCCACTAATAGTTCATCTTTTAATTTGAAAGATATAGGTAAAGGGAGATACATTGCTAAATAAGTCAAATTTTTAAAGTGTATTGTGTTTTACATTAGACAATAAATAATCTACTCATGCATTGAAAGTTAAAACGAAACAAATTAAAAATATGTCAAAACTGAAAAGCAAGAAAACAAAAGCAAGTCACTTGGAAAAAAGAAAAAAAACAACAAGGAATATGTGTTACTTGGGAAACTGTATTTTGACTAGGGTAGCAATGTCAAAACCTTAGCTGACCTGATGACAAAGACTCAAACGCTATAAATCCATGTTGACATACTGCACAACAGTTCTGTGCACTTGAAGTCAGCATATGTCAGTGCTGAGCTAACAGCAGTGAGTTCACTGTCATCCCTCCTCACTTCCCTTTCATTTCATTTCAACAACGTGCTTTGCCCTTCTCTTTTGCTGGTGGAGGGAGTGTAGGAGCAGCAACATGCATCAGGGAATCCCTCTGCTCCTGCCAAAGCTCTGCTCTTCCACAGTAAAGAATCTCACTCATCAGGTCAGACAAGGGCCGGAAATTCATACTCATGAAATCTAAAACCCTACATTACTGTATTTACTTATTAAACTCCTTACTGGGAGAGAGAGCCTCAGCCTTGCTCCCTAGTCCCAAGCACATTCGGTAATTGATCCAGTGAGTGATTTAAATTAGTACTTGCCATGGCCCTTCCTTTGATATTACTTGGGCCTAAGAGATTTCTTTTCATAAATTGATTTGCTATAGAAAAAAAATAGCAGCGGTCACTTGGTTTTACCATCACTTGAGCCATTGGAACTTTTGCTTCCAATATAAATCCAAACCATGAGGTCCAGGACTTTTGCTGTGCAGTGAACTAGTCTAAGAACAACGTAAACTGTGCAGGGCTTGGAATTTGATCTGCAATATGGTATTTCTAGGAAAAAACCCCACAAACTACATTTTCTTCTGTTATTTCACTAACAGTTTATCCCAAATATATTATTTTTTATTTTAAAATAAATTTCTCTTTTACATTAAACAAATTTTGTGAGTCTCTGTGCGAGATCAATGTATTTATTACCCTTTATTATTGATTGAAGAAATAGAAAAGAAATGCAATTTTAAAATGTAAAAAAACTATAATTTCCCAACATAGCTGCAACAGATCCTAAGATAAATAAATACATTTGCGTATTTGTAACTCAAAATCTTTTCTGGTAAACAGAAGGAATGTTTCTGAGCTGTCCATATGCTTCAAGTAAGATTATTTGTACTGCATATGTTTAAATTAACCACAGAAGAAGGTTAATTCTGGTAGTATTCCTGAGTGATGGCTTCCTTTTTTTAATTGCAATTAGAGAATTAGAGAATCATTCAATTTAGTCATTTATTCATTAGTAGAGTATAATAGATAAATGAAAGACATAAATTAATGTCTTCACTGTTATGTAAATAATGAAAAGTCTATTTCCCTACTGTAGCTATACTTTTGATGAGTAGACTAAGATAGTCTTCATCACATGAATATTACATCGTGCTGCTTGATGGAAAGAATTAATCTAATTTTTTGGAAGAAAGCATTGTGTTTATTTCAATGAGATTGCAAAAGGTGATACAAAGATCTACTTTTGTTTCACCTAGGTAGTGTCTTTGGAGTGACAAATGTAGAGCAGAAAGCAAAGCTGGGTGTTGTGCAGATTTGCAAGCACTGCACAAAGATTTGTTGTCCTGTTAAATCAGTTTTCACTCTGTGAAAAATTATTTTTGCCAAACACTATATGTTATAGTTGAGAAGGAAAAAAGAGGATGTTAAAGAGGAAACTTTAAAGTGATTTGTTTGCTTTGTTGTAGAACTGCAACATGCCTGTGGAGCACAGCAGTCTCACTGAAATGAGTGAGTACACAAGCAGGTTAGCAGAGAAAGTGTGCTGGGTCTGTACTGCCATTTCCCGTTGGAGTGCTCTGAAAGGGGAGCACAACACGAGGAAAGGATAAGGCACTTTCTTTACAGAACTCCTCTCACATCTCGATCCTGTATTTTACCTGTTACGGTAGGATATGGCACAATCCATCTAAAAAGAAATTCTGAACTTTTGCTGAGTCTGACAGTTTTTAATGCTGTTTCTTATCCCTGATAAAACAGGGATAGGTCCCCTGAGCACTGTAGAAGGAAGTCCCCACAGTTCACATGGCTAAAGAGGTGAACCTGGGTTTCTTTCCATTCTTGACATATTCCAAATGGGGATGACTACCATTTCTGGGCCCTGATATAATACAAGCATCCTTTTATTCTGTCACTAGTCACTCAGACCATAAAACTGTTTATCAATAATGTTTCATTCCAGGAGCACTCCAGAATTTCCTGGGCTGTAAAAAAGAGACAAATATTTTGAAAAAGTAACCGCTGCTATCTATTAACCCTTCTGTGTCCAGCTTTCTCCAAATGTCCAGAGATAATGCCTATCAGGTAAGTAATTTTCCACAGCACATAATTCCAATTTTTGTGAAGCTGCTTGAGATTGACAGGAGTCGATTAGAGTTCACATATTTTTTGTCTTTTTTTGTTTTGATTTGGTTGGTTGGTTTTTGGGGATTTTTGTTTCCAAAACTAAGGAAACACCCTGACTCCAAAAAGTTGTGTGTGCAGGGGATATCCCCATTTCCCCACCCTGCTCCATGACTGCCTTCACACTCAAACTCTATGGTGTGCAACTATGGAGCATCTGGTTATTGAGAATTTTATGGGTGTTTCTCCTTGTTGACTCTCTCTTCCCCTGAAATAACTGGGGAAAGTTCCATTTTTTGGAAAAAAGTCAATGCGTGTTGTCTTTGTTCCATCTTTTCTTTCCAACCCAGCATGAGATATGAGATTTGTAATGCAATAAGGTACCTGTGGACTTCAACTTGATCTCATTTGTATGCAGCTCATTTATCTGAAATACTCATTTCAATAAACTTTTTGATGGACACTAATAGAAATTATTTTGTCCAAACCTGGTTTTACAGATGAATGTTAAGGATATTTTTGATCTAAATTTTCATTTTTAACACATTATCCTACTAATTGCTCTGATTTTTCAGTACTTTGGTGTTAATCTTTGCAAGTTGCTCACCCCTGCTAAATGATATATGTTCTACACAAGTAAAATGACTAATGTATCCTTTCCATGCCATTTCCATAATTTTTCCTACACAGAGAGAGCTAAAAGCTGAAAAAACCCTGAGGTAATTCTGTACTGCCTGAGTAACCCCAGATTTCAAATTATCAATTTATATTATTTTCTTACTGTACAGTGAAAACAGGAATAACATTTATTTCATTTACATTAATGTTAAGTTAGTTTGGATTTGCTGTTAATTTCTTCTGGCTGTCCTTGTATACAGATGGACAAAACAGGAAAAAGAGTAATACCAAAATGAGGAATGGGTTGATTGTAGCAAGGCACCTGGAAGGTTTTGTAGACAACAGGTTCTCTATTTTAGTCTAAATACTGAAAGTAATGAGGAGCAGAGGGACAGGAGAGGCGAGGATGAGTGAATAGTCACCTGCAGTCTCACTCTGCAGGCACCAATGGATAGATTTCCAAGCCAGCTTTTAACTATTTAGAATTTAAAACTCTGCCTACAACAACCTCAGTGAAGGCTGATTCTCCTTTCTGGGTCAGACACATTCACCTTCCCACCTTAACACAGAAGGTGAGTCAGGGAAGAACTTGATTGTGGATTGACCCCAAACTGACTACTTTGTTGACATTGCCTTGGTTTGCTTTGTTAAAAATGTCACTCAGGACTGGTTTTAAACAGAGCCTCCTCAGAGATTCTGTTGGGGTAAACTGGGTAAAGTCCAAATAAATGTTTTAGGGTTATCATAAAATACACATATGAGATCAATGGCTCCACAACAGTTTGTTGTCTGCAGTCTGCGTGTCAGGATCACAGGCTGGGGGGGGGAGGGGGCAGTGAAAAAGCTGCACTTGAACGAATGAGTAGTATTTACAGAATGGATTGGTTTCCTTGTTCTTGCTGAGTAACCATTTATGAAACTGAACCAAACTTTCATTTACTTTGCAGTTTTTACTGAGTCCTTGCTTAGGATAGCCTTCATTATTCATTTCAATGTAACAACTCAGAAAAGGTCAGGAGGAAATACATCTGGACTGAGAAATTACTGACTGCATTTCTTCTTCTCTGGTAGGAAAACGTATTTTGAGAGCTAGCAAACCACTGTTTCTCTGGAGTGACAGTTAAGAGAAGCATAACTGAAGTAGATCCAAAGGACTTTTGCCAAAAAAATTCACATCCTTCCTGGTTTGTAAATTTTGAGCACCTTAAGTACTTGGTAAAATATTTTTAAGCTACAGCAGGCAATGTTCCAGCTGCAAAATCAGAACTTTAAAGAGGTTTGATTGTTTGATTAATTTGCCATTCAGGCTTGTATTATTATTATTATGTTTTCTCTTGGCTGTTTGATTAAAGAAATAAGTAAACCACTTCAGCATTAGAGACATTAATATTGAACGCACTGATCCTGGTGGGAACTTAATACTTCCTTTTATACAGACAATAATGCAATCATTTAGTAGATGGGAAATGGCATCTTTGTCTTTGGGTGTCACACTGAAAGTAATGACAGGAAAAGCAGAGCTGTTCTGCCATGGCAAGCTCACTGTGTAAAAGAGGCTGAGTCATCTCTGCAGACAGTCAGAAAGTAGAGGGTTTTTTCCATAAGAGCTCTCCTGTTCTGAAAGGTTTGTGCCATGTATTTTTCACAGTAGAATGAAAAAAAACCCAAAATATATCAATCAAGACAAATAAGATTTTAGCCAATGCAGAGGCCTGTGACACCAATAAACTATGAATGGATTAATGAGGATATAATCAATATTAGCTACACTATAAAGTATTAAAATATTAAATGCTATAATTAACAGTAGTATGTATTTATAACACTGTGACAGCATAGCCAGACAGAACTTTGCTTAAATATTTGAGTAATACAATCACCAAATAGTAAAACAAAACTAGGTCTGGTTGCATATAAAAGGCATCCTGATAACTAAAGCTGCCTGAGCGAGAACAAGATGAGCATAAGAGACATCCTTCCAAATACTCAAGGATGACTGGCAAGACAAAAAGATAAAAGTTATGGGATAGAAGAAAACTCCCTTTCCTCTTGTGACAGGAGAACACTAGTGCAAGCACATGGAGAACAAGTGAGTAGAACTGGAGAACTGGAGAAAGTGAAGGAAGACAAGTTCATTTCAGTTCTGACTTGTCTTGTTGAATAACTCCCAAGCCTGATCAGTGGGACCTCTGCAACTAAAACCCACCAAGGGCTCCACCCACTGATAGTAACTATATGGCATGTGCTCCATGGTATTATATACTCACAGATAATTTAGAGTGAGACTCTCAAAGGACGGAGAGTTTTGTGTACGCATTGCTGATGATGAATATTAAAATCTGACCATTAACAAATCTGCTACTAGCGAACAAACTCTATTGCTGGCTTTATTTGCCACTCTTCCAAGCAGTTACATCATGATCTAGGTGATATATATATATGTCCTACTATATATAACCTACTGAACATATGTGTATGTAAGTATTATTTTTGTATTTATATATATACACAACTATATATAAAAATGTGTTATTTATATATATAATATAAGTATTTTTAATATATTTTATCTATATATGTATATATAAAATACTTACATACACATATGTTCAATAGGAATAAGTTATTGTGTAATTTTTCCATAATAAGATAATTTACACATAATATACAGAGCTGTGTGGTAGCATTTGGTATAAATATAGCATCATTTACAAAGAAGGACTTCCACATCCTTGCAAGCTAGGAGTCATAATACCTTATTCTTAAATCCTAGGGAAGAATTTAAACCACAATCACGTTACAACTTCTAACCTGGAAAATATAACTGAATGGTATTAACAATATTCCTTCTTAAAGAGCATCAAAAAAAGACCTAATTACCTCTGCCTATCCTTCGTACCATGTTGGAAACAACCTCTCTTCTCACCAAGAATTCAAAGTAGATGTAACTTAGGAGCCTTCTCTAATTTAATTTCACTTTTATTCAGAAGCTACTTAATGCAAATTGCAATAGCATTACTAGATTAGAGATGCAGGCTCTCATGGCCATTATTCTGTCCTATGCCATAAATCTTGAAAACTCCCTGTTCCCAGTAGTAGCACAGCTGCTGCTGTGAAGCAGCCTGAACATTCTGAGCTCTCCAGAACCAGAGGAATTTGTCTTCAGAAGTGTGAGCTCAGACTTGTTCCACCTCAGGTGAGCATAAGCCCTTGGACAAGTGCTATAGTCACAATGTTTGGTTTGCTTTGGTTTTTTCCAGCAATCGAAAGAGTTGATATATTGACATTTAGTGGGAAATCTGCTTGGGGGCTTGTGCAAATTCTACTTTGGCTCCACTAGTGGTCCAGGTCTTTGGTGGATCTCCATCTGCTTTCCCATGTGGCTGAGAATAAGAGGATGTGGCAAACAATTTTAAGTAGGCAGCTTGTAGAATGCAAGACACCAATGGAGCAAAATGTCAATGCAAGAAGCAGCACACCTGTGAAGTGGTGGTTTTGGGTATAATATCTAAACTATGGATTATACCTGGATTTCTTAGCTCACGTTAAGATTTTTTTTTTAACTGCTCATGTTGTAGAGAAAAAGTAATGCATGTCTGTGCCACAGGGTAGGCTAGGACTTACACAGTTTTATCAATTCTTTATCTTGCAGACTGTTACACAAAATCTTAAGCATTATTTACACTGAAAGAAAGTGGCACCTGAAAAGAATCAGCTTGAAGTTAATGAAATTATTTATAGAGACAGATTCATCTTTTAAGGTTTTTTTTAAAAAAGTATGTAAGCTAGAAAAGCAGAATTACATGAAAACAACTCATTAGTCAGAGAGCTATCATAAAACTGAACCTCTGCCTTATACACATAGATTTTATATGTATTTTAGTATAAATATTTAAAAAACTTGATGGATATCTCCATCTGTTTGAGGCATTCTAGGTTTACTGTTTCTATTCTGGCACCAAAGATTTCCACTGAAATGTTTTTAAGCTGCATTGCATTTAGGCCTAAAAAAATTTTTTCACTTCATTTAGATTTAGGGCATGAATATGTTATGAAAATTTAAGAGGTCAAAACAGATCTTAAAATTGCCCTGTACAGTACAGAGAATTCCAAATTAGGGTCCAGGTTTATGCAATGATGGCACAACTCCCTGATCTATAATAAACTTGAAACAAGTGTAACACTAGCATCACAGTTGCAGGTTTGGGCATCTAAAACCAGGGCTTCACTTGTGGTAGTTGAAATTCTGGTGCCAAATCTTCAGAAGTCACAGAGTTATAAATCATATTTTAAATTTCCATGAAGTTGGGAACACAGCTCTGTGTCTTGAATCTTCAGTTTCAATTCTACATCAGAGTCACAGAATGGTTTGGATTGGAAGGGATCTTAAAGAGCCTCTAGTTCTAAATTCCTGCCATGGGCAGGGATACCTTTAACTGGAGCAGGTTGCTCAGGGACACGTCCAACCTGGCCTTGATCACTTCAAAGTGTGGGGCATCCACAGCTTCTCTGGGCAACTGTTCCCTTGCCTCATCACCCTCAGAGTAAATATTTTTTTCCTAATATATAATCTAAACCTTTTTTCCTTCTGTTTGAATCCACTCCTCAGTCCTGTTACTACATACTTTTGGAAAAAGTCCTTCTCCATTTTTCGTGTAGGTTCCCTTCAGGTACTGGAAGGCCACAATTAGGTCACCCAAAGCCTTTTCTTTTCCAGTTGAGACCAATCCAAATTGTCTCAGCCTTTCCTTATAGGAGAGGTGCTCCATTCCTCTAATCACCGTGGTGGCCTCCTCTGTTCTCTCTCCAACAGCTCCATGTCCTCTCTGTGCTGAGGACCCCAGAGGTGGATGCAGCACTGCGGGCAGAGTATCACAGAGCAGGGCACAGGGGCCCTGCTGCCCACACTGCTTTGGGTGAAGCCCAGGACACGTTTGGCTTTCTGGGCTCTGAGTGCACATTGCCAGCTCATGTCCAGCCTCTCCAGCTCCCCCAAGTCCTTCTTGGCAGGGCTGCTCCCTACCACTTCATTCCCCAGCTTGTGTTGTTACTGACCAGCAGCACCTTGCACTTGTTCTTGTTACACCTCATGAGATTCCCCTGGGCCACTTCTAGAGCTTGTCCAGGTCCCTCTGGATGCCATCCTTCCTTCAGGTGTGTCAACTGCACCACTCAGTTTGGTGTCATCTGCAAATTTGCTGAGACTGCACTTGATCCCCCTATGTCACTAATGAATATATTAAATATCACAGGTCTCAGTATGGACTCCTGCGACACCACTTTTCTCTGATACCTATCAGGACTCTTAGCCATTGACCACTATCCTACTAAATAAAACTTTCAAACTTACATTTTATAAAAGTTAGATGTGATAAAACCTCTCACAGAAACCATTGCCTGTGAAATCCCCAAAACAAAGGATTAAAAATCTGATATAGTAAAATGTTTAGGATCCTTAGCACTTGTCATTTTAGTGAAATGCTTAAGGGCAGTCACTTCTTCATGATATTTCCATAGATTTGTCATAGGTGTGGATTTCATTTGTATCTTTAAGGTGTGGCTTTGGCATACAGGTAAGGACAGCAGATTGGGATCCATCCTTATAAACAGCTATAGTCAATGAAAGCATCAAAACTACTTTTAGTATAGAACATTTCACATGCAGCATTTATTTTGAAACACACTCCTCCCCGATGTGCTGGCCTAGGAGATGCCTGTGTAACTATCAGCAGAAACTCAAAACAGCAGAGAAACTGTAGAAAAAAGATCTGAACTATTGCTTTATAACCAAAAAAATGTGGTTAACTAACATCACAGAAAACTGGTAAAACAAATTAGTAGAATTGGAAGTCTAGTAAAACAGAAATAGTTTATTCAAGAAGCCTGAACAGGAGAAAAGGAGACCAATATTATACTGTAGATCAAGAATTCTTTGAAGTCACTCTCTGAAGCTGAGAAGAAGGCAAGAGGCAAATTTGTTGCATTTCTCTAGGTGAAGATAAAAAGAGAAAGAACAAAACAAAAGCTCTTATCAAAAAGAAGCTGCAGATGAAATTTTTGATCAGGCAACAACAGCAACCAAAGGAAGAAAGCAATGCGGGACTAAGTACTTAATTATTTATTGGAAAAGAGTATGTAGGGCACAGTCCTACAAAAGGAGTGGAGGGGAATTTTGCATAGGGTAAGTTAGAGAAGTCCAAATGTTCAGAGAATGATAAAATTCTTTCTGGAGTACCTCATACGTAATAGAGACCATATCACACTTATTCTTGAAGAAATATTTAGGGTTGCTACATCAGGAAGTTTACCCTCCAAAGGAAACTGTATCAATAGAAGAAAGGTACAATTGAAGATTTAGTGCTTCAACTTGCCTTCTCAATTCATTGAGTAATCAATTTTTAAGCAACTGAATGACAACAGTAGAAACACATACTGTTTCTGATCATTGCTCTTACTTTTTGGCAATATAACTGGCCTAGAAGATAAGGATGATGTAATACCTGTGGCATATTTTTACCTCAGTAATCTCTCTGGCACTAGTCACTTGACATTTCGAAAATTATGAAGGTCAGGTTACATACTATGGGCATAAGCCAGATTCCCAAGTCAGTGTGTACTCTTAGAGTGGATAGTGATGGTTTGCTGATGAGCCGACAAGATGTTTCAGATCATACCTGTAGGGATCTGGCTTGGGCCAAGTTCTAAACTATATTTTCATTGATAGCTTTAAAGAAAGAAATAATCAAGAGTATGTTTGTAAGTCTTGCACAAAGTGCCAGTCTAAGAGGAATTTCAAGTTCAAGGAACAAAATGAGAATTCAAAATGCGTCTGATATTAACAAGACCAAAATAAATTAAAAGCAACCAGTACTTTGCTAAAAAGGAGACATCAGACAATCCATCTGAGACAAGAGTCTGATCTCCAGCACGAACGGAGCTCTGTGGATTTCTGCTCTTGGAGACCCCTATGATTGCAAAAAGCAGGAACACTTTCATGTCAATGAGGGTGATGACCTTCCAATGACCCCAGTGCAAACCCCAGGTGCAGTGAAGGTGACTTGACTAGAAAAGTCACAGGGAGGAAGTCTAAATAAAAATCTTCTCTGATTCTTGTTAACAAAGTATCAGAAGCTCACCCCTCCACTAAAGACACTAAGTTCATTGTTTCCTACTATGTCTTTCTGAGTCGCAAAATCTCACTCTCCTTTTCCAGGGCTGGATCCAGCAAGAAATCTGCCTTTAGATTCTATTAGAGTTTCTCTGCCTCTGAAAAGGCGAGGTTTATTTGTTCTTATTGTTTGAAACTTTGAAGACAGATTTCAAGGCAAAACACTGTTCAGCTGAGATGTCAAAAAGTAATCTTACACTGTGACAACGGAAGTGTGTTTGAGCTCTGGCCTCTAACTCCAACTGTTGAATGGAAACTAGAAACACATGGACACTATTTGTTAAGTTTCCAGGCTTTATATATTTTCCCTAGAAAGGGACTGTTTGTTTTCTTTATACCACACAGGTTGCTCAGGGTTGCAAATTCAGTGCTCTTTATGTGGAAAAAAACAGTTCTGCAAAATTACTTGAGGACAGCTCCAATGTTAGAAGAGAGATTAAGTTACAAAGCCAACTCACTCACATGTCTATCCTTCACTTTTTTACTGGAGATAAAATAATGCTCTTTCTTATTTAACAAAGAGACGAAGAATCTAGCACATCCAGACTCCTGGAACAGCAGGAAGAACAAGAAGAGTTTTACTTCTTTTGCAGGCACAATCTGTGTTTCTTTTTACGCCTGACCTTTACCACTTTCTTAATGGCATGGGTGAATGAAATATCCACAGGGCAGTAAAAGGTTGGAAAAAGGCCCCGCAAGGCAGAGTTTTCTGAGTATGCAACCAATCTCTTCTTAACCATGGCAAAGTAAGGCCCAAATTAGTGGTTATAATTATTGTAGTGAGATAATTACACACATGCTCCTATTTGATTTTAATACCTGCTCTCACTGAAGAAAGAACGCCGTACTCTCTGAAAAGATGTTGGGAATTTTTTTGTTGTGAGGATCTTGATTGCTAGAGAAAAGGGTCAATTTGGCTCAGGAGTAGAGCTGTGTAATTGCAGATTTGATTCAGTTCCTCCCTTTGTTAAAGATAACACACCACAACCATTTCCAGAGGTTCTGCCTGTGATACCATAAAAGGGGCCAGAACACCAATTTGGGTCTTCTAAATCCCAAGCATAATAGCTATCCCCTGGACCAGCTGGGGGGAAGATCCTCTCCACCAATTTTATTAATACCTGGTAGATGGCATAGCCTTCTAATTGACCCAAACATCTGCCTCCAAGTGTTAAAATTGGGTTCAGAGTAGAAGTCTTAAATTCTGTGTAAGCCATTTCCTTTTCCTTTCATTCTCACTTCATTCCAATATTATTCTCACAGGGATTCAAAGAGATTTGTGAATCTAGTTCTGCTAACCAGAAACCTTATTTCTGTACAGAATTAAACTTGATACTTTATATAATTTCAAATTGCTCGTTACTCTTTCTGTCTGTAAGGACAGTTTCTTGAAGCTATTTCTTCTGCTAGGAAGTAGGAGATGCGTTTGGTGGTAATCCCTCTTACATTATTTCTTCGATGAATGAGACTTCTGTCATAGCTTATCTCAGACTCTAGCTAAGGTGAAAAAGTGTCTTGGTACTAACCTGATCGAATCCAGATATTATTTTTTTTTCTAGTTTTATATTTATGAGCTTAAGGGGTTTTTTTCCCTGCATACACTCAGTCTTCTGTGTCATTGCAACAAAGTGCCATCCTTATTCTTGAATGGCTGATAGTGAAAGGGTTGTACCAAAATCGTACTTGTGAGAAGTGAGAAATCAACAGGAGACTTTTTTTTTCAAAACAGAAATAAGACACTGAAACTTTTCTCATGATGACTGAGGACTGAATGAATAGAGTACAACTAATTTCCAATAGCATATTTCATGAATTTAGCAGTAAAAGTCAACAGGGCAGAATATATCTTGCTAAGGAGGATTAATGTATTTACCTTCCAGGAAAAAAGTTTTCTAATTGAAAAGCAAGACAAAAAGATTTGTCTGAAGTGCAGCAAGAAGGGGCTGTAAGAAAAGAACCCTGTAAAGCCCAACCATCCAAAGATGGGTTAGCTATCTGATGTAGGCATCAGCTGATCGATGAGCTACAGCCTATTGACTGCACAGAGTTCCTGTATTATTTTTTAAATAAATCCTTTGCAAGTCTGTAGTCTATCCTTCTATTGTCAACAAAGGAATACCTGACTGATTACAGGTATTAAAAACAAGAATTATCTCCTATTGCAAAGTAGCTGACTATTCTGAAAAACCTCAGTGGCTGTTTGGATCAATAGTTAGAGATATGTGCACAAAGATAATGTGGATAAGGGGTTTTGTTAAAATATGAGACCCAAGTGGATCTGCCTTCATTGATCAAAGTATATTCTGACAGAGCCAATATTATTGCAGGTGCCTTGCTGAGTGATATCTCTATTAGCATATTTTCCATGGAATCCTAAAAAAAATAAAAAGGAAGAAAAAAAAGAAAAAAGAAAAAGAAAAAAAACCCCTACAGTGTGAATTCACACATGGGCAAGCATTCAAAGCAGAAAAGTAACTGGGAATTTTAAAGATATTTTATCCACACACACATTATTTATTTGTTCTCGTCCGCATCTTCTTCAAGTTCTTAGACACTTGGGACTCTGCAGGTTGAAATTGAGGAATGTGCACACAGCACTGCCCCATATACTCAAGTGCTAGATTAATGAGAAGATGGGGAAAAAATACTGGACTTCTAGTAAGTATTTACAGAATCATTGTTACAGCATGCAAAAATTTGTTCCCTCTACTTGTCAGTGCTGACACCTTGCCAAAATACCATGTCTAGGTTGGAAAGAATATAGAGACTGACAGCAAAGGGAATAAAAAAAGAGCATAACAAACAATGTAAAATATTTGCTGCATTGTCTTGTAAAGACTGAGTCAAAAGATCAAGTTTTACCACATTAACAAAAGACGCTAAAAAAGGACAAAGGTTTCCCTAGAAGAAAAGATTACTGAAAATCAGTCAGTTTTTCTCTGTTGTTGGTTGGTTTGTTTAAAGAGAGGGCTGGTAATAAATATTTATCATAGGTGATCGGTTATTAGGAGAAGTGTTCATAGACTGTTGAGGGCTGGAAGGGACTTTATTGACCATCTAGTTCCAACCCCCTGCCACGGGCAGGGACATCTCCCACTAGACCAGGTTACTCAAGGCCTTGTCCAACAGGTCCTTGAACACCCCTTGGGATGGGGTATCCACAGCCTCCCTGGGCTACCTGCATATAACCCACAAGGCTAAATATAAACAGGAAAAAGGGTTTTCTTGGTGAGTTTATAAAATCCTTTTCCCTGTAGATTTTTGTGAGAGGGAGGTAGCCAAACACCTTTCAGGATAGGATCTCAAGTATTGTTTTCCTTCATATAGGACAGACTGAGCGAACCTTCTAAAGGTACCTTTGAGGCAAATGTGTTTGAAATTCTTTTAGATTTTTTTTTTCCCCCTCAGCCTGTGTGAAAATTCCATGTTGTGCTAAACCCAGATCATTATTAAATAACTTGTTTTAAAGTTAGTTCTTAGGACATTTTTGTACTGCAGGAGCATTAAGATTACAACAGTTATAATCCAGATTCAGAGATATTTTAAGATTGTTTTCAAGACCAAAAAAATACCTCAAAAAAACCAGTTCTTAATAGTTTCGGAAAGTTTTTCCCTGATTTTACTACTCCCAAATCAACAGTAATATAGACCTTGTCTTTCTTTTTAATATGAGGAAACTCAATTTTTTCATTTCCCTTTATTTAAGATTGGTTTTGTTCATTTCAAAGATACTCAGCATGTTATTTCCTTTTAATAGATCACAGTGTATCAGGCATCAATTTCAAACAAGTAACACTTGAGGTCAAATTTTGTTACCGCTATATCTTTCCAATCTTTCTATTTAAATGGAGAGTCAACAGCAAAGACCATAATTTCTTTCCTTGTTATTATTCTAGGAGTCTCCTAAAACATCATATCTATCTAAACAATTCTATTGCTGAGATTAAAAATATTTCTCCGTAGAGGATCAGAATTGATGATAATTACTAGCTGCCACAAGCTATGTTTAAACCTCAGAAATAGTCAATAATTTGAACAACTACCACATAGGCCATTCCTTGTAATTTTCTAGTGATTGTAACCATTAAATTAATATTTTCTGCACATGGACAATTTTTATACACTTTGGTTGCTGTTGCTGAACTGAAAACTTTAAACTAGATTTATGTTTTCCTGAAAGGTCAGCACCTTCACCCAGAGGAAGTAAAGGGTGCTAAAGTAAACTGGGCTAAAGATTTGGATATTTCAGTCTTAATATTGCTTCCAGTTATGAAAACCTTTGCTGTTGATGACTTTTTCCCCCACACACTGTTTCAAACTGCTTTGAAAAATTTAGTTACAAAGTTTGCACTATTTAATGTATTGCATCATAAACTTCAGTATGAAAATGTGTTGGATAGGATTTTAAAACTAGAATGTGAAAAACAGTTATAAATTTGAAGAGATAGCCATATTTTCACTTGCCAATAATATTTTTTTTCTCATAACCTGTACAATATGCAACATGTAGAACATGCGGTTTGCTTTGTTGTATTTTAGTTATTGTATAAAACTAGCTTCAGGAAGTTGGAAACTATTTCAAGGACCTTTTGATCTCAGTGTGTTGAGATAACACTCTGGTAGAGGATGGCTTCAAAATGCCATTGTGATCAGGCAGATGAAGGCAGACTCTCCAGAATTTTTGTAAATATATTTAGAGTTTGGTGGAAGAAAAGAAATAACAGAAAAACCCTCAACTTCCAATTCTTTCTAGGGATCATTGCACAAATCTCTGAATGTTGACTTGTCTGAAATTTATTTACCTGTTTTGCACAAAAAAAGATAGCTATAAACAAGAGGGTAATTTCCCTTTTCAGTCATTCATTACAGACTCCTCTGAAAGTCAACTTTGAATTATTAGCAGATAAAGACAGAGAGTCAAGCTTCAAATAACTTGAATCTGGCATATCTTTCTGTTGCTGTTGTTGTTGTTAAATATTCTTAATGGATTTTAATTTCTGTCCATAAAACAATCAAGTACAAAATAATTAATTTATTTTTCCAGAAGTGTAATAGTAAGCAAACATCAGAAATGCAACAATATTTCTGTGGATTATGGTAACAGTTGCCATGGAGAAAAACATGTCATTTCATTTAAACCTTTTTTCTTCTCAAATGAAAGAGAAGTTAACATATTGTACTATCAAGATGTCGTAGTTTAGCTTTAGGCAAATCTCGAATTATAATTTAATTTACTATTTTATTATCATATTTTGATTGG
Organism: Callaeas wilsoni; assembly: GCA_013398955.1. Classification (NCBI taxonomy): domain Eukaryota; kingdom Metazoa; phylum Chordata; class Aves; order Passeriformes; family Callaeidae; genus Callaeas; species Callaeas wilsoni. The sequence goes on along the minus strand of VWPU01016469.1, from coordinate 103,620 downwards.
CTTGATCAACATTTATGGCTTCTCTCACTCAGTTCTAACTTGTACAAGTGGGAGAATAACTGGGGAGTACAATAATTGGGGAAAACAAAAGCCCCAAAATCATTAGAAGCTGTTCTGTAGCTGGCTTCGCAATATATTTTGCTGGCATTTTGGCAATTAACCATGAGCAATGGAGAAACCTCCTCTGCCTAAATGATAACCTTTCTGTAATCATTACCTCTAAAACATCAGGAAAACGTCTCAGTCCACTCTTACATGATCAATTACTCTCTCTGCTCACCATCACTCATGTTTTGGGATATGGCACCCTACACTCAATGCCGTGCGAAATCCCACCATGGAGTATGCCAATATCTACTCTACCCAGCAGGAAATTAAGAATGTCTAAATAAAAAAAGCATTGAATATATAGAATTATAATTTTGAATAACAGACCTAATCTGGAAACAAATTTTCATTTCAGTGATGACAAAAGGACCTTGTGCAGAGTTGCATAAAGCATGAAGGGTTCAGACATGTCTTCTGAGTAACAATTAGGTGTGCTTATAGCCACTTCCAGATACCCAAGAAAGTGAGCCTTTTTTTGATTATACAGAGAATAGGTTTTGGGTTTTTTTGCTCTTTTCAGAGAACTCTTGGATTTATTAATTGTTAGGGTTCACTATATGTTAAATGAAAGACAAGAAGAAGACTTACATTTAAGCCATCAATTCCTAAATGTTGAAGTCAGGCTGCAGTTAGAAGTCTAATCATAATAATTATGGAGCTGCATAGCTTTGAACTCCTCAAGATTTACTGTGATAGGTGCAGTTTAATTTGGTAATGAACTTCTACCAAAATGAACTTGATGAAAATGAGACATGTACTTGATGGCATGAAGTGTTTTTTTATCTTTTAAATATAATTGCATTTTTTAAAACCTTAATGTTTTATATAGATGCATTTAAAGACAATATTAGATTTTTTGAGTAAAGATGATCTTATAATTGGAAATTTGACCCGTTGGCCTAAGACAAAAGCTTAAGTCTAAACTCCCTTCTGAGCATGCATCTTAAAAATCTGAAAATCACAGCTGCTGAAAACATATTTATTTCAGTGTAGCTTAGCTGCTACATGTTTTACATAATATGTGCAAGTTAGACCTTATTTACAATTTATACCTCTCTGAATTCATTATTTTTCTGGAAATCTATTTGATTTCATAGTAAAGAACAGTTTTCTCACTACTGAAGAGTCAATACATCACGATAGTGACAGGTACAAGCATAAGTGATCACATTCCCACAGCACATAATACATCCATCAGAATGTCATTTTTATCACGTGATTTTACAGTTCTTCATTTCTTCTCTAAAACATACAAGACATAAACTACTCTCAGCAAGCACTAATGAAGAAGTCAAGGTGTGGGAGAAACAAGTTTTGACATTAAATAATCTTGTTTTCTTTTTGCATTTAAATAATTAAATCTGATTTCATCCTTTTCTTTTTTTTTTTCAAATTGGCTACAGCTTAACTGTAGGGGCATTTAATTAGTTTTTGCTGATTTTCTGTCTGCTTTTATTTACTCAGTGAGTTGATTGCTTCTCCACTACTTGTAAATTTTTTTTTTCTTCCTTGCTTTGTTTTCCATTTCTCTAAAGAATACATTTCATATTCTCTTATTATTTCTTGTTAGTCAGAAAATTTAAAAATATGAGACTGCAGATAAAAATATGTGTGCAAGCAGGAAACTTAATGCTGTGATTAAATAGAGCGACTTCAACTGATTTCATTTGGAGTGAAATCAATCATACTGATACTTTGAAATCCTCAGTGTCTCACTTTTTTTCTTTCTTAAAGTAGAAGGGGCATTCTTCAGTTTTCCCAGCTGCTGTAAATGCATTATTGCTTTCCATCAAATTTCATTTTTACAAGAGTGCACATTTACATTTTCCCTGTATTCATACCTTAGATTTTTATTGCCCCATACTAAAATTTACTCCTCATAGATTCAGTATTCATCTCTGCATTATCTTCTTTGAATTAATAGGTTATTATCCTGACTTCTTTAGCTGTCTATGGTCAAAACACCAAAAACTGTGCATTTGTTATGTCAGTGTATATGAGGAGTTTTTAAGGATCAAAATTGATATTTGCTTATGCCATATTCATGTATTTCATTAGGATTCTACACATTCATGGGTGCCAGAATTCCCCGTGCTTGCATATTTTACATATATTTTTTCATAGAATAAAGCCATTTGACAATTTTATTATTCTTTGAGAGAAAATTTCAAAGGGAGAATGTCCTATGCTTTTTAGATATTTGGGTGTTTCAAGTCGTCATTTAATTATATGTTATAAAGAAAATGGGCTTTAGATCCACATCTGAGAAAAAAAAAGGGACAAAACTACACCTCCTCTTGGATATGAAAGACCTTTAAAATGCATGCACTTAATACATAAAAATACACTCTAAACCCAGAAGTTAAATTCAATAAGGCCTGTTTGGTCTGCCAACAGTTAAAACTCCCCAGATAACAGAGCTACCTTGGCTGCTTAACCTGTGCGGCCACTAGCTCAAAACGTACGTAGTTAGAACTGCAGGAACCAGTCCAGGCCCTGAAGTGTGAGCTGTCTCCCTCGCTCTTCCAGCACATTCATTTCATAAAGCATCAGCCATTGGAAAGTTGCCACAGAGCAGTGTTTTGCTGTTTAAAAGGAGGATGCGGACCATTGGAGAAAAGAACCATTTTGAATGATGTAAGCTCTGGTCTGTAATTCTGCATGAGCCTTTACAAACAGAAAGCACTGACAAACTCGTAAGGCAAGTTTTCCACTTAGATTTCCATTACTCCGGTTGTTGTGCTGTGTTGAGGCAAATGTTTGTCCCAGAAAAGGCAAAGTAGGTATGTCGGAAATATTTTTTTTTTTTTTTTAACATTTGAAATCTATTTTATAGAGGCAGAAAAGATACAACACAGTACAGAATGATGGGCAGTGTGCAAGTTGTGTCTCCCTGTTATTACAATGACTGACATTTCCTATATCAATTAAGTATTTTGCAAAGCAAAAGAACATCAAGTGTGGAGTATATCTTTCCTTCTTCTCTTGCTTGAAAGACTATGAATTCTTTATAACTGAGAGGTAGCAAGGGTTGTTAACAGCTGAATGCCACTGCTTACTAAAGCAAATCTGGAAGAATATTGAAACAAAAAATATTTTTCAACTGTGCTATCTGAACTTTTTATACCGTGCAGTAAAACATGGACATTAACCCTTACAGTAATAACGCAAGGAGCCTGTTAAGATCATTGCAGACAGATGATTTTCGTCACTATTGGAGTGGAGAGCTAACGAGCTAAAATGGCAGTGAGTACCTCTGACCTCCTGCCCTGTAAGGTCTCGCCTGTGCTCACCACCAAGGGAAGCGGGGCCAGGTCCTACACGTGTGGACCAGTCAGGTCTGTTTTGTTGTCCAACCGGCTTCGGAGCCAGTGGTTCAGCGCACCACAGCAGCATCCCGCATGCTCTGCCTGTCTTTTGGCTGCCAACATGCCCCATAGCCCAGCAGCACCAACTAGCTCAGGGGATCCAAAGAAACGGGTCTGTTGGGATGTAGGGCCAGCAGCCATCCACAGGGCTGGCATGCTGTTATTTAGGCAGGGACAAGGGTAAGGTTCCGCAGAGGGTTCTGCCGTGTGCCTTCAGTTTTAATTCAGAAAAATCACTGGCACAGGTGTACTTGTGCAAACATTGGCCTTCATGGTGTCCCTTAAAAGAAGATAGATTAGTCTAGATGCAAGAAATAAAACACTTCATCATAATAAGTGTCCCATAATTCAGTGACTGGGATGAGAAAGAGCATATTGTTAAACATTTAAAAATACCAGATGGGAAGTTTAACTTACTCATTCCTGTCTCAGACTCTACCTAAAACTCTCACCTTTTTTGCCAAATGCACATATTAATATTTCTCCTTAAACTATCTGGGACTAAGAATATGTTGCATTAAAAAAATTAACAGAATTAAGTAGAATTATTTTGATAGATGATTTTTGTGAGGGCTGGGTGCTGTGAAAGCTGGGTGCCATTAAAGCTGCTAGGAGTTTCAGTATTTATTTTACAAGTGTAAAAGCTGTTCGTTTTTGAGATTAACAGGTGTGGCGGATTTAACCTAGCTGACAGTTAAACACCCACCCGCCCACGCAGCTGCTTGTTTACCAGCAGTGGGACAAGGAAAGAAAATAGGAAGAACAGGCATGAAAAAGGTCATAGGTCAAGCTTAACACTGTAAAATTGCTTACCAAATGACAATGTGGGCAAAAAACACTCAACTCAGGGAAAATTAACTTAACTTGCTGCTAGCTAAACTAAATATTATTAACCTGATAGTGAGAAACAAAAAGACAAACAAACAACACCTTTCCTGCCCCATTTTCAAGCCTCAACTTCACTCCTTCATTCTCAACTCCTCTACTTCCACCCTTGTTAGTGCCACACCTTCAGCCCCTTTGGCAAGGATATGGGCAGAGTAAAAGTGAGGACAGGGAGTTAGGGTCAGCACATGGTGGTTTTTCTCCTTAAAGTGCTCAGCTGTGACAGTTTCTGAGTCTTCACGAAATGGTCTTTGTAAATCAAGTCTATGTGAGATCTGTCTTTCATATATATATGTATATATGCTCTTACATACGTTTGAAAGTTTGATAATTTAAAATTATTAAATGACAACTACTTATTTTGTCTTCCAGAAGCTGAAATCTTCTTCACACCCATTATCTCAATGGTCAGTCCTCATAGGTGGTCTTACCAAGCCTGCAGTGGTGTGTTAGCTCTGCACAGATATGGGTTGTAGGCCAGATAGTGTGAGCTGAACATTCGCAGTACTTGCAAGGTTCAAGTTTTGAGTTCAGATCGGTTGTCAGCCTGCCAAATTTTTCCGTACTTGGAGACTGACATTTCTCAATGCCTAAAGGAAAAAAATGACCTTTGTACTTAGTTCATAAAAATCCAGGTAATTTTATGAAACACATACATTTCCTACCGATACAGGATCTGCTCAAAATGCTTTTTTCAAAAGGTTCTCTTAGTGAAATACTCAAATAAATACATTTATATACCCACCATACACATTTGCTTCTGAATTAACGATCTGCTATCCCTTTGAGACAAGTTAGATGAAATTAACTTATCTTTCAGCTATCATGTTTAGATGCTCTAAAAACCAAACTCAACAATGAAGTAAGAAGTCCATTTAACTGACAAAAAAAGAGCTGAGGGCAAACTGACACAAATTCTGTGCTTATGCCAAAGAAAAGGAGACTCAGGTTATGTGGTAATCCTGTTCCGCATCTTGCAGATGAAATTCAAGCTTTTTCTCAGTCTTGATTTTCTATCTATATGAATGCTCTGTATACTAGGAGCTAGCAAAGGCTTTGGAAATGAGAACTCTTGCACCTCACAAATTCAAATGTTTCAAATGAGGTTTTGTCTCTTGACAAAGAGTCAGCATCTATTGCTGACTTCCTGGAAGGTGGTTATAGGAGTATTTATAGTATTTTGTATCTTTTTCTTAATATATTTTCTTGTGAATCTTCTTTTCCTTCTTAGCACTCTCTTTTTTGATCCTCTCTTTGTTTTCCTGCATCAGTGACCTTTTCCTATCTGGTGCTTTCTCTTCATGGCCTGGCATACAGCACTCTTCTTTTCACAACATCTGTACTTTTTTCCTCAAACCCCTACCACCATCAAATTTCTAATTTCCTCTAAATGTTAAAATCAGTTGCTAAACAGCATGTAGGAATCACTTCTGAATGTGTGTATGTGGCATTTTAGGAAGCCATTTAGGAGGCAAAATGTCACCAGTGCAGACATTTGGTTAGAATGAGGAAAATAGTTATAAATTATTTATGTCTGGTATTTTGTAAGAACAGTTTCATTTGATAGTGTTGTATTTAATTTGGACCTAACCTAGGTAAATTTACTTCTAGGACTAGTTAGGATGACAAAAATTAATACAGAATAATGTGCATTTAGAGATTTATTGCAGCAGGAGAGACTTTTTTAAAAATATATATACTAGAAGTCCCTAGTGCCCACAGGGTCTGCACACTTGAAATATAAGCACATTGAAAAAAATCTGAGCAAAAAAAAGAGTAACAAGCATGGTTACTGCAATACTGCAAAGTATTACCATTGCTATGACTAAACAGCAAGTAATGAAAGGAAAATTTTATGTGTTCTGGACAAATGGTTCAAGAAAATTAAAAGGAATTGTTCAGAGAAAGCAATTCATTGACTTTTGGATGAAAAACTAGAATGTGGATTTAAGACATATTAGAGGTTAATGCTCCATTATTCAATCAGCAGATAGGTAGTGCTAAGATCTGACTTGCATTCCATCAAGCCTCAGGATCAAGGACAGGCATCATGGGTACTATAATATAATCTATAATACAGCAAAAATATAGCAATACCAAAACATACACCCTTACACAGTGATTAATGTTTCTTGGGTGAGGTCTCTTTTAAGCTTAGATTCTCTGTGACTGCATAAGTTGGGTTTGCTTGGACATAGAGACATTACCTAACTGCAGGATCTTTGTCATGACAGGAATACCTGATTGCTTTTGTAATTAGACAAATGCTTTCTAAGTTTTAAATGGTAGTCAAGGTGCATAAATCCAAAGCCTTCCCTCAGAAAAAGAGAATAAACAAACAGACGAACAAACAAATGCACTTGTTTCATTTCTTCAAAACAACCTCCACACATTAAAGCACAGGCTTTGGGGCGCAGGTGCAAAGCAAGGATGCCCTGCATAGCTCTGTGGAGTCTGGCAGCCAGAAGGGCTGATGTGCTACCCTCATCAAAGGACAGAAAGCTCAGAGCATCACAATGCAATATCACAGATATAGGAAAAAATAAGTTTGTAATGAGTTTGTAAGTTTGATTCTGAGATAGAGTTGTATTTTGCTTTATAGCTGGGGTCAGCCTTAGGCAGAGAAAAAGGGGAATTGCATGATTTAATGTTCTCTTGCAATATGCTATAATCATCTCAACAAATGTAAATTCAGACTAGTATTTGCACTTTTCCTTTGTGAGAAGACTGATAAGTTCAATTAATAATCAGCGAGTACTCCCCAAGAAAAGCACTGTTTACTCAGGACAGCATTACAATGAAAATGAAAATGAGATGTAAGAGCCTGTCTTGCTTAGGAATGGTCTATTAATATCCCTAAAGAAATATAAATCTAAGTCTCTCCCTTCTGATTGTTCACTCAGCTCCTGCCCAGGTTTTGGCCTAGTACACAGCTCACACTAAGACTTGATGTGTGCTGGGAGCTGCACCATTAGGTCAGCAAGAGAGCTACATGTCAGCAGGACAGAATAGACAGGGCAGCACAAAGGCTATCATGCAGCTGTTATCACCTGCTGCTTGCTGTCTCCTCCAGCCATTGACTCTTTCATCCTTGCATATTAATTGTCTTCTGTAACAATTAATTTATGGAAATGACATAGATCAAACTTCCAAGCCGGAGGTTATAAATACATCATCTTACCTAAGAAGATTTTGAAGCAGATCCAGTAGCAGCCAGACTTCTGAGGCTTTCGTTCCATCCTGTGTGACACAAGAGACACCTGTGCTGTGAGCGAGGAGGAAGAGTGAGTCCTCCCACCCTTTGCAAGGTAAGTGATTTGGTCATTGGCATGTGACTTAAAAGTTAGGGAACTTGTGAGTTACAAATTACTGAAGTGATGAATGAGTGAATTCATGTTAGACTAGCCTCTACAAATAAGATTGTTTGTTTTCCTTTCCTCAAAAAGTAGAGTTCGGTTTACAGAGTATATTGTCCTGTAAATTTAAGAGGTTCAAATGGACCATGACACCACCCATAGTGCTTACCATACGTGCTACAGTCCCAAGTCATTAATTTGCAAACAGTATCTACTTTTTCAGTCCAGGACTGCCAATTTTCTAAGTTTAAAGTCTTATTTCCTTTTCTGCCTCTCTGACTAGGCCAATTATTTCAGGTGTTCCTTGGTGAGGGAAGAAGATTTGGACAGTGACATCTTAAAAGGCTTTTCGCTTGCATGGTTTCACCTTAAGAATTTAGTCTTACAGGTTCCTACATTTTCTAGACTCTTAGGACCATCCTTTATTTTACTGTCTTCTTTTTGGGCTTACTGTTGACTGAATTCCTGGCTTCCTGTTTATAGCCCTAACACAGTAGCCTTTTGCTATTCTATGGCATTACAGGATTCTTCACATGGGGTATTGATCACTCAGAACTAGGAATATTGAAAAACAAGAATTTATTATTTTCTGTAAGTCATAACTCTTCAGTTATGCTGCATTTAAGTAATTCACAAGTAAATAGGGCTTCTGTATTACAGAATGCCATCCACTCCATCTCACAAATTTCATTTTGATAGCTTTTTCCTAATGTCAACTTTCTAAATTCCTCTATTTATAACTGATAACATCATCCCTTGCAATTCAACAGAAAGAACAGCACTTCTTGTAACAGTAATTTCTGAACAAGCATTTGCTTTCTATTCTGTGTATGAGGATTGCAGTTTTATTTAGGCAATGAGTGTAAATCTCAGCTAAAACTAGAAAATGTTGCTGTCAAATGCTTATTCAATGCTATTTCAGTACTGGGGTAAAAAATTAAAAATTATAATAACTCATACTGCATCTTACTGAGGATGCCTAAGAGATCTAAAAATTACTATAAGTTCAGGTGCAAGAATTCCATAGGTATTGCACATTTTAGTGGGACAGAAATCCACAATGCCATATGGCAAACTGGAATCAGATCCAAATAGAATAATTGTTTTGTGGCTAAGGAATAAGTTTTCTTTTGCTGTATAAAGTAGGTTTTCATCTAATTTTCACCCGATTGTGCTTTCATAATTTAAGACAAGATTAAATTTTTTTTTCTGATACTACTGCTATGAGTAATGTGAAGACAAACAGGATCACATACTTATTTGGACCTTAATAGATGATCAGTCTATTAATTTGTTCTATCAAACCATACAATGGTATAATTTCATCTCCGTTTAACTAGGTAATGTCCCTTTTTTTTCAGGCCATTACCTTTAAAGGAATAATGGAAAGGTTTTTCACATAGTGAGGTAGCAAAACCTTGTCAAACCCCCAGATTTTATTAGTTCAGTTTACAGAAACGTTACGTGTTGTGGAAGCTGAAGGAGGTATGCTAGAAAGGTGTGCTTCTCAAACTATCCCTTTGTTTCTGTCCAGGAAATACTAGATACAATTTAATTTTGGGCATTGTTCTTAACAGGAAATAGTCCCAAATTTACATTTTAAATTATGAATAATTTCATTTGGATTTGTGGGTTTAGTTTCATCTGGGTTAAGGAGGAAAATACCACAGCGTAATGAAGTTTTGACTAGGCCATGTGAGACATGAAAACCAACATCAGTAGCTGGCTTCGTAAAGAATTTTCCTTTTGAGTTTATTACAAAAACATGCCTACTTCTTATGTTTAAACAGCATTTTATTATCATCATAGAGCATCTGAAATTTTACTTCAACTACCTTTTAGCAGACTGTTTCTGTCCACTCATTACTCCTAAACCTGAGGTGAATATATCTTTCTTTACAAATGCGGTAGAAGTTCCAATGTTCCTTTTTTTCAAGGATTTCCTTTTTTCTCCATTGAGAAATGAACATAACTGAACACAAAGAATTTTACACTCAGAAACTGAACACTCAGAAATTTACATTATCTGAGGAAAATAATCAGCTGATAGAAGTTTCTGACTGTACTGTAACTCTGCAAAATGTGGTAAATGCAGCAAATAATTTCATTCAGAAAGGATAGCTACAACTGCTAAGAAAATACCCAAGGAGAGACTTAAGTCTCGGTAGACCGTGCAGGAAATATCAATTTTTTTTTATTCAAAGGGAAAAGTTTATCCTGTGTTTACAGAACTCAAAACGGATCAAAAGACTGAATCACTTATTCAGCCTCTTCTTCCTAAGAAGTGTCTTTTTAAATAAATATTAACTTTCTTTAGTGAAGGCCAGGAAATTTAAATAAAACTTGTCATCAATATTAATTAGAAAGGCATAAAGCACCTTCCCATTGCAGATGGGTTGCAGAAAAAGTTAACTGCTAAACACTAAAGTTCTTTTAAGTGTGAGGAAAATTAGGTCTTATGGTCCTCCCTGTAATATTATCAAGTTGTAGGACTCTTGCAAGACTGAGATCAATGTTCAATGTGTTAACAGAACAGCTGAGGATAAGATGCTTTTCTTCTCAGAAATGACTGCTATAGAATGGCATATGCTCCTGCTTCCCTTAGCTGCAGAAATTTCACCAATTAAATTAAAGTAAATACATAGAAATAAAAAGCAGATGGAAGCACAGGAAATAAAAAAATAACTCCAAAACCTTGAATTCAGTCAAGTTGTAGCCCACTGCAAATGGTTTCTTATGAGGAAAAGATTTACACTGGTTTTTGTAGGTGGTGTTATCACCTATACTTGCAATAGTATCCTCTCATATCAGGCATTTATTGAACTCCAGCTGAAAAAAAGTCTAGCAGATAACCTTTGTGAATGTATACTTCTTAGCTGGAAAGTTTACACCTGTTGGTCATCTTCTTTTTCTTTTCTTTTATTTTCTTTTTTTTTTCTTTTCTTTTTTTTTAAATAATGTAGTGAGAGTGATCTTACATGGACAGTCCTCATAGGTAGTCTTACCAAGCCTGCAGTGAATTTTTAGCTCTGCAGAGCTATGAGTTGTAGGCCAGACAGTGTGAGCTGAATATTCATACTGCTGCTAAGGTTCGAATTTTGAGTTCAGACCAGTTGCTGGTCTGCTAATTTTTAACTTCATTGGAGACTGACATTTCTCAAGTTGCTGAAAAACCCCAAAAGAAAGTACCGATATAATTTATCCAAGCTAAATTCAATAGACCTAAGCCAACACAGTTGACAGATTGAACTAAATAAAGTATTTCATAACAGACTGGAAAGTCCAATAAAGTATTACTGAAATGGTTATATCATATAGACATAAAGAAATGGAGGGAATTTTGTTTATTTAATCAGGATGAGAGAGGATGGGGGGATGTAATTGCAGCTGTCCATTGCATTAAGTTTGGATTATGCAAAAGAGGGACACAAAATAATCTCAGAGCTGCACAATTAAAGGAGGAGAGACCGTATTCACAGGCTGCAGCAAAGAAATTCCAGATAAATATAAGAAAAATATCTTAACAAACAAATGCAGTGGTCAAGGACTTGAACAGGTAGACCAGGGAAGTTGTGAAATCTTTATCCTTAGAAATTTTTGAAACAAGATTGTCCTGAGCAAACTAATCTATCTTTGAAGCTAGTCCTGCATTACAAACTTGAGTGATACTTTCCAAATTAATTTTTCCTTTGATTTATATGAAGTATACTTGAACAACAATATGGCCAGTTCTGGGTTCCCCAGTAAAAAAGAGGTAAGGTGTCACTGAGGAGAGATCAGTGAATGGCCACAAAGGGACTGCAAATGATGAAGGGGCTGCAGCATCTTTCCTGCAAGGAAAGGCTGAGAGAACAGGAACTGTTCAAACTGGAGAGGAGAAGGCTTTGGGGGATCTGGGCATTGTATATAAGCATCTGAAGGAAGATACAAAGAAGATAGAACCAAGTTCTTTCTAGTCGTATTCAGTGAGCGAACCAGAGGCAATGGATAAAAACTGGAGCACAAGAGGTTCCACCAAAACTTCAGGACACATTTTTTAAATGGTTCAGGTTGACCAGAGAGATTGTGACATCACCATCCTTGGAGATTCTAAGAAGATATCATGGTGCTGGGCAATGAGCTCTAGGTAGCTCTCCCTGAGCAAGGGAATTGGACCATGTGACCTCCAGAGGTCACTTCCGAATTCAATCCTTCTGTGATTCTGCAACACGTATGTTAAAAAAAATTTGGCACTATGTTGACAGTACAAATCAATCCTGTGACTTTCTCTTTTTTCCCCATGGTTACAGCTCTAAATGACCTAAATATCAGTGGTATCCAATATTCAGTGATAGGTTTTGTCCAATTAATAAAACATGGAAGTTTTATTATATAGATATTGCTAATTACTGAAAACTAATTGTCTAAATTCCACTGAAAATGAGGTTTATGAGTATTCATAACCTTCATAGGCTTTAATAGGATTAATTTTAAAAATTACATTTGTTTTAGTCATAATAAGGCATTATGTAAGACAATGGTTGAAATGTCTTTCTAGGTCCCTGAACATACTATATAGCCAAACTCCCAAAGTATATTGAAAAGCCCTTCCTTTCCTCTCTCCGTCACAGCTACCTTTTCTCCTGTACTCACAGAAAGTCCAAGAAAAAAAAAGAGATCTGAACTTCAAACTGAGATTCAAATTGAATGCACTTGGCAATCAAAATTTATTCCCAGTTTGAACTCTAATACAGAGTTCTTTCAAGGTTAGGCAATAATTTTATAAAATAAAAAATTATGATATGTGCTGATGCCTGCACCTGTATCAGCAATTCAATTAAATAATTGAACCATTCTACCTTATTCTGGAAGCAACGTTTTCCCTGGAGTAATTATGTTCAAGTGGAAGCAAAACCACATGCAAACCAACAACTCTATGTGACATGATTAAGACCATCTTAGGTTTATTTCTCTAACAGTATTGGCTGTATAAAGCAAAAGCTCAGGTGAACATCTAAGTCTCTTAGGCAACAAGACTCTAAACTGCAGCAGCTGTCTGGCATCTTTGCTGTCTGAAAAAAATCTAAACATTTCATAAGTTCTCTCTTTGTTTGCTGGGTGTTTGCTTTCCTTCTTTTAAGAATTCTAGTGAAGTAAACCAGAAGAATAAACAGAGATTTTCTGAGGAATCCATAGGTAATTCACCAAGGTACACAATCTAACAAATTAATTAAGCAAACAGGTTGGCTGATAAAGATTTTTTAAGATCATTAGAAATTTTTTAATAGACTTAGTTTAGTATTGTAGAATCATATTCATTTATGTCTAAATTATTTTTTGGGAGTTTTTTGCTACAAATGGAATTGAAATATAAAGTGCTTTTCCATACATCATCTTTATTACTATAGTGGCATGCCACAGGCCAGTTCAGTGTACAGATTTCTGTTTTGTCCACATCCTTGCCAGCAAAAGGAGAAACAGGAATGAACCCATATTTGCATTGTGTTGAGGGGTTTTTGTGACAAATCAACCAATTCTCTGTTTTATTTACAAAGTAGACATTGGCAGTTCAACTGGGCTTGGGTAAGTACACAAGGAGCATCATCAGCTGAGAACATTAGCACAGACTAAAACTCTTTATGGTTATTGGCATCAAAAAACAATTTAGATATCCAAAGTTGTTAAAATGCAAGTCCAAAATTTGGAGGTTTTCAAGCCCCTCTTGAATTGTTGCAAACACAGGAACAAGGAATTCCTTCATGGATGTCTATCTGAATTCATAATTACAAGGTTTGTTTGAAAGTTCTGAAGTCTTTTCTCATGGTTAGGCTTCATATTTTATGAACTTTACTTCCTATGTAGTGAAACACCTCAGGAGGACACGGCTGAAAAACTCACCATTCATTCATTTAATATGGATGAATAATGGAATGCAAAAGGATATAAAGGTAAAAGATGTACTTCCTGAATCAATAAACAGTACCAATAGTTCCCTTTTCTAAAACACTTGTTTTAATTTTTCATTTGTGATTAGTCTCTGGCCAAATAGACCTTGGATTTTCTACACAAATGGCAAATCACCCGTAAGATTGCTGGAAAATGTCTCCAGAACCTGACAACAAGAACATGATTTACTTACATCATTCTTGCAGAAAACAGGATGTGTAGACTTGTGTTCTTTTACTTAAGTAAAAGAACCAACAAATTGATCTGCAGTTGCCTGAGTATCAGCAGGAGCACTAGACAGCATTAATAACCAGACGTGTAACACAGACCTGCTTTGCTCTTTGAAAGAATGGATATGTTGTGAGTCTACCCTGATAAGAAGTCCTTGTCTCTGTTCTTCTAAGCTGGAACAACTCTAGATACTTCAAAATCCCACTCCTACTCCTCCATCTATATTTATACCAGAAATTGCCAGGGGAAAAGTTAAAGAATGGCATGAAATAACCTTCACCGTTTAATTTCTAGCACATTCCTTGAAACAGTTTTGGCCTGTGCCAGCTAGCATTGTCTATGTCAATGCCCAGCAATGGCATGGAGTGAATCAAAAACTCTTTACAGTTCACATTTTGTATAAGGTTTCCCAGGAAGTGCACCATTGAGGACTTCCCTCTTGAATCCAGAGCCCAAGAACTGTCCCTGGCCTATTTTAAACCCTTTTTCTTAGTTCCAGACTTTAAAGTTTGTAACTGTATTTCTTCCACTCATGAATTCTGTACCTCAATTCTTGGTGCTGGATATGCCTGGAGTTACCATCTACTGATAGAAGTGAGAGGAAGGGTTCCAGCTGTGTTATTCCCATGTCGTACAAGGCATAATACCAGCCCGTCAGAATGCCTCCTATTTTAGAGTAAGCAGCAGCCTGAATAGAATCGTGGTTTCCACAGTTTTGACACCCACTACTCCAATTTTAGCTGTGATTCAAATTAAACCTCTCTCTCAGTAAATTTGAACACTAAAATGTTGAGGGCAGGTAAAGAAAAAGCTGAAGTTTCAGGTTTCAAAAATTTGAAATCCTTTCTATGACAGTCATAGGAAAGGAAAAGGCCATCTCTGGATATGTGCATGAAGATGATCAGGATATGGCCCAAGCATATTTCCATTTAAAATAAAAAAACCTTATGCTTAGAGAGTCAGGCTGCTTCATGTCTTGCTGCCAGCTCAGCAGTAAGAATGGAAGCAGAGGTAGTCTTTCCCTAATTTTTTGTTGTTTTATACTTCTCAAGTAATTCCAACCCCAATTTCTTGGCTAGAGCTAGGATTTTTTAACTGCCTAGACAGGAAGACTGGTACATGATGTCCAGCATAACTGTGGGTGTAAGAGTGATAATTCTTGTTTATCTGTACATTTCCATTGTTTAGGAAACGATTTGCCTTCCTGAGAAAAAGAGGTGAATTTAGTGTTCATTCTCCAGTTACTTCTATTTCTCTTTTATTCATTTGTGACTGGGGAATAAAAGCACTGAATGGATTCTTCATTTTATTTTTATATGAGAACATAAATACACACTACAATTGTGTCCCATGCATTCACAGTTGAATGAAACACTAAAGTGCTATCTTTTTTATGTGACACTCAATTTTGTAAGCTAAGCAGCAGTGTAAAGTAATCTGAAGATCCGCTTGATTTGAAAGATAATTGCAAATACTTATGAGACTTTTAACAATTGTGATTTATTACCAAGCAGTTTATATTCAAATGCATTAATAATATTCTGAAGTAATGCAAACTCTTGACTGTGACAAAAGGATTCATAAAGACAGTTAGTGCTTCATGACATGATGAAATGACAGCTTTCACTTCAGTGTATGTAAATTGCTAAAAATGTGGTGTGACACCTTTGCTTTGCTGTCAAAGGTTTTTCATCTGAATATATGCCTACTCTTCCCTGCTGCTCAATAAGACAAGTAGAATATTTTGGTTTCTGAGGAAAGCAATAAGGAACTACTATCTCAGGTTGCCACTTTAAACACCTTTATTTTGCTCCACTGACACTAGTACATATTAAAAACAAACCAGCAGTCAAGGTGGAGAATACAAAATGCCAAAGGGTTTGCAGAGGGTAGAGGGTATCCAAAGTATGCAACATAATAGTGGTCAGACTGCTCTAGAAGTGAGCAGGGTGGAATCTAATTTAGGAATGGCTTGAGATTAATTAGATACAAAATGACTAAGCAGATAAAGGGACTAACTGAGCTGAAAATGGCTGGGGAAATGTGGAGTCCATATGGTTCACAGTGCACTTTCCTTTTCTTTATACAAGTATTCAGAAAGAGACTGTTAAAAAGAGTGTGGGAGAAACCAAATGTCTCAGGAACACCATGGCCTCATTCCAAGTTTCAGGGAAGACTTCAGTGCTTTGTCTCTGGTTGTGTTAAGCCTCTCTCCAGGTGCATGGATCTCACTCTAGATTCCTCCACATTTCTGATCAATCATCCCAGGAAAGTAGAATAGCATCTGCAAGCGGATTTTTTTATACAAAGATCTGAATTTTTCCTGTACATAGACACTAAGCAGTTTATTAATTATCAGGAAGCAAATGTTTGACACTCTTATGAGCATATACGTTTAATTGAGGGACGCACATTTCATGTGATGGGTACAAAAGAGAGAAATTCCTTTACACACACCAGTCATAGGTATTAAGATATAATCTTCGTTTACTTTTAGCTTTAACCTCTCTTCCCTTTAAATTGTGCAGTATTTTTCTCCGAGCACAGGTCATGAAGTGATTCTACGCCAAAACAGGAGCACGCGGGAGTGTTTCATGGGCATGGTGAGGGAAGAGTGGAGGGCACCACAGGCAGCTCTAGCCCCACATACCAGGTCCCTCCCTGGGGACAAGTCAGGAGAATGTGGGATGTTAAATGGGGCTGGAAATGCTCTTCCCGGTGAGTCGATCAGGAAGTGGGCAGGCCTGCATTACCTCTGAGCTGACCCTGAGCTCCAGCAGCCAAACCCGCAGGAGGGAGGATGAATCCAGGGCTCTTACATTGACCCCAGTGCTACCCAGTGCTGTGGAAAACAAAGGGAACTGGATCCAGTTCCTTAATGTATCAAAATAATATCAGGAAAGTCCTCCTGCTGATGAGGGTGCTACCACTCTCGCTAAGAAAAAGTGAAGAATTATAATCTACTTTCTGTTTCTAGCAAATTATATTCAAATGATATTCACCAATTATAATTTCAAAATCTTTTTCTGCGCATGCTTATTTAATAGCTTCTCTTTGTTTGCTAGTCTTTACAACAAATTTTTGACCTTCTGTCTGTAAATTGTATATGCTAATGAATGTCTTTTATTTCCTTGGAATGTTTTCAAATATTATTTTTAAAATCCTTAATGTTGAGCTTACTCCTCTTACACTAGTAAATCAGAAATAAAAGAAAGTCTGGGATGGTTGGTATATTTTTACAGTCCCTAGAATATTTAAATCATGATTTTGTATAAAAGAATGATATTGACCGACAGAACATGGAGAAACATGGCTAGAATTCCAATTGTATTGTAAAAATTCTCTTTTATCTTTCAGAGGTATTTTTTCCTGTAACAGATTTGTTTTTTACATAATATCTTTTCTCTTAGAGAGATGCATTTCTGTCCTCTGTCAAAGCAGCTACAAAATCATTAGAATATGAGGAATTAGGCTCTTCTGCCTCACCATTAGTATTACAGACTGAGTTGAAACAATTCTAACAATTATAAAGGTCAGTGACAAGGATAGCGATGTAATAAACTGTAAGTTGTGGTTATAGTAACAGCAATTTCATTAAAAAATTGAGCTGGACTAATTACTCTTGCTTTGGTGGTTCTGGTGGACAGAGGTTTTTTCTTCCTTCGGTTGAGATACTTTTGGCATAGGACAATGCAGTATTATAAATAGGATAATTCACTGGATTCAAATGAATTTAGCTTTTCATCATTCAATTAGGCTTTCACTTGTAAATGTAATGGCACTCAAAAGATCTGGTAAAAAACAGATGCAAAATTTCAGATGCAATGATGAAGATGTCATCTTTCTTCAGGTCAGAATTAGGCTTTTAAGATTTTTCTACTTGGAAGTGTGTTAACCAAAACTGTAGAAAACTATAGAAAAAAAAAGAAAAAAGGATGGGAGAATTCTTGCAGTTAGTCTGGAACTATAATTATACTTTAATACTAATATTCTTCCTTATCGATGACCAAGATGTTGAGGCAGCCATCAGTGGAAAATAATCTGTTTCATATAAGTAATTAACTACTGAATACTTAATAAGTATTTATACATTATACTTCTATCTAAATATTCTCTTAAGTTGTTCTTTGACTTTGTCAGGAAAATTTACCTATAAAACTATTTCCTCTCTGTTTTATGTAAAAAGACAAAAGATGTTCTTTTCTTTGGACCTATGGCTCTCCTTTTGGCCTGATAAACTTTCTTTATGGCAAATACAGGCTTGTTCCCTGAAATTCCAGGCAAGATTTTAAACTTAGCTCCTGGCTTCTCTTTTAGCTGTTTCTTCCATTATTCAAAAACATTTGAATGGATTTAATCTTAGGCTTGTAGCACTGATTTAATTTCTTATTCACTTTTTTGGACATGGTTTTGCCACCCCCTTTGCAGAGAAGCTGGCTGCCTGCTAAAACTTCTCTCCATCCCTACGTATAGGTTGCAAAGAGACTGACTTACTTACAAAGAAAGCTCCTGTCACAAGTGTCCTTGAAGATGGCTTAACAAGAAGAGGAATAGATGGTGTAAAAGGGGATACAAATGTGTAGCTGTATAATTAAGGAGTCATATAGGAGATTAGAAACTGATTAGAAGAGGCAAGGGATAACACAGAGAAGTACAGTTTGGATAAAACATATTGTCTAGCTATTCCTCTCCTTATTTGTATTCAAGAAACAAAGACCCAGAGAAAATACTATGTCCCCGATGAGCTGTTAACAGTAGCCTGTATTACCAATGAATAGGTAATAACTTTCCTCTAACACTTGGGGAGAATTAAGTTTCAGTGTGTGATAGCATGTATATGTATACATGAGCATATATATATATATATTCATAGAGATTCATATATTAGGGTGTGTGTTAGTAAAACATAACAAAAGCTCTACTTCTATCATAGTATTTCTGTATTATTGTGTAAATATACACACATACATGCATGCATACATGCAAAATATATATACTAATTTATAGTATACATATTTACATATATGTAAGGAAATAGGCACATTTTTGCCTTTGAAAGTATAGCTAGCAACAGACGTAGTTTGAATTGACAGATATCAGAATGGCTGAGGACATCACCTGTCCAAAAATCTAATCTAATTAAAATTTTGTGCGTGATCTGACTCTGGTACACCAACAGCTTGTTACTGAAACAGAAGTGACTAAATCTTAATGTAGAAGGGGATGAGAGAAAGGAGCAACCTTCAACTGTTCCTTTTCTCTAAGTGCTAGACAGTCCTTGCAGTACCAATTTAGAGATCTCCATTTGCTTTCACTGATTTCTCAATCTGAAGATTAAAATTTCTACTGCTTATTATTTGGAATTTAGGAATTATAGACCTCTCCAGGAGACTGTATAAACAAGATACCTGCTATTTAAAGTAGAAGTGAAATAATTCTTCTGTGTATTTAATTTTCAAGATTGATATTTAGACTTACTCATGCTTCTGTAGCCAGCTAAATTTTCTAGAACACTTTTTTAGTCAAATGATTCCTGACAAACATTTAAAAATTATTTTTTCTTGAATAAGCAATGGACTTTAGATAAAAGAAGTTCTTCAAGGGAAAGTATTCTACAAGTTTCCCTGCCACACCTCCTACACAGGAATTCACATAGAAGTGTAAATATAGGCATTTCTGAATTGAAAATTACCCCTCCCTCAAAAAAAGTTGAAACGTAGAACTTTCACCTTTCTCAAAGTCTCTCATTTCTGCTAGGAAAGTCCTTAACCTACTAAGCACTTTTACTCCAGCCTGCTAGTGACTATCCTTTCTCCTCGAGCTCCTTGAATTGCTTCTCAGAAATCAGGAATTTTCTGCAAGAAAACCCTGCAGAGGAATACATAGGGATCTGCGCAGGACAGGCTATAGGACTTGAAAAAAGAAAAAGTGGAATTTCACACTGCTCCCTGCAGTCAGGCAGTGATACCACATGGAGCTGGTCACAAAAAATGAACATGAGACTTGGGCACGGAATGGGCAGGGTTTGGTTGAATTTTGAGAGGAATAAGGGCTGGGTGAAATTTAAAGTGCTTAATAACTGTGCACTAGTAGAGAAAACGGTAATGGACAACCCTTCATCTGGAGAAAAAATTTTAGCAAACTATGTTGGTTGTATTGGCTGGAGGGAGGACTTGACAGAACCAATGAATTAGTAAATGTTCCCTACTCCTTTCATGACAGGCTGAAAGACTCAAACACCACCTTGACTGCAAAAGTGCTGACAAGCTACCAAAGGACTCTTTGCCATCTAATACATATATAGATAAACAAACCAAATTTTCACATAAAGTTGTTTCTTTCAGTTAGGAGATGTGCAGGTCTTTAGTTGGATACTGGGGGATTGTATAAGTGTGTGGGCAATATTATACATGTATGGGGACCTGAAGGACACAGGAAAGTAATTTGGATAATACGTTTGAGGCTTTCAGAGACATGAACATCTTCCCTGTTTCTCAGCTACTGTGTAATGTATGTCAGAAGTAGGACAGTCTTCCTTTTGAGTTTATAAATGATGTGAGTTTTAACTGTCTGTAAAGCCAGAATTGCTGGTACAGAAGCTGTTATGTTTTGGAGGAATAACACCCTTGGGCGCCATTAGAAAGAAATCTGGAATGTCATCGAATAATCAAACATCATGATGGAGCACGATGCAGGTGCTCTTTTTCAGAAGAAAATGCTTTCAACTGAATTTCCATCACCACTTCCTTACACATCCTGCATGCTCTCTTTGGTCTCCGCTTTGATCTACATTCTCCAGTACAACTCAGGTGAGGAGGGCTTGAAGCTGATGTGATTACAGTGTTGTGGTTAAGCCAGTTGAATCACATGAAGATTTACATAATTTGTCTTGTTTAAATAAAACTTAAAATCATGAAAGAAAGAGATGACTAGGATTTATAGGAAAAGTTGGGGAGGTAGAGAAGGAAGATGAATAAGAATAGATTTAGTTGTACCTGTCAAGCTTTGAAGACCTCATTTGCAAGTCATCTGCTAGTTCCATACTTCAAATGCAAAGAAAGGATTTACAAATCTACTCATTTTAATTTAGGATTTATTGGGATGATTTGTAAATTAATCCTAGGAATTACATATAGTAAGTAGGATTTATGAGCCTAGAGGAGGATTATAAAGTGTGATGTAGGATTAGTAAATCTATTGTACGTATATAAATATATTTCCAGATATCTAAAACTATTACATACAATAGTTAAAACATGTTTTTAAATTAATGATGTGTAAATCAAACCTGATTAAAATGCATTTTTTTTTAACCTAGTGGCAACATAAGACAAGTTAGTACAAAATCTAGAAAAGGCACATAAACACATATAATTTGTAGAGCAGTCGTAAAGACTACATATTACCAATGTAAATGTATGTTAAGAAGAAGAAGAAGAAGAAGAAGGGGATATACTGAAATAGTTACTTTCCCTAACTAGATTTAATTTGTAGAAACCTGTCCAGCTGGAACAAAGCAGCAGTCTAAAACAATCCTGTTAGTGATCACATACACGATGATGAGGGGAAGTCAAGAGAGTGGAACTGAATAGAACCAGGGAAGAGTGCTTGCATCATGTTGATTAAGTCGATTAGAACAGACAAATCCAGTGACAGTGCAGTGATTAGAAAGAACAGGAAAGTTACACTACAAGTCTGAAAAATAACTTGCCGTCCTGGGTTGCAGTGTATTCTATTACCATCTTCATGAGCTGTTGAAACCAGGTGGGGCTGTGTCCCTTGCCTCCTCTCTCTGGACTATCTTCTGTTAATGGGCCAGCTGTTGAAACCAGGTGGGGCACGGTTCTTTATCTCTCCCATGACCCATTCTCCCTCTGGGGGGGATATCTCCTGTTAATGGCCCATCTAGTCTCACCACATGACTGATAAAATTACATCCTCCCATTGTGAGATGCTCTGCCCAGAGGGAGGAACCAAGCCTCCCATCCTGGATATAAGCTAAGATTTTGAGCCCCAGCGGCCGCCCTTACCTACTGGATTCCCAGAGGACAAGAGCTACCACTGGACCTTCAGGTGAAGACCAGACCTTGTCTACAGGATCACTGCTTCAACAGGACCATCTTCAGCAGAACTCTGGAGGACTGCAGCCACCATTTTATTGGACTGCTACCAACACCCTGACTGACAGGGTGTCAGGTTGTATCCTGACTCTGTCAGTGGTTTCTTTTTGTACTATTGCATTTATCTTAGTTTTTCCTATTAAATTGTACTTTTGACTCGGAGTTTCTCACTGGTTTTGCTTTCCAACCAGTACACTTGCCATCCGCAATAACTCTGGGATCTCTTCCCTTTTATTCCTTCTCCTTAAATCCTAGATCAAGGGAAGACTGGATTGGTGAGCCACTGGCAAAGGCCATTTAAGTCTAACAGACTGATTCCATCTTTCAGATGGGCAAAATAACCTGTAATGATAGCATGAGTAATTTTAGATTTTTAGAAGTACAGCTTTCCAGAACAAAAACCTTATATAACGACAAAAAATTAAAGCCTTCTGGTAACCTGCAATCATTCAGTAGAAGGCACCACAAAGTAGCAGACTTAAAATGCAAGAGAAAAACAACTGGCAGTGTTATCAGAACAATCTGAGGAATTTGACTCACACTGTGAACATGTTTGAAATTTTTCTTGGCTGGCACTCAGACTGCGTTTGCCAACTTGTAGCAAGTTGCTCAGATTTGCTCTGTGTTTGTAAACACCCTGCAGAATTCATTTTTATTCCGTAAAAAAAAAAATCTATTTTTATTCTGTTTTTAGATAACCACAGTATATGAGAAGGGAAGAAATGTCAAAGCAAAACTGACACAAAGATCTTCAAAGGAAGAAGGCAAATGAGAAAGAGACTTTCATTATGTAGAAAGCTTATTGGTAAAAAAGTCATAATTCTCTATTACTAAAAACCAGAGATTGTCTACTTAGGCTCCTACACATAAGTAAGTTTTATCAAATTTTTAGCACTAAAAATTCTAGTCAGGTGTTCAGCTTCATCCATATTCCATTAATAATTCAACAAAAACATCTCAGGAATAAGGAATAAATTTCCTTTTTATTAATGATGATTTTTATACCAGTTCTAATTTTTCTTACTTGCTTAATCAGTTCTTCTGCAAATGCATTCAATGGTCACAGAGTAAACAGAGGAAGACCTTCTCCTTTAAATCACTGACAAAGTCTAGTATTCAAGGAAAGCTAAGACTTGATTTTGAAGTTCTAAAATGAATTTGCAGAGTGGAAGTTAAGGAAAAAATGTTATTCATTACTAAGGAAAAAAGTTCTGACTCCAGATAATTGAAACGGAAGACTGACGATGCCAATTTATTCCTTCTTTAAAACACAAATGCATGAGAAAAAAAGTAAGTGAAGCAAAAGAAAGAAACAGCAAAAATTGCTTGAAGCTGAAATCCAAGTCAGGATAGCATTTAAGCATAAACACAGATGAAAAGCTAGATTTGTGATACCTGACAGGTATTTGCCTTCCCTCATTTTCCCTAAAGCTCTCTCTGCAGTGCAGTTGTATTTATAAATACCATGTTATCGCCTCCCAGTCATCTGCAATGTTAAATCCTGCTTCGTACTGCCTTTTGCAAAAAAAAAAAAACAGTCTGTGGCTTAAACACTGTCTCATAGCACCAAGTACCTTAAATCTTTTCCACCACGTGCATATGTAAGAACTACAAACTACAGGAGGACCATTAGTTAACAACTCCCCACTGGTACCAACATATCTGCCTATTTCTCCTAAGCTGTCCCATTCTCATCTTTTTGTGCATCTGTTACACGCTACTTAATCCTCTACAAAAGTCAGCTGAAGAGTGTTTCTGGCTTGCATCTACTTTTAATAGGACTGTAGAATTGTAAAATCATGCAATTATCTAGATTGGAAGGGGGCCTCAGAGGGCATCTCATTCAACTCGCTGCTCAAAGTAAGTCTTGTTAGATCGTGTTGCTCAGGGCTGTGTCTAGTCAAGTCTTGAACAATTCCAAGGACAGTTTCCGGACAACCTGTTCATTCATTTTACCTCACCTTGTGGAAAACAAAATATAATCCTTGTATCTAATCAGAATTTTCCATGTTCCAACTTGTTCCTCGTTCATCCTGACTTGTCACTCTCTGAGAAGAGTCTGGCTTAGTTTTCTCTGTATCCTCACAAGTAACTTTGGACAGCAATAAGTTCTCCCCTTAGCCTTCTCTTCTCCAGACTGAACTAACAATATTGTCTCAGTCTGTCCTTGTGCATCATGTGCCCCAAGGCCCTAACAATCTTCTTGGGCCCCACTGGATTCGCTTTATGATGTCAGTATCCTCCTTGTACTGGTGAGACCGAAACTGGACACAGAACTCCAAATATAATTTTATAAGTGCTGAATACATTTGAAGGATCACTTCCTTGAAACTGCTGGCTACACTCTTACTAATACAGTCCAGGATGCAGCTGGTCTTTTTGCTGCAAGGGTACACTGCTGACTCATGCTCAACTTGTTATACAACACAGGTACTTTTCTTCAGAGCTCCTTGCTAGTCAGTTCCCACCTTGTACTCTTGCATGGGATTACCCCATTCTAGATATAAGACTGCATTTGCTTTCCCTGAACTTCATAACATTTCTATCAGGCCATTCCTCCAGTCAGCCCTGGTGCCTGTGTCCTCTAACATACTGATCACTTCCCACATTTGGCATCATTCACAAATTTACTGAGAGTGCACTCTGTCCCGTCCTTCAGGCTTTAACAGAGACATTGAACAATGCTGGTTCCAGTGTTGATCCCTTACAGCTACTAGTTACTGACCTCCAGATGGACTAGGCAATGACCACAACTCTTTGAGACTTGCAGTCCAGCCGATTTTCCACCCACCTTAACAGCCAGTCCATGTCTTACCAATGTGGTAACAAGGACACTATGGGACAGGGTGTCAGAAGCTTTGTTAAATAAAGTTAAAGTACCAAACATCCACTACCATCCTTCTGTGAGTCGCACTAGGCATCTTATCATAAAAAACATGAAATTGTTCAAGCATGGCTTGCCCTTTGTAAATCTCTGGTTATTGTTGCTAGTCACTCTCTTGTCCTTCGCATATTTGGGAGTGGCTTCCAAGAGGACTTGCTCCAAAATCTTCCATGAGACTGACGTGAGGCTGATTGGCTTGCTAACTGAATCTCTCTTCTGGCCCATCTTTAAAACGTGTATGACACTTTTTTCCAGTCATTTAGAACTTTTCCCAGCTGTCATGACCATTAGGAGATGACAGAGAGCACCCCTGAAGTGCCATCAGCCATCTCCATCAGCACCGGAGGAGGCATTCCATCTGGTTCCAAGGACTGTTGAATTTCTAACTGGCTTAAATGATTCCAGACTCTCCCTCTACTGTGAGTTCTGCTTCACTTTTATAGACTCTGCTAGTGGGCTCAGGGACCTGGGATGCCTGAGTAAATATGATAAATATTTCACTAGTAAATATTACTAGTGAAAGCTGAAGCAAAGAAAATGTATTTCACATCCCTAGTCACTCAGTCCCCTGCTCCACTGAACAGTGGACCCATTTCCTCGCCTTTCTTTAAACTGTCAATATATTTACAAAATCCTTTCCTGTTTTCTTGCACCTCCATCACTATATTCAACTCCAGCTGACTTTTGGCTTTCTTAGCTAAATGACTACACACACAGGCAATACCTTTTTATTCCTTTTGAGCAGACTGCTTCTACCTTCTGTGCATTTCTTTTTTGTATCTGAAGTCAGACAGAATTTTCATGTTCATCTATACTGGCCTTCTGCTGTGATTGCTCAACTTTCTGTTTGTTGGAATGGACCATTCTTTTCCTCTAAGTGAGCTGTCACTGAAGCCTCCCCAGAGGAGTCTGTTGCAGCTTTCTTGGGCTCTTTGAACTCCAGGCAAGATTCCTGGGGAATCTTGCCAAGCAGGTCCACGAAGAGGTGAACATCTGCTCTTTCAAGTCCAAGGCTGAAAATCAGATGCATGTGTTGCTTACTTCTCTCAGGATCTTAAACTTCATAGTCTTGCCGTCACTACAGCCAAGGTTGTCCCTAACCTTAATATCTTAAACAAGTTTTTACTTCTTTGGGAATAAATAACTGGCCCAAGAAAGCATTTGAATTGGTTCACTGATCACTTACATAAAAAAGTGTCTTCTGTACAGTTTAGAAATCTCCTAGATCTCTTGTACTCCACTTTATTACTCTTCCAGCAAATATACTGGCAGTTAGTGACGTATGAGCATTGTGACCCATGCTTTTGGGGCTTTCTCCACCTACTTTAGAAAGTCTTCTGAAGCTGCAGATCTACAAGTGAAGCAGGAACCAGAACTCATAAACTTCCAGGTTTCTCCATTTTGAGCGTGTACCTCCACTGCTTGTTTGACCATGGCCTCAGACTGTTTCTCCTTTGCTGCTTTGTATGGCTCAAGCTTTTGTCTCTGCCAATTTTCAGTGAAGATTCACTCAACCTCCTTTTCATTTTCCCTGATGACACAAAACTTGTACACCTCTTCCTTCAGCTCCTCCACTGAGCGACTCAGTGCCTCAAGCAAAGCACATCTCCCACATGAGAGGTTCCCAGGATCAGGCATTCTCCAGAGCTCTGCACCTGAACACGGATACCACTCCCACAGAGCTCTGTCAGGATAAAAGTCTCCAAAGCATCAATGGCACTTGTACTAGTCGGCACCAAAGAATGTACCTTCAGCATGCTGAAACCATTATCGGACAGTTTTCAAGCAGCCCCACAAAGCCTTGAATGGTTTTTCTGTGTCCTTTTGTGCCTCTGCTGTGCCATGATATCTGCTATCCCTCTGGTGTGCTCAAAAACCTGGAAGAATAGCAATTGTTTCCTCCTCTCTGCTGCTCTATATTCTGTTTTGCCTTTGCTTCTCAGATAGCTGAACCTGGCAGCAAAAAGAAAACATATGCCAAGAGCATGTGTTAGAAGAAGAGAATTTTAACACAGAAGAGAAATTAGAAAGGTGATAAGTAATAATCAATTACTACTTAGTAATTCCAGATAAAATTTTTAACCTTGTATCTGAAAAATATACCCTATATAGTGCACTAAGTGTTACAGATAATGCCACTATTTTAGCAGTTTCTGTTTTGATGTGAAACTCCTTATGAACTTTTGTAGAACTGACCGATTTACCTAGCTATGTCATCGCTATGCTCAACTTTGCATCTGTCAGCATAGCACTAGAAAACAGACTAAGGAAACAAGGTTCCAGACCTTAATTACTCACAATGATATTTGTATTGATTTATTGAACACCTTGTTCATGAGCTCTCATTGCAAGGATTACACTGTTTGTGATCTTTTTACCTTTCCCTGACACTTGCAAATCAAACATGCATTTGAAAGTCAAGAAAGCATGTTTACATTACTGCTGTAATTGACAAAGCACACCTGTTATCCTCTCAATGGATAAATTAAACCTATGATAGACCTTGGAAATAAAGCATGAAAGGGAAGTGACAGTTATTTGAAGTAACATAGAACATGAAATATAGGAATGAAACCTTGAAAGCAAACAGCATGAAATACAGTATGAACATGTGTCAAACTTATGCAGCTTTGTGCTTGCATAAGTCATTTTACTTTTTAAGTAGGTACTTCAAAGATAGTGGAAAGCATTTTGTGTGTGTGTGTGCCTTGGTTTTTACCTCCTGACAATGACAGCTCTTTTATCTGAACTATAGGGAAAAGCAGTCCTGGAGAGTATCAGTAGTAAAATAATGAGCAGTAACAAAAGAAGTGAAATTAAGAGGGTTGAGAAAAGGAAAAATTACCTAGGATGAACACAATCACACCCATCTCTTCTTAACACATGCTTATCGAAGTTTCTTAAAAATTCCCAGTGGTAGTCATTCCACCATTCTTAATGTCTGGAGAAATGTCATTTTATCCTGCGATTAAATGTCCATATTATTTTCTATATTTTCTTTATGGTGAAACTGGGGAACAGTTTATTTCCTTCTTCTCTGTGGCAACAAACATTCAAAAACCATCACAGTGTACAGAACCAGAAAAGGAATAGACTACAATTTCATTCTTAGGTCACTTTGTTACCTTGCAAACTGCAACACATAGTTTATTCAATGGTACTTTTCTCACTAAATTTATTTTTTTAAATTCTTAGGAGAGAAACCTTACCTAGTTGGTTAATTTTGTTTGCTTTATATAATCTTCAGTAAAAGTATCTTTTAAGAATAGGCTACTGGTTCCTATTCATGGTTTTGTACTCCCTGTTTTTACTGACTTTACTGGGTCTGGTGGGGACAGAGTTCATTTCATTCATTCACAGCCTGTATCATTCTCTGTTTTGGATTTGTAACTAAACCAGTGTTGAAAACACAACAGTGTTTTGCCTATTGCTAAGCAATATTTACACAGCAACAATGCTTTATCTTTTTCCCTTTTTGCCCCCTTCATTAGTGGGATAGGGGTGTGCAAACAACTGGGAGGGAACATGGCTGGGACAGCTGACCCAGACTTGCTGGAGGGATACTCCATACCACATGATATCATGCTTAGCCATAACATCTGGGAGAAATGACGAGCAAGGGACTTCCAACGGGAAATAATGAAAAAGTTCCTTATTTTGGTTTGCTTCCATGTGAGCTTTGTTTTACCTATTAAAGTATTTTGATTTTGATCCACAAATTTTCTTGGTTTTGCTCTTCTGATTCTCTTTCCCTTCCCACTGAGTAGGAAGTAAACCAACAACTGACTTGCTCAGCTGCTAGCCAGGGTCAACCCATCATACTGGCTGTAAATATGAGAAGAGATACTGCCAATCTCAAGAATTTCTTTCTATGTTTTTATTCAATAGGAACTTTAGATTCTTAGTGAATTTTAATGGCATTTTCTTATTTGCTTTTGTTCTTTATTCTTTTCTCCCTACTTCAAGTGATATTATTTGTCACTTCAGGAGAAAAATAAGTCACCTAATCTACTTCATCTAGTGTGTTGAGTACTTTCATAGTAGCTTGAGAAACTGGGAAAATATTATGCACCTAACTGAAGCCATAGAATTACTGACAAAGACATGCATTGTCGAGACACTTCCCACAAAGCAATCACCCCACTGACTCCTCAGGATGGCCATTTTGGCAAAGTCTAGGAGTTCATCTCCTTGTGTGCCGGTTTGGACACAAATCTAGGAGGAAACAACCAGAAAGGGGTGTCTCTCTCTCTCTCTCCTGCCTGCCAGGCAAGCAGGCCCCGGCAGCCCCTCCCCCACGAGTTTGGGAAAATAATTTCTCAAATGATAGTAAAAAACCTATTTATTTAACAGAGTCCCCCACTGTCACAGGGTAAAAAAGGATAATTAAACCCCCTCCCCCAGCCCCTAAAAGAGGACTATAGCTTTTAGAGTTCTTTCTGTAGGTAAAACCTGCAGTCCTACACTGGGCCGGGCCGGCCAGGCAGGGTCCGACGATCCCCCCTTGGAGGGTCCCGCCGAGCAGATCCTGAGATGGTAGCTGGTCTCAGATGAAAAACAAGCCAAAAACAATCCAAAAAGGAACAGAAGCCGCTGAGGCAGATCACAGTCCCTTCTCCGCTGAAAGCCGAAGAGACTAGAGAGCAAACTCTCCTCTTTGCTCTTCTAACTAGCAAAAGTTGTCAGATCCGAGAGAGAAAAGAATGTAAATACTCTGATTGCAAGGTCAAGCTAGCCGCTTGAAGAGTTCCCTCGGCTTCTCTCTCCCCCTTTGCAATTCAAAGGTACCCTAGAGATCAAGCAGGCGATGGGGAATACAGTATGGTCATAGAATCACCCCAAGACACCTTGGAGGCAGACTCTCCAAGGTCATTCACTAGGGCTCTCAGTGCTAAAACTTCACTGAGGATATGCCTGTGCCTTGGGAGGAAGATATATGGCCATTCAGTGTGTTAGCAGCACAAGCCCAGCATTTCAATTTCCCAGTTACACTTTCATACCACCTTCCTCATGTGCTTTCCTTTATGTTCATTCACACTGAGATTCAGCTGACATTCTATTGCCTCTCAATTTCCCTCCTGCAATTTTACAAGCAACTCTTACATTTTGTGTTTTGAGTAACCTGGTGTATTAGAAGATTTTTGTATTCCACTGCTTGATCTCTTCATGGTATCTGGGATTAAACTAACTATCACAGTTTCCTGCAGAACCCCACTGCTGATCAGCCTCCATTCCAAGGACTGAATACTTCATCTAATTTCCTGGCGTTTACCCTACAAATAATTTTTGGACATGCTAGTACTTTTACTCCTTCCTCCTATTTTTTTTTTTTAAGGTTTATGAAAAATGTTGTCAATGCCTTTTTCTGAAAGTCTTTTGAATTAAGACTCAAGAACAATCTTGATTATAAGCACCTAACATGGAATGTCCTACAGTTAGTACTTACACAGAAAGGGAAAGTAGTCCAGGGCTTAAGAGCAGCACCAACAAGTAATTCATAAATATCAGTAATTAGGAACATATATTTGGCAGCCTCCTGCTGTACAAACTTGTTCCTTAAGTACAAACATTCACAATCTAAAACCAGAGACCACAAGGACCATAAAGTTCTTGTCTCTCTCCTTGCATTAGGAGACTGGTACTTTCTCAGCTCTCAGACGTTGATCTTTTTGAGAATTAGAAGTCACTGCCCCCATCCCAAATATTTTTCCATTTCTTAGGTAGCAGCTGAACTATCTTTCGGAAACAGTATAACTGATAGATATCTAGTTAAATTCCCATTGGTTGTTTCAAATTTGTTTTTCAGATTTTTTTCCCTCTGTTCATTGATCTGAAGAAGAATTTGTTTGCCTGAAATGTTTTTTGTTTTTTTTCTATCTATGACAGTGTATTTAACAAAAGAAGGGTTACAACCACTTGCAAACTTCATCTTGCCTGTATTAAAGGCATTAAAATTACTACCATTAAAAAGAGGTTATTGGTGTAAATTCGTTCACTCAGAACAAAATAGGGCCGCCTTGTTTCTCCTTCTTTAACTCAGAGATTAAACAAAGGATTATGCATTACAAAATTTTCTTCTTAACCTCATTGATTCTGAAAAACACTTTGTGAAGAAATTTGCTGTTTTATCTTTAATTTCCTTTATTTCTAGACAGATTTTTAGTCACGCAGTTAGGCTTATGCTGCTGTTTGCATAATAAAAGAATAATAAGTTAGTAATTTTTTTAAAAAGTCATGGTTTGTTTGCACCTTTAATAAAAAACTTATTTTCTAACATTTTTAACAGTAAATATCAATATTTTACCATATATTGCCTTTGATATGTCAGCAGAATAAAAATGTAATAAGATTAAAATTTGGATAAAGACTGATTAATTTTGCAAACCTAAAATTCTCTGTGAAACCAGGATGAGGGTGGATAGCCAAGAACTATTAATGATCAGAATTCAGTGTTACTGGAGATATATTTTAGGTTCTCTTAGTCTTTGGTGATATTAATAAGAGTGTCGCTGATTTGCCTTGAGTTATGACCATTACTTTCAATAGCATGTGTTTTCACTTCATTTAAGAAAAAAAACAAAGTCACTCTAGCCATACCTTACACTGTATTTCTCACATCTTCCACATATTTAAAAGTGAATAGAATTCTCTTTTACTCCTGTACACAACACTAAGGTATGACGTGGACTCTGAATTAAACATGATAAGTTCTAGTGAGATTTTAAAATATTTGATTTTCACATTTATTTTGCATTTTTTTGTGTTTCATTTTTATTGTGCAGTAAGGTATTTTCTTTAGGAATTTCTATTTCCTCTGTGGAAGTTACTAAACAGACTTAGATGCTCATTTGTATTTTAAAACAATCTTTAAAGAGGTATAAATAATTTTTGCCAGAAAAAAATTACCAGCTACATACAATCCAATACTTTATCTAGTTTCCCATTAACATGGTATTCATCAGAAATCAGCAGGAGAAATCCATCTCCAGAAGCTGCAGCAAAAGTATTGAATCTAATTACTACATGTAGCACACTACATGTCAGCTTCTAGACAGCACACTCAGCTAACTCTCGGAGTAAAAGAGGCATGGCATAAAAAAAGAATAGCTCATGTCTTTGGTGCTTAACTCTTTATGTATGCAAGTGTTTTTCCATAAGAAGAAGTGGGTGTGAACAGCATATGCTTTTAAACACATGGTTTTTGTATTTTTAATTCTGGGACAAAGTGCAGTATGAATCAAGCAGTGCTCTGTTTCCAGAGTCTTGAAGACTCACAGCTGAAGCAGATTTTCAAAAAGCACCGCAAAGCTTTCAGACAATTAAATACTATCATTTTTTCTCATACTCGGTACCCACTAAGACCATCATAGCAGATTTTTCTAAATAACCTAGCACATGTTGTACTAGTCTGTTCTGAAATCTGACCATTTGCTTGGATATGTAAATAAAACCCCAGCCACTGAAAAACTCTGCCCCTTCACATATGCAAGTTCTTTCTCTTGGGATTCAGGGCTAAACTAGGCCTGACTTTGAATTTTACTACAGTGAAACAGAATCTAAATTTGTTCTGAATTAAGGGAATTCAGTTCAAGCACTTGAGAGTTAACATCAGATTTCCATTCTGTTCACAGAGATAGGACTAATCTTTTCCAGTTTCCCTGTCCTCTGAGCCATCAAGAGACACTAATTTTAGCTGACATTGGATTCCTATTCATTTCTCTCATTCTAGGAGAGTTTTAAGACATTAGTGACAATGAAGAATTACTTGTCTACATAGGATGCTGTGTATTGCAGCAATCACTACATGCAAGAAACTTTGAGGAATGACAATGATGGTTTGATGTGCACCAGACTTCAAAATTATCGATGTCGCACCAAGAATATCAGGTTTTATATCAAGTTTTAATTGTCATTCATCTTGTTACCAAATTTGTCGTATTCTTGAACAGAATTAAGAATAGTATATTTATCATATTAACTCATACTTCTGTTGATACTTCCAAAATTATTTCACAAATATAAAACCATTGAAGCAAGGCTGATAATTTTTAAATGCCACCTATATATTGCTAATGCTTACTCTAAATCTTCAGTAACAGATTTTAAATTTTGTCTTCCATACTTAAATGCTACACATAGGACTATAAAATCATAGCTATGCCTCCATTTAAAAACAGGCCACAAAAAGGTATGATCAAAAAGCCATAAATGGAATTTAACATTTTCAATCTTCTTTATAATTACTATGTGTTTTCCTTATATTCCTACTTGTTTGAAGGTTTTGTAAGGTGAGAAGCCTTGAAATATTAATATAGTTATAATTACAACTTTTAATAATCTAACAGGATGTAAGATAAAAGCCATTTGAAGTTCTCTATAGCCTGAGGGACTATGTTGATTCTTTTCTACACTCATTTCTTAAAGTATTAAAAATGCATTATTGAGAGTGCTCTGATAACTGCTCAGATGTCTATTTATTCAACTCTGCAATTGTTTATGTTAGAATTATGGACTTGGTTTTCTATTCAGACAGTTATTTAGTTTGCTTGCTTGCTGAGTCTTGAAGCTATTTTAGTTCAAATTATATTAGAGCATCACATACAAAAGAATTCTTTGTTCACAGCCTATCCAATAAAATAGAGAGGGCTTCAGAGGCATCTATAGCTCCGGGGCCCAGTAAATTAGGTCTTGACTAGAAAAATAAAAGGAATAAAAATTGCCATATGTAAGAGGGTGGATTGGATGTGCTGTCTTCCACTAAGAAAAAGGAAACTGCATTCTCCTATAAATTGAAAGTGTGTTTATTTTACAAACTTTTTCAAAAAGTCACATATTCTTAGATAACAGGATCTACTCTAAGATAAAGAAACACTCTGTTTTATATTCTTTCTGTGGCCCAGATGACATTCTTCTATGATGAAAAAGAGAAGGAAGTCAGATAAGAAATCTCTATGGAATTTACATTATCTTGGCAGCTATCCATTTTTACACCAGCCAGGAAAGCTGTGGAGGTGCATGACTCCTGAGCATCTCAATTTTGCCACACCCTTCTTGTCGTACAACATTACAGTCTGAAAGTGGGAAGTATTTGCAGAAGCTGTTTCAAAACAGAATGTTGTTCTTCTCTTCTTTCTCTGCTAATGCCCTTTTTAAAAAGGTTGAAAATCAATTTAAAGCATATTCTTCTACTGAAGCAACCACTGAAATATATCTTGGGAAGGCTAAGACATGAAAACTCTGGTATCATCAAAACATGGCTTTTTTACCCTAATTCTTTTAATGAACATATTCTGAAGCAGATATTCTTTTAAATAGTATTCACAGAGAAGAATTCATTTGCTTTCTTTCCTGTAGATACCTTATTAGCTATGTCATTTTCCTTCACATTTATAAGTACATAGCTGAAGCATAGAAATAGGTGGAAAGTGATAAAATTAGCTTTATGTACAATTTTGATAGTTAGTTTTGCATTGAACATTATTCTTCTGTATTAATACAAGCTGTAGAAGGACAATTATTGTTAATTAAATTGATTAACCCTTAATATAATAGTGAGAAAGAATGTGGGTTTACTCATGTCTAGGTAATGCCAATTGCAAAGTCTTCTACATTGTTTTAGACAAATCTTATTCTGTGTTGCATTTTCCATTTCTTCAGTATTAACTCACATGAAGATTGTACATATGCTATCCTTACATCCTAGTTAATAATATTTCAATTTCTACTTTCTTCCTTCACATTTCCCAGGGATGAGGATCCAATTTTAGTTTTATTTCAGAGCTCATTAAAAGGACATTTTATTTTGATGTTTTTGAAGTTCTTTAAAAGATCAGGTCCCTTCATACCATTTGTATATTTCGAAAAAAACCAAAAAGAAATAGCAAAATGAAACAAAACAACCCAACAACAACAACAACAACAACAAAAAAGAGCAGGAGGAACTATGTCTTATTGGAAACACTGCAAAATTAATAGTTTCTTTTATATATGCCAGGTGCTATTTTTGATTCATCTGTATTATAACCATGCATCTTTAAACCAGTATATGTTACTTAGTTAAAATTTGATATATCTGTTGAATTCATTAATGTAGTAGGCTAAAAGCTCCTTCTTTAGTGCTTCATGTGGTGTTACTTTGGACGAGGAGGGAATTGTTTCTAACTTAAGAAACTCTGTCAGAAGCTATCAATCAGA
This sequence comes from Callaeas wilsoni, assembly GCA_013398955.1. NCBI lineage: Eukaryota > Metazoa > Chordata > Aves > Passeriformes > Callaeidae > Callaeas > Callaeas wilsoni. Next base: position 68,549 of record VWPU01016469.1, on the reverse strand, counting down.
ATTATAGATAGCTTTTCGTTATAGCAATGAGATATCGATTTTTTTCCTATAATGACATGGCCCAATGTCTTTTTTTCTAAGAAGTATAACGCCCTTTTTTTTTGTTTGTTTCAATGTTCAGCTAAAGAAGGATATTCACAACCTAACCTTTTAAACAATCAGTAGTGACAATGATATGAAACAATGACAGAATAGGGAAAGAATAGATTGATAAGGTGATGGATAAATCAGTCACATTTCAGGGTTTACTATAAGGTGTTTAAGAGTCAGCCAAAGAAATGTTTATGCTGTTTAACTTTGGGAGTTACAGGATGATGACCCTGATCATGGAGATGTGGGAGCTGTAGCACAACATCTATATTTCAAACAGGGGAAATAAAACTGAAAATATGAGACTATTTAGCCTGTTTCAAACCTTGGAAGATTTTAGCACTAATTAAGTAATTGATGCATGCATATGTAAAAGACAAGAGTGTAACAAATGCCAGGCACGAATTTGCTGAGACTCAATATCCTTCCTCACCAGAATAGAGGCTTACTGAATGGAAGAAATGGCAAATATGATACAATTTCATTTCAGTAATATTTTGACTGCACCAAAAATTCCAAATTAATTATCAAATTTTCATAGCAGCACTGAAAACATGCCAAAGCAAAATGTAGTAGGAGTTATGAGTACTCAGAAGATCCAAATTGGATGGGAGAGTGAAATTCAGAAAGAATAATTAGGTCAAGGTCTGATCTACTGGGTAAGGTCAAGAAAAGTGAGTTTTTCATTGGATCCAATGAACGGTGTCCATCTCCTTCCAAATGAAAGAATTAGTTTAATCTCTGTCACTTTTGGCTTGGCACAATATTTCTTGCAAACTTACAAACCTAAGAGAAAAAAAAGAAAAAATCGAAGACTTTGCAGATCAACAACTTGAAGAGCTTTAGAACACTATCCGTGCCTTTTAATCAAGTCCTTTGCAACAAAAAATTGAAATTAATACATATTTAGTATACTGCTTATTAAGGTTAGTGAATTTGAGGAAGTAAAATAACTTCGCTTTATACCTTTATAACCATGGGCAACCTGCAATTCCTCTTCTGAGAAAAGCAGAAAAAATATATATAAAGACCTCTTAAAAGAACTGTTTTCGTGCCAAAGTTTTGTTTGTACATGTGAATAATGGCTTATCACGCCTGATAAGGTAATTTCAAAGTGAGTATAGACTAACAGGAAACACAAAATGTCTTTCAATCTTTCAGCCAAGATATAGCATGAAAGCATCACAGATCTTTTTTTGGCAATGTAACATTTTCTGCTTCTGAGAGTCAGGCACTTTGCAGGGGTGTATGATAGGAGAACACAGGACCACAGACAAAGACAGGAACTAGTGAAGGTCCATCCTGATACATGAAAAAATTCGAGGACTGGAACAGGCTGCCCAGAGACTCTATGCAGCCTCCACTGTTGAATGCCTTTAAAAGCACTGAGAAAATATGAGTATTCTGGTCTGATATCACAGCCAACCCTGCTTTAGCAGGGAGTTGGACTAGAAACTTTCTGAGATTCTTTCCAACCTGAGCTATCCTACAAACATACAACCAACAGCTTTTCATATCATTAGCTGGGAGGATTTTCCTCATGCCTCTCTCTGGTCTGTTTTTCAGGGTACTTGTAATAACCAAGTGTAGATTGCAGTCTTACATTTGTAGTGAATGTCAAGTTTCCAACTTTTTACAAATTGTGAGGGGGAAATTCTGAGCACACAGATACTATTTTGGACTTAAACCAGACTCGCTAAGTGAAACAGCACTTATCTCACTTTGTATTCTAAATGGCACCTTTTTGTGTCCAACTTAGCACCTGTTCATGCCTGAATTGTATGTGTTGGTCTGCTTATTTCTAGGTCTCAAGGCATTGTGTAGCTGTGTTACAGTCCACCACAGAGAGAATACCTTTTACTAAAAAGAACAGGGAAGTCAATATGGTCTTTTCTGTTTGGCCTTTCTCATTCCTAGCCATGTTTACTTTACTACCCTCTCATTTTTTCCTTTTACTCACTGCTGCTAAGAAACAACTTTCTATATCAGCAAGAAAAATAGACAATCTTTTTATATGTCTTCTTATTTTCCCAAAGTTTCTTCTGACCTAAAAGGAATTTTTTGCAAGGCTTGTGAAAATGTATATATATATGACATGTTTCCTGTCTGGGCAGAGGGAGAAACAGGTTTGATGGGAGAGCAAAATAATACATTTCTTTCTTTGCAATAAGACAGATCTTGCTAATATGATGTCATAGACAATTACCAGGGTTAAGTTAAATATTATCTTAAACTTAATACCTTAAAAATTAAGAGATGCTCTGTAGATTGTTATGAATGGGGTTCCATGGTTTCAGAGGTCTGTAGAGTCATCCTTAAAGCACCAAGAACAGAGAGCATACAGTAATACGGACTATACACAGTGACCCTAATGAGTTAATTTCCTATTTGTTTTTCTAAAGGACGGTTCTGAGATCTCTGAGATCTCTCACTTCTCCAGGTCTGCTTCTTCAAAATGTCAGAGATTTGAATGAAAGGAATTTAGAAAGAGCAAGTTGCACTATTTTCACATTCTCTCTATTTGTGTTGAAAGTTTGATCAAACCTGCCAAAAAAATTAATCTTGTAATGGAGATGTCTGGGTTGTTTATGTCCTAAACATAATCATTCAGAGCTGGCCAATTCTATTACTGAGATGAAACTGCCTCATCTGAACAGAAAGAACAGATGCCTTAGCAAGGTATAATTGCCCAATTTTTCTTTTTACTGTGATATCTTATGCTTAAATTTTGTTAGTAAACTATTAACTAAAAGTAAATATTGGTAGTAAGAAAATAAAAAAAGTAAATGAAATTTCAAATTCACCCCTGCTTAGTCTTCATAATACATAAAGACTTAGTGTCATTTTGACAAAAATATACATATTCACTGACCAAATCTTTTCTTGAATTTTTTGGGGTTTTTGGACTTTTTAGTAGAATTTTTTCTGTTACCAAAAAATTTTTTCTTTCTTTTCCTGCATAAATCTCATTTCTCAAAAGAAATAAGTAATGTCTCTTTATCTATATTAACTATATTTATATATGCATTTCCTACATATAGCTATAGATGTTCCTAAAACATAAAAGGCATGATGTTCTTGAAAAGCATATCTCAAAAGATGGATAAAGCTAAATAGTCCTCTGGAATCCAAATGTTTGTACTGCATGTGCTGGGAGTCAAAAGCTAACTTTTGATACAGTCATAATGTGCAGGAAAACTTCACTATCCAATTTCTGGCCCTTGTGAAAATTTCTCACTGCTTTCTAAAACTGCCAGTCAGCACTACCAATTTCCAGTATGGCTATGAATAAACAACCTCTTCTCTGTATTCTGGTGTCACTATTCTCAGAGCATCCTGCTTAAAGGGTGACTCTTTATCCACAAGAAACTTTGTTGTGGCTGCAAGGTAAGTATTAGGATATAAAGAGCACAGACACTTCTGCATGTAAGGTTTGGTGACTTTTCCATGCTTTCATTATTAAAAATTTGGAAGAAATTGATTGTACACAATGGGTTGCTTTGGCATGCTTCTAAAGCTACATCGGAAGCAATGAGTGTGACCTTCAGACTCATAATTAAGATTTCTTTAGCATATTCTTCAGATTTTTTCTTTGGAAATTTAACCATTGCCACTGGAGTTTTTTCAACCAACCCTTTGGGCAGAGAGAAAACTTGTACAATGGAAAGCTCCTTATCACACTTCTGAAGATATTTTGGAAAAAACCCCTGCGACTGGAGACCTGGATATATCTTAGGAACTCACAGAATCCAATCATCTAATTTTTCTCTTCCTAAAGTCAACGGATACGTCTACATTTCAAGTTACACTGATGACAACTAAGTAACCCTGCAAGTAATTCTGTAAAATATTGTCGTATTTTCCATTGTAGATTCTGTCATTCTTAAATAAGTTATTTAAAAACTTTTCAACTTAAATAGCAAATGAAGCATTGGAAGCTTATTATGAAACAGAAAAAAAACTTCAGTAAAAACTCAAATAACAGATATTCCTCACCTGGTCACATGCCTAAGTAAATATTTGCGAAATAGACATAAACAATGGTGAAAGAAATTGCGGATTACTTGTATGACAAAACTGGGATATGAATAATTTTCCAAGGAAAATATATTTAATTGAAAACTCTTCGGAGTAATTGAAATGTATAATTGAAGTGAGATATAGCAAGATAGTGTTTGAAATACCCAAAGAGCTGCTTGAATGAACCTTAAACAATATACAGCAGAGAATACCATTATACAATAATATAACATGGTCCTGTTCCTTATGGTTAAGATCCATTATCTATGTATTGCAAAAAGTTTCAGAAACTGTATTGCTTTAAAATATTGAAAAGTTCCTGATCCTAACAATCTCCTGAGAGGAATCATATTTCTCTTGATAAGAGAAATATCTGCTATATGTAAATATTTATAAAGATTTTTCAGTATTTCAAAAAACATTATGGAAACCAACAAGTTATATTTAATTGCTTATAGCAATTTATTAATTAACAATTAACTGGTAAGTTTTGCCTTTAAATTATACAACCAACAGCAAAGCAACTGCTTTATAAACCTGAATTGACATGTGCATGAAACAAAGCATCACTGAAATCAAATGCAAGGAGAAAATATTTCTTAGAAAGTTATATCCTTCTCTTGTTCTTCATTAGCTGATACCATTTACTGTTCTCCCCTACACGCTTGACATACTGAAACAAATATACCTGTTCTGTAAGCAAAACTACAACATAATTGTTACTTCCAGTAAAAACTGTCTTTAGGAAGAGGTCAGAAAAATTTAGGAAAACATAAAATACATTATTTTTATAGTTTCACTAGTGTCTATACTGTATAGCAGCTGTGAAAGCACTGCAAATAACTAAGGGCTGAATTTCTTTTGAAAACAGAAATATATTGTCAACAAATGCTTGCAATATTTAAAGCTTCCCTACAAAAAATAGACATTCTAAAATAATGTTTACCTTTATAAATATACCCTTACAGAGGCCTTATCAGTCTAATATCTTTCAATGGGTCAAACTTCATAAGTTTTAAGAAAAATTAAAATCTAAAAGAAAAAATGAAATGATCATGCAGTAAATTTAAAAGGAAAGAAATTGCAAGTTTAAAATCCTCACATATTTTTATTTCTGCTTGTTCGGATACATAATATAATTTTCCATTGTATTATTGAACTAGCACTGTGTAGTCAACCACGTGGATACAAAACTGATGGAAAAACTCATCATTCTGATGAGGTGGTATTTTTTGCTGCTGTGTTAACCAAGCTATTTTTACCTTCCTCTGTATCACCATGTGTCACCTGTTTCACAGGCTCATCAGAGCATATTCACCTAAAAAAGTTATCTGTCATTCTATCAACATGGGGATTGCTGATACACTTGATTGTTCCTGCCCTCCTTCTATTTTAGTGATCTTTTACACTAAAATCTTAATTTCTGAGGTACTGAAGTGCTTTGTGATTCAGGGTATGTCAGTATGATCTCTTCTAGATTAGATATTTATTAAATGAATGGCTGTAATTCACAGCTGGGTGTATTTGATGGGTCAGAAGGTCTTCTCGAGCGCTACAGCCCTAAAACTAAATGTGATTACATAAGGTGGGAAGTAGTAAAGATATTTAATTACTAAATCACATAGGCTATTATTTCTGAAGGCTGTGATGCATCATGAATAAGGCAAATGGAGCACATTGTTTTTATCCTCTGCTTTCAGTAAGCAAGGACACCTGCACCATTCCTCTGTCAGCTGTTTATCCTGTCAGTGGGGATTGTTCTCGTGAGCATTGTACAAATTAGATTCTTCCTTCTAAACAAGACTGGGGTCTAAAATGCATTGCCATGCTTGTTAAAACAGGTATTAGCATTCCTCTTAAGCAATTTTTCTGAAACTCATTTTGATACTCTTTGTGTATTTATTGAAGAGGTGTCCTCTTCTGCTGATTATTTTTGTAATTCAGGCTATCCCCACTCTCCTGGGACTGCAAGGTGATGACTGCCTGGATCTTGACCTACCTACTTGAATGGGCATGGTAAACTACTGGACAAGAGAAACTCCTGGATGTGATGGATGTACGGGAATCTAACAACTATAACAGAAGTGCCATGAAGGGATGGCCGGATTTCATTGCGGCTCAGGAGTAGGTATGCAAGAAACAGACAAACTTTAAAGGAGATGAGAAGGACCTTTGGGAAAGGGAATCTTGCAATGCCCAAGATACTGAGAAAACCATATCAGCAATGGCTGAGAACACCTCCATAACAGTATCTTAAATACCAGATTAGAGTACAGATAGATGTACCAGAACATGATGTGAAAAGTAATTAGGGACATATTGTTTATTTGGTAGGGAACAGTAGCAAAAAGGAAAAAACTTGAGAGAGAAAAAAGGGAAAAGAAAGCAGCAGCTAAAGGATGGATTGGGGCTATCTATGTGGAGCATTTAGTGGTCTTGTGCTTGATTACCAGCCCTGGGCAGCGCAGCACAATAGAGCTGTTATTCTGACCATAAATAATGTGGTGAATCTGCTTCTACTCTTAGGTCGACTAAGGATATCCAGTCGCCTTCGTCTGCTTAGTGGAGAATGTCCAGACAGTCCTGCTACTGTCACTTTATCAGTACCCCTTCTGGGTCTCATGACACCACAACCTTCCACACAGCTACCCAGCAGACTTCTAGTCTGACTACAGGAAACATGTGATTAAAAATCTGGAACAGATACGGACTTGAAGCTGTTTCAGATGGATGCATTGTTGTAGGTAAAATTGGATTAACACTGCATCAGCCCCTAGAAAGCTGAGAACGGGTGAACAGGAAAATAACACAAAATTATACATAAAAAACAGCTTCTAGTTCTGTTCTGGTACTTTGCAGTTCAAGAACAATGAACAATGAAAACTTTTTAGAACTTCATAGAGTAACTTTGAAAACCTTCAGCTGCTTCACCGAGTTTCAGACTGTTTGGTCTACAATGATACACTGGAGAGTCACAGAGTCATAGAATAAACTGAGTTGGAAGGCACCCATAAGGATTATTGAGTCCAACTCCTGGCCCTACACAGGACCATCCCCCAGACATATACCATGCGCCCAACTGAACTGTCCAAACTCTTGTCAAACTCTGTCAGGATTTGTGTTTTGACTACTTCCCTGGGAAGCCTATTCCAGTGCCCAACCACCCTCTGGTTGAAGAACCTTTTCCTAATGTCCAACCTAAACTTCCTCTGAGAAAACTTGAGGCCATTGCCTTGGGTCCTGTCACTGGTCACCACAGAGAAGAGATCAGTGCCTGCCCTTCCTCTTCCCCTCATGAGGAAGTTGTAACTGCAATGAGGTCTCTCCTCAGTCTTCTCTCCTCCAGGCTGAAATGACCAAATTCCCTCAGCTGCTTCTCATACGCTTCCCGTCAAGGCCCTTCACCATCTTTGTTGCCCTCCTCTGGATGCTCTCTAACAGCTTAATGTCTTTCTTATATTGTGGAACTCAACACTGCACACAGGACTCGAGGTGAGGCTGACCCAGTGCAGAGAAGAGCGGGACAATCCCCTCCCTTGCCTGGCTGGCGATGCTGTGCCTGATGCACCCCAGGACACAGTTGGCCCTCCTGGCTGCCAGGGCACTGCTGCCCCATGTTCAACTTGCCACCAACCAGGACCCCCAGTCAGTCTGTCCATACATCCAGGCTGCCTTATCCCAGGTGCAGAATCCAAAACTTTCCCTTGGTGAACTTCATATGGTTGTTGATTGCCCAGCCCTCTCATTTGCTGAGGTCTCTCTGCAGGGCCTCCCTTCCTTGGAGGGAGACAGCAGTTCCTCCTAGATTTGTATCATCTGCCAACTTGCTTAGTATCCCTTCCAGTCCTGCATCCAAGGCATTTATGCAGATGTTGAAGAGCACAGAGTTGAGGATGCAGCCCAGCAGAACCCCACTAGAGACAGATTGCTGATTTGATGTCACCTCATTCACTACAAGCCTTTATGCCAACCTGTGAGCCAGTTGATCACTCATCACATGATGTGTTTATCCAGCTGTGCACTGGACATTTTGTTTCACATCACTTTAAGATTGCTCTGCTTTTATATTCTTTACGAGGCACCCTTTACAGACCTCTGCCCAAAAAAAAGCTAATAAATCAGGCTGCCTTTTGGTCTGGTTCTGAACAGCTACTAGTAGATGCAAGGGAAGCTCTCTCAGGGCATTTACACTGATGCCTTACTTTCAGGAAGGCTCCTTGGAAGCACTGGTGAATTTTACAGTCATCTACACATATCCATGGATTTGAAGATGAACTCTAATATTTCATATTCCATGCAGTCTCCTCCTCTTCTGCCTAATAGAAGAATTAAGAGGAAACATTCTGAAGCATTTCTCCCTTGATAGTCCACTAGATGTTCTCCCAAAGGTCAAGCTTGTCTGTGTGACTAGAGAAAACATATGATAGAACCAAAAAAGGCATTTCAGACAGGAAAAATGCATTAAAATAGATTAATCAGAAATCTGAAGATGAATTTAAAACAAACAAGAACTAGTCTTATGGAAGTGTGTTGAAAATAAAAGCTTACCAATTCTAAAATGTATAAAAATTTCAGTCCTTGAAAGTACAATGTAGGCAAATACTTTTTAAAAAATTTTGTCCCACTTGACCATTAATGAAAGAAAATATCAAGGTAAATTGGATTTTTGTGCGTGTTTTTCCAGCATAATGGCCAAATGCAGCTTGGCTTCTTTTAATCTGACTGCTTCAAAACCACTGTAAATAGCACAGTTAGACATAAGCAGCACAAATGTAGCCAATATCTAGCCTGAGGTCAGTGGAGCATGGCTGTCCTTCTCCAGGGCCAGATGTCAAAACAATAAAATATTTTGTGAACAGGTGAAGGTAAAATACAATAATCTGTTCTCAGCATCGAAACATCAGAGGCAGGGACATGACATGACTTCTGAAATGAGAAATATTTTCACCTAAAAATAATACCATGGCTCTCAGTGCTGATATTAAGTACCTTTTTCACAGAGTCCTTTATGATTGCCTGCATAGGAAATGAATACATTCAATTTTCAACAGCATCATTCAGTCTCATGGTGATCTGGACAACACACTACCAATTAATTAAGTTCAGAAATAAGATGTAATTAATTCTCTGAGCAATTATTTAATTTCAGTCCAAGCAAACTGATTCTAGCTAAAAGTATGCATGTTTTTCTGTGGTTAGCTGTGCTTCAAAGAAAGACTTCTCGAATATAACCTGCATTTTTTTTGTTCTCCCATCCCCCATGTCCTAAGAGTTTAAATATAGTTGGATTTATTATCACGGAACACATCCAGTAGAGTGTGCACGAATAGTCAACAATAAACAATGCATTTAATATACAGGCAATTCTGTCAAATATTTATTGATGCCTTTGCTGCATATGTTGGAGAAGGCTAATATAGAGATTCAGCTAATGTGTGAAAACATTTATTTGCACCTATTCTTTTACATTTACTTTTTTACCTCTACGCATTTACTTAAGATTTATCATGAGAAGCTTAGAAAATAGTTGAAGTTCCTGTGCATCTGGTATATTTTAACAGGGTTTCATTGGAACTGCATCAAAAAAACCCACAAAACTTACTGAAACCAATTGTGCTACTCCCACCATTTGCAAAAGCTAAAACATTTACAAATGCTTTCCTAACTCTATGACCAAGGGACATGCATATATTTTCAGTGTTGTGGCCTGAACCAGAATGCAATCATTCATAGTAGTGATCTATCTGCTTCAACACTTCCTTATGTTTCTATACTTTTATAATAAGAACTCCTTTTATAATGAAATAAAATGTAAATCATACTGGAAAGTAAAATGTGAATTCTGTATCTGTCTTTCGTAACTACTTTCTTTGCTTGGAATACAGTTGCAAAATACCCACATATCAGTCCTTAGAGCTAGATAAAATCTTCGACTGTGCTTATCATGTTTTGATTGGTTTCATTTGACTTCTAATGTAGGAATGGATTGTGTTTTGAAATTTTTTTGCTTAGCTTTTTGTTAAGGAACATATTTATGTTATCTTTTCAAAGGAAGAAATTATGTCAGACATTCTTCCAGGACTGATGTGCCAATTCTTCTTCTTCTGCTGGAAAACTAAATATAGATATGTGTAAGTCTGTTTTTTCAAGTGCTCTTTGGCTGTCTTAAAGAGCAAACTGTAAAATACAGTTTTGTCTTTTCCTCCACATCCATTCCTAAGCGTTATCTCATTTACCAGTCTTTAAAAAAAAAAAAAAATTACGAGGAAAAGACATTCTATCAGCAGAATTAACAAGAACTATGAAAGAAAACATTCTCCTGCATGGAAGTGTATAATGTGAACTGGCACGGTATAAGTTTAGAGAGGGCGTTAGTTTCTTTTCACTAAAGTGTACATAAGACAGCATTCAACTGGCACAATTTTCACTGGGGATCGCTTGCAGTAGAGGTAGAATGTTAAGATATTTCCTTTTATTGCTGATTTTTTTATTGTTTGGTACTCTCCTACAGGTAAATTTTGTCCAGATGTTAACGTTTCCTAATCAGAATGTTTTAGAATTGTCTAAATCAACTATGTGCCTTGTTGGAGTCAAGAAATTATCCCAGATGAACCTCTTCTTCAGATTTTCTAGGAAAACTTTAACAAGGGAATATTAGAAAGTTTAGATAGCATTTTTCCATATCACATGGAAGAGTCAGGAAAAAAGGTCACTTCAGAAAAAAAAGAAAAATCTAGATGCTTCAACTTAGTCACAAAGCATACTACTGCCAATTAGCATTCCCGTTCTTTTCCACTATCGTCAATAGATTTTTCAAACCTATTGTCATTAAGTTTTCAAAAGTATTAGACAACTAGAATAGAAATTTCTCCAAAATATTCATAATTCATCTGTTGTAATCCCTTTAATTATTTTGTCATGTCTTTTCAATTCTCCATTTATTGATATTAAGTTTTGTGATGAACTATGTCAGTCTTTTAGTTTCCACATTTTACTTTCTTCTCTTTTACAAATCACGTTAGTTCTGAGCGTATATATGTCTATGAAGCGTAATGTCCAAACTGGTGACATCTCAGAACTCCCAGGTTCTGTCCTAAGAACCCTGAAACATCCTTGGTTTTGACATCAGAAATAATGTTCACATGAAGCAATCCTGGGAAAAAAAAAACCTAAGAAAGGAAAGGACAGCCAAGGAAATGATAGTTTCTTGAGAAATTAAGTGCTGAACACTTTTAACAAAGCCTTTCTAAATTTCAAAGTTGAGAAAATTCAGACTTTTTACTGGTTATAAATATAACTAATGTAGAAAATAGAGAAAAGTGTAAGTTTATCATTAGTTGCATCTTTGTTCAGGAGTTTTCAATTTGAATATCTACAGGCATTTTGAAGAAAGTGCTAGATGCTTTTTATAGATGTTTTTATTTAAAGCAAATAAAAGCTTCTAAAGAGTACAGTATAAAATTGGGAGTAGAAAACCTATGAGTAAACATAGAATTTGTTATTGATAAACGGTCATAAATTCAGAAATATATATTAAGAGTGCATGGAGAGAGAAGAGCAACATGGGAGGAATCTCAATTGTCGCAAAAAGATGAGAAGCTGTACATAAAACTATGAATGTAATTTCTTTGGCTGTATTTATGCTAAAATAAACTCTAAATGTAGTTCTCTTTTAACAGAGTTGAAAAGGGCAAGTAAGAAAAAGATTTACGTCCTAATATTAGATAAAGCCACTGTGGCTTTGAAAACTTCCTCTAGTCTAAGCCACTAGCATGGAAAACTGAGATGGCAAGAGCTAATGAAGATCTAATGCAAATTTTAATATTTATATAAGCTATGTTAATATAATCACTTAACATTAGGGATGATTATTCTCATATAGGATCCTACTGGGATCTCATGTTTCTCTGCCCTCAAATATAGCAATTACCCTCCTTTTTCCTCAGTAGTAATTTAACAGATGGGAAAACTGAATATTTGTTTGCATGTTATTAGCTGTGGATCGTAGAACAGAAGTCCAATTGCAAGGAGTTTGATGTCTGGTTGCATTATCATTTAGAAGCCAAAGGATGCAGCAGTGTGAAAAATGAGGGTATTTATCAATGAGATGAAGAATTTTTGAGGCTGGATATTGCTTAACTTCGTATATCAGATCTAAGCTACTGTAGAGAGAAATGAATCATTCTTTGATAGGTCCTCTATCTTCCCATGAGATGTAAAGGTAGTCTAAAGCTCCACGAATATTCGGTGCTGAAGTAAAGGTCAGGAAGATGTATCTAATTATAAATTAGTGAATGCAAGCCACTGATCTATGCTCTTTACTTGGCTTCGTCTCATTTTAAGTTTCCAAAACGAGCAGTGTTTGTATACCACATTACAATGTTCTGATCATTATGGTTGCTATGGAAACTTAGCTGAAGTTTTATCAATATAAACTCAAATAATCGAATTGTGATTAAGCACAGTAGGAGAAAGAAGAGCTCACACCACATCTTTGTACTTCAAAGCAAATTACAAGGTCATGAGTCCAGGCATGCAGGAACAGGATCTTCAGGGTAATTCCACTGCTCCCATCAAGGAGCATCTGAACAGGAGTAAAGGCTACAGAGACAAGAGCTATGATTCTCAGTTGGTACATGCTGTGAGTAAAGAACTGGGATAACTTTTGCCTGCCATGCCTCATTGCAGGATGGAAACGAAGTTTCTGGGGCCCTGCAATGTCAGTGAAAGCAAAAAAATATAAGGTCTTACACCTGGGTTGTGACAATCCCAGGCATGCCTACAGGCTGGAAGGAGAAATGATTGAGAGCAGCCCTGTGGAGAAGGCCTTAGGGATGACAGTTGATGAAAAACTCAACCTGAGCTGGCAGTGTGCGCTCACAGCCCAGAAAGCCAATGGAATCCTGAGCTGCATCCAAAGGAGCTTGGCCAGCAGGTCAAAGGAGGTGATTCTACCCCTCTACTCCACTCTTGTGAGACCCCACCTGGAGTACTGTGTCCAGTTGTGGTGTCCCCAAAGTAAGAAGGACATGGAACTGTTGGAGCAAGTCCAGAGGAGGGCGATGAAGTCAGTAAGTGGGATAGAGCACCTTCCCTAGGAATACAGGTTGAGAAAGTTGGGGCTGTTCAGCCTGGAGAAGAGAAGATTGTGTGGACATCTCATAGCAACCTTCCAGTATCTGAAGGGAGCCTACAGGGAAGCCTGGATACAGCTGCAGAGCAATCCGTTGTTTCACCTCACAGCTATCAGCCTTGCCCTTAAATGTAATGTTTCTGATAAGTAATTTACATAATTAGCACTAATTATCAAATAACTATGCACACAAATTTCAGTGTGGAAAAGAAAAGAAAAGAAATGTTAAACATTTGTAGTATCTTCTGTCTGTGGAAAGGCACAGATTTTCAAGCCAGCACTAGAAGAACTCAGTAATTAATAATTTAGTACAAAGTACAGTCAGAAAAAAAAGTAAGTTCTCACATGATTAAACAGGGTTTAGGCCTGCAGCATCAGAATACATTGTAAAGGATTTTAGGGCAGCTATGTAGACACAAGTTATTACACAATATTGTCCATGGCAGAATAGAGTTAGCAAGCATAAAGCAATGCAAGGGTTAAGATGAACTGCTTGTGAACACTGTGGGGTACATACAGTTGCTCAGGCACAGCTATTCAGGGAAAGGAACTGGGTACCAGTTGCACAGCTCAGCTGCAGTACAGTGTTCAGTTTTGGTCATCTTAATTAGGAAGGGAAACAGCACATAAGGAGCAGGCTCAGTAAGAGTCAATGTGAATCAGCAGAAGCAGTGAAAAAGCCAAAAAAGAAGTTTTTCTGAAATATCTAAGTTTATCTTAGAGAAGAATAAAAATGCCTTTTAGTATAAAAAAACCCCAATGGATTCCAGAGAGAAAAAATGGCAGAAAACAGTAAATCCCTTTGCCATGTCTTTTAGGAGACAAAAAAGGCAGCTAATCTGGTACTACTGTGTGTCATTCACGGAAAGAACTCATTGCCACAAAATAACACCAGGAGAAAGTTTCAAGTTGAAAGAGGAAGGGAATTTTATTCTTACATGCTTGGTGAGTACTTCTGCAGTTAAATCCTAGAGACAATTTTAGAGCAGCAATGTTTGTAAACTGACAGTTCAGAACAAAATGTCAAAGGTTCTTGTATTGTGCCAGTTTTGCTAGATTCTTCCTTCTGGATTATTTCACACAGTCAAATATCAAACACAGAATTACCAGACTATGGTTAGCATTATAGTTCATTAATAATTGTCTCCCAACTATTTCTCTGATTTCTTAACTTTTCTATTTCTATGATAATCTCAGATCACAACAGCCCCTATTGTACTGTACTTGCGTTGAAATTAATCTGCAGCAAATGAAAAGAGAATTCCATGAGTTATAGTTGTTAATCAGGTTTCAGCATGGGGGAAAAAAAAAGCTAGTTTATTTCAAAATAGGGAAAATGCTAATATAAATGACATGCTAGAACTATTGACTGACATACATTCTTTGTTAGAATCAAGAACAACAAAAGTAGGGAAGTAGATTTCTTCTTTTTCTTTTTTTTTTTTTTTTTTGAAGAGGGAAGTTTTTGTGGCTTGATATGGCTCAGTATTCTCTTTACCTCACTGAAATAATTTGATGTGGCCAGCAAATGCAGTAACAGACATTACAGAGGATTTGAATGAAGATGCTAACTGGCCAGTTGTCAGACAGACTTCTTGTACTGAGACTGTGGTCTTTCACTCAAGGAACCAATAATATGAACCTTCCAGTTCTATGCAATAGTTTATTTTCATGAAGCTTGTGGTAACTTAAAAGCTTTGTGTCCTCAGCTGTGCTTTTAAATTTGGTTGAAATTGGATACCTTGTTTGAAAGTTGTTGGGTAGACTGACAGACTGACAGACAGATGAATGGGCATGGACAACATGATTGCATAAAACTTTTCCTTTTAGGAAACCAGGATAAAAATAAACTCCCTTGATTATAACACTCAGTAGACTTTTGGAATTGCTAAGAAAGCTTCCATAATTACAGTACTATACTTCTAAGGCCGTTTGAAGGTACATAATGGTTATAACTGTTATTCTTGCCTGACTACCTGTAAAATTGCTGCATGCCACTCATTCCTAATGGCTGTTTAAGAGTTTTTATTGTTGAATATGTGCTACCAACTGGCTGTAGCTGGAGGAAACAAAAAGCAAGACAAAACAAAAATCTCAATATTCATTTAGAGTTGTCTTCACCCAGGTCTGTAAACAACACCTATTAATTCAGCTGAGAGCATGATGGGTGATACACAAGCTGGGTAGTTCCATCTAAGAGAACTGAACTCCTTAGAATTTAGGTTTAGGTTGGAAAAGACCTTTAAGGTCATTGAGTCCAACTAACCCAGCGCTGCCAAGGCCACAACTAAACCATGTCCATAAGCACCACATCTACATATATTTTAAATACTTCCAGGTTTGGTGACTCCACCATTGCCCTGGGCAGCCTGTTCCAATGCTTGACAGCTCTTTTGGTGGAGAATTTTTTTTCTAATATCCAGATTAAACCTTCTCTGACACAACCTAAGGCTGTTTTCTCTTGTATAGTCACTTGTTAATTGGGAAAGGACACTGACACTCACCTTTCAGGTAGTTGTAGAGAGCAAAAAGGCCCCCTCTGACCCTTCTTTTCTCCAGGCTAAACAACCCCAGTTCCCTCCCCCAGTCTCATAGAACTTGTTCTCTAGACCCTTTGCCAGCCTTGTTGCTCTTAACTTACAAGTTACTTTCAATTATTTTATGATGTTGCCTTTTGAGAATCAAGTGAATACTTGATTCTGAAGTACATCAGAAAAAGCTGAGGTCCTTTTGGTCATTTAATGGAACACAAAAAGCCATTAAAGTAAACTGTGCTCCTCAAATTAATATTTATTCAGATCATGAAGTGGTTTACTTCAACCACTTCAAATTTTAAAATCCATCTTTGCTGTATTCCAATTGTTATTTTCAGTAAACAGGCACTTATCTAGAGGCAGAAGAATATTTACCTGTAAAAATAACCCATTCTGATGAAAGTATCAAGGCTTTAATGTATGCAGCATTCAACTAAAGTAAGTTACCTTTCTGGAAACTTCCAGATACTTGGTCTGATTAGATTATTTACTATGTTAAAAGAAAGGCCTGTGACAGCTCACCCAAATATGGATTTGCCTAGTATTTGTTTTTTTCAGGGAGATGAAGACCCTGCTGGAAGTTTGAAGCAAAGCTAAGGTGATGAAGAGTCCATTGCTGGCATTAAAATTACAATCTAGGTACAATTTGGGCTAACATCACCACATTTTAACATTAAAATAATGTTTTTGATTAAGTACTGAGTAATGATTTTTGAGTTGTGTATCTCTTGTTTTTCAGTAGCATAGCCATAAGCTAGAAAAGAGGTCCAATCCTGTTCTTCTTCACTCTTATGGTAAGACTTCTATTCTCATAAATAGAAGTCATACATGCTTGAGTTTTTTGACCTGTTTTCTATTCTCTTGCAATTTTCAAGCACAGAACAGCTGAGTTGAGAGGATAGTAATGGTGAAAAATAGGAAATAGTTTTGTTAATCAAGCACTTCATTTAGTTAAAATATCATTGACCATTCTTACTTATTATCACTTATTATTCTTACTTTTTCGTAATTTATTTTTCATCTCTTTATTACTGGTGCATGTCCATTAGCTCAAAAGAATTTTTTTTATTTGCTGATGAATAGCCCCCTACAACAGCATGGCAACAGTACCCTAGAATAACATGGTATTCAAACGTTCTGCCCTTGCCACCTTGTGCTCGTCTAGTCTCTCTCATAACAAACAGAAAGTTGGAATACTGAACAAAGGGGTTTTTAAATCACTAGAGAAGGCTTATTGTACCCTAATGATAATTTCGGGCAAAATCTAAAAATAATGCTCTATAGGTGAGCTGAACTTTTGTCTAAAGCCAATCCTTAATATTCATCTTTACATTGGCTTTCTTGATTACAGAGTTAGGATATGCATTCCTGCATCTAACACTGTTCATCTAGAGTTTTGGGATGAGTTTGCTACTAAGCGCAAATAAGAGGCAAGATGCCAAACTTGAGGTAGAGACAGTTTTCACTACTGGACTGGGTAGAAGAGTCATGTGTCTTTTTTTATGTATCTATTTCATCTCTTACTTGTATGCATCCATTTGCTCCAATGGCACCTCAGTGTTTTGTTTCCCTTAAAAGACCTTGGATGTGAGATTTTCTTTTTGATGAAGGACTATTCAGAGCTTAGTGTTTTCATATCTTAAACCATTCCATGCTGAAAATATATATGCTTTCCATCACATACCAGAAAGAAGACAATAAAACTGCCATAGCAGAATAGACTGCAAGGTAAGTAACTGTTTCCTAGTTTTTAAAGACAACTTGTAAAAAGAAAATGGACAGTTTTTTATAACCATATTTGAAAGAATTGATGTATTTATCTTGAAATCTGGAAGTATTTTTCTATCATCAGTAAGTTCTGACCTATTGATCTGCCTTCCATCTGGCAACACCATTTATACTCATGCAGAGCACAATCAATAGTATAGAAAAACCATATTTTTCCTGTATTACAGTGATATTTTAAGTGACAGTATGGTCAAGGGAGAAGGTTTCAATAATAGTAAAAAAAATATTAAAATAAGAAATATAGTTTGGGGTTTAATAGCTTGTCCATATTGATTTTTACCAGGGCTATTTGCCATATTTTACCATCAGGAGGAGTTGTCATCTCTGCAAAAAGCCATTTATTTTCCAATTAATTATTTCAACTTGGGTAAGCAAATAAGTGTACCAAGAGATTACTATGTTTTCCTGAAAAATAAGACAAACTTTCCTGCCCCAGGGTTCCAGCAACTTTCTTCACCGTTTCCTCTGGCTCTTTGGGATCCTTTAAGCTTAATATTTTTCAAAAATGTGAAAGGACCCCAGTTCTTCCCCTAGTCTCAGCAGTGCAGACTATCATGCCACAAACAAAAGAGGTTTCCAGAGGTCCTGTTAGGAGGAAGGAAAGCAAGACCACACCCTTGGTTTATGCTCCAGCAGAAATCAATTAGAGAAACATAGGCTTTCATTGACAGGCATAGGCAGCGGCCACTGCTCAATACCACAGAGGAACATAAATAAAAGCCCAAAGCCTCAGTCAATTTGACCAGGAAGAAAAGTCCTTCCTCACTTCAAACCCAGCAAGTATTGTTTCACAGAGTCTGTCTTATGGGATAAAGCTTGCCTGAAGGCACTGGTCACATAAATGAGATTTTGTTTATATCTTCAGAGCCATGACTGACTGTATCAATCCACTATAGACATTAGAAAATAAAAAAGGCCAGATGAACTTTAAACTGCTGTTGCCAAATTCACACCTTTTTAACATTTTGAGGGGCAACAGACCAGAGCGTGATAGAAATCAAGACAGAAAACATTAAATGTCCTTCAATGTGGGCTTCCAAGCAGGGGCTCAGAGATGCAGCGAGGCAGGAGTCCAGAGTGAGGAATGAATTATTTATTAAATTTACAATACCATTTATATATTCTAGTTCCATAAAGCGATTGAACAGTGTTCACACTTCTCCTAGGGTGATTGGTCAAAGTCTCAGACACCCACTTAGAAATGTTTTTTCATAACATAATCTACACAAGGTCAGAAGATACCAGATATGAATGCTATTTACAAAAACCCTATCTGTTGTCTACATAGCTTACACAGCCAAGTTCTTACAGAATGAATGCAAGAAGAGAAAATTTCCCTGCTAACAGCATTTCAGCATCCACACTTCAATATAAGGAAATCCAAGGAAATGGTTTGGGCTACATGATTAGCAGCTTATCAAATCTATTTTAGAAAGCACTAAATGGTGAAGACAATTCTGGGGAGAACTCTAACACAGACACTGTGAAGACTTGAGTCCAAGATGAAACCACCGTGTTAGGGGTCAGGCCACCTGCCACATGTTGAGAAATTAAACTGGTGCCATGCTGCCCCAGATCTGTGGTGCTCGTGAGACCTGCACTGCAGAGCCTCAATTATGTGAGAAGTAGTTGAGTGCTGTGGAACAGAAATCTTAGAATAGAACTTATTACTCACCTTTTTTACCTTATTACATAAATTTAACTGTGTGTCACTGAATGCTGTGGTTCTGTTCTCATATCTGTCTGATTCAAATTCCCTCCAGGACAGCATAAGAACAAGAATAGCACAGCTGACATTTTGGGTCATTGGTTTTACTGAATGCCATCTGAACCCTGATGCCATCTTCTCTGGGGTTTCCTGCATTCACAGGTGGCCAGTACCAATGTTTCAAAAGAAGAGGGAAGGAAAAATAAAATACAATTCAAAGGAAAAAGTCTTTCTTTCCTCTTCAGTGAATTTTTATATTTATAGCCCATCCCATAAAAATCTTTGGTGTTGTTCCCCTACAAAAGTAGCTGGCCTTGCGAACAAATATCAAGAAATAATAGTAAGCATTACCTGCATGAAATGCCTATGGAGATGACATGAATTTATCATTCTTCTAATCATAGCCCAGAGTATATGTATGTCTTTTTAACCATTTGTTAAAAGAGTTTGCATCTCTCTGGTGGGGCTCTGTGGCTTCACGCAACTCCAGAGAGGTTGTGCCTTCAGCACAGCCTGTCTCAGCCATCATTTTCTTTAAGAGAGAAGAAACTGCCAAGGAGTTAATCTAGCAAAAAGTACCTTCACTCTCTCTGGGCTCTGAAGCAATCAGCAACAAGTAGTCAAATCCACACACACCAAAATAAACCTCAAATATCCAAACAAACAAACAAAAAAACCCAAAAAAACCAAAAAAACAAACTCCCAAACAAACAAACAAACAAAAAACAACAACAACAACCCAAACCAAACCCCAAAAAACAAACAAACAAACAAATCCCTACCTTTAGGGAGAAAAGAATTGTAATGGTATAGCTGACATTGTGTTCACAGCCATCTTTTGGGAATTGTAAATTCCCTGTAAATTTCGGAGAAAATTCAGCTGAAAGATTATTCATGTGAAACCAGTGAATGAAGAAAAACACAGCTGGAAGGGTAAAAAAGAGAAGTGTTTGCTCTGCAATAGCAATTAATTTATTAATTCTTCAAAGGAAAGATAAGAGATGCTGTCAATTATATTTTTGTACTTGTGCACTGTATAGCAAAGGTAAGGGTGGTGTGGCAGCTGCAAGTTTTGCAGGGACTAAATTAGTTAGCACAAATAGTTTTGATATAATGGAAAGCTAAGGTTTCAGCCATTGGGAACATTTCCTGTAAAATGGTACAAAACTCCCTCTTCATTCCGGGATTATTTGTTTCTGTTTTGTTTTACTATGCTTTTGTAGATTTGTTGTTATTAAAGAGGAGATGAATCGACATGGATAACCGCCAAAAAATCAACCAAACAAAACACCCGCATACCATCAACAACCATAGCCTCTCCGCACTCCCAAAAATAAAAGCCAAACAAGTTTTGCCTCGACAAAAGGAAACCTCAGGTTTAGGGGTAATTTTATGTGAAAGATAGATGAAGGGGAAGCTTTCTAGGGAATCTGTAGCACACAGACATGAATCAAAGCATGAAAAGAGCATGCAGAGGAAAGGAGGCCACAACAGAGAAGAAAAATTGCTTATATCCCTGCTTAACTTGGATAGGTTCAGGGAGATTTCTGAGCTGAACTGTGGTTTTTTTAGCTATAGACTCATTAAAGGATACTCTCAACTGTCAGTAGAAGTTATGGAAGTAATAGAATTAAGAGTAAAAAATCTGTAAGACTGATTGATATTTCTCTTTAGGCTCTAGGGAGACCTAAAGTTGAAACACGAAAATCTCAAACCTCTGTCTCAGATACAGTGTGGAGGCAGAGGACTGACACATGTGACATCAATTATTTCAGAAAGCTGCAGGGGAAGCCGAGGACTGACCAGCAGCTCAATGCATCCAGCACGTTAATTAGTTGAAACTGCCTGAAAAATGGAATTAATGTGCATCTGAATAAATATGAACAATTATGGTTCATAAATATGAACAATTATGGTTCATAAATATGAACAAAAAGTTAGGCTTTTGCAAATGAATGATGGTTTTCACAAATATGCAGTTCTCTGAACTAATCAGCACACCTCTGGACTGGAGCAAGGAGGCTGATAAAGTGTACCTGGACCTTGAAAAAGTGTTGAACAAGGTCTTCTACCAAAGACTTACAGAGATGAAGATGATTGTGGAGAAGGGACTAAAATGAATAAATAAATTCCTTATTAAGAGGTAGAAAACAACTGGCAAAAATAGTTAGATTCCATAGACAAGGAAGATTATCAGAAGTATCCCTTGGTGATTTGCACTTGACTCCATAATTCTTTATTTAATGATCTTGAAAAGATGCTGAGCAGTGAGGTGGAAAAGTCTGCCAAAGTTAATAAGATATTTGGTACAATACATATGACCAGTGATTGTGAAAAATGCAAATGCGCTTCCTAGTAGTGACTGACTAGGTGACAGAATGGTGAATGAATGTACCTGAGAAAGAAGAAGCCCACTTTATTACCTTTAGTGTGCTTTAATTAATCTTTTGATAAATGAAATTTATAGAAGGTAAATATAAAATTAAAGTCATCAAACCATTTAAGAAACAATATAGTAGCCTTAGAGAACTCTCAAAAATACTTTTTCAGTTCAAAATTAGTATTCAAAAATTACAACTTTGAGTGTGTGGATATTGATCACTTGATTTTCAAGTTTCTGACAGAATGGAAGAGAATGAAACATCTGATTTACGTTCCATTAAATAAAATCTATCTATAAAAACTTCTTAAGTAATATTATGATTTGATTTTATTTTACAAATGGTTAAACCATTTGATATCTATTTCCAATGTAAAGATCCAAAAATAATGTGTCAATTACCATTAAGCTACTACAACTTTTAATCATCTTTAAAATAAATACATTACAACTGTTTTATAAAGCCAGGCCAACAGTTAAGAGTACCTAATACATATCATAAAGTAATGAATGCACCCTAAAGCAAAAGTCTCCTAAAGATAAACCTGAGAAACTTTTCTACATATTCTTCCCCAGGGTACTTCGGTCAATATGAGTTCATAGAAACTATTGCTCATGCATATTTTTTCTATCTATTGTTTGGTTTTCCTGCAACTGACAGAAGAAGTGGATTATTTTCTTATACTGAGAAATTGTGCATTTTCTATTTTTTATATCCTTTCAATTTTGTCTGCATAATGTATGTGTTTGATTGCAGATGTTTTTCCTGTTTCAGGTAGAAAAGTAGTATAAAGATTTTTTCTTATGATCTCTACTTTCTTATCTAAACTTACCTCTCTCTTCAGTGATGCAGGTAAAATTTAGACAATTCTTAATTAACTCCTCATTCAGTTTTTTTAGGTGTATGAATACATTGGTTCCTCATCTGTAGCAGTACACACTTAGTTCAAAATGATGAGCATTAAAATCAACCAGATTTGTAGAATCATAAAATCAGGTTGGTAAAGACCTTTAAGTTCACTGAGTCTAATCATATGTGAAGGAGTCATTTGTGTAGCTCTTGAGTAAAAATGTAAATAGACCAAAAAACTGGATCTTCCATTAAACAAAGAAAAAGTAACTTAGAATAATTTTAAGAGAAGCTAGCAGGGCCACTGAATTCAGTCTTGAGTTTTTGACAATCTCAGTATAATTGACAATGCAATCAATTGCATCTCTTGAAGGTTTTTAGGACCCTAACAGTGTCCAGCTATCATGTCAGTACTCCAGGAACATTATCAAGCTTCTATCACACAGTTTTAAGGTATTGCAACCCTAAAAAATGGCTGGTTGTCTTGCATGTAATATGATAAAATGTTAGTACTTCAACATTTTATTGGTCTTATCATTTTGAATAATTTTGTTTGCAGCCTTTATAAAATTTATAATTATGTGAGGTGACAATCAAGAAGCTGATTTAAGATGACAAAATAAATATATGCCATAAATAAAATGAAAATAATAATTTTATCAGTTATCTCTTCATCTCTCTGTCTTTTTCTTTACTGAAAAATACACCAGTTTTAGTTTTGCAAAACTTGAATTAAACTATCAGCATCTAATTTAGAGAAATTTCCTGAAACATAATGCAAAAATAGTAGAGGCCATCATCCCAAAATAATCAGCTTACTTTTAAAATGTCTTTCAGTTTGATAGGTTTGTCAGTGTCATGAACGATAGTTCTTCAACTCAGACTATCTGTCAAATCCAGCAGACACCACAAAAAACCACCTGATCTAGGGAAAATAGTGGAAATTTTAAAAGAGAAGTTTAAACTCTAGAACTGCAATATTGTTCTTTGAGTCATCTGATTTCATTTTCTCCAAATAAATTAGTAAACATTGAACAAAATTTTGATGGGTCTCAGATATTAAAGAAAAATATTAAGCGGCTCAATAATTTTAAAAATAAAGGGTGCACTATGACTTTTGCTGATTTAAAATTTGAATGTCAAATATTAAGTCTTCTAATACATATATAGTGTTAGTTTAGTTTACTACTGTTTTCGTCAAAATCTTCTGATAATATTCTTAGTTAAGATATTCAGAGCTTCTAGAAGCATATTTTCTTGCAATGTCTCATGATTGTTTTAGGTGTTGTGAGTAACAAACATATCTGGATATAGCTGAACTAATTAGAGAGGTCAAGAGTGGTATCAGCAAACTTTCAGCTGTTTCAGGAGTTAGTGGATGTGGGAAACTACCCTCAGGGATAAAGGATTGAACAGAGCTTAGAGAATATTTTTCTCACAGCACAAGAACTTTCAATTTCCCTGTTTATGAAATCAGGCACAGAAGGCAGGAGATCAGTGTGGCTGAGCAAGGACCTCCTGATCAAATTGAGTATAAGAAGGAAATGCACAAGCAGTGGAACCAAGGACAGGTTTCCTGATTATAGTATATCAAGTTGGCTAGATATGTAGGGATTGGATCAGAAAAGATATGGTTCGGTTAGAGCTGAATTAAGCAAGGAATGCAAAGAATAATAAGGGTATCTGTATGTATGTTGGCATGAAAAGGAAGATTAAAGGAAAAGTACCTGTCCAGATAAATAAGACAGGAGAACTGATGGCAACAAACATGAAGAAGACTTGAAGTACTTAAAAATTTTTCTGCTTCAATTTTCAGTTTTAATCTCTCTTCACATAGCTCTCAAGTCCCTAAACCTCAAGACAGGGACTGAGGGAGCAGTCTCTCTGGCTCTAGAAGGTCAGTTTCAAGATCAGCCGGGAAACTTGAAAGTACATAAGTCCATGTGACCTGATGAGATGCATCTCAGTGTCTTGAGGGAATTAGCTGACTAAGATAGTGGCCTCTTAAGAAGGAGTGACTGCATCAGTGGGAAGAGCTATGGGTGTCATCAGTCTGGACTTCTGTAAAGCCTTTGACATGTCCCCCCCATAACATTTATCTTGATAAATTGGAGAGATATGGGTTTGATGAATGCACTTGAAATGGATAAGGAATTTTCTGGATGACTATGTCTGAAATTCAGTCACAGTTATCAGCTCAATAGAAAAGTGGAAAGTAGTAATGAGTGATGTTTTTCAAGTGTCCATACTGGAATCGATACTATTTAATATCTTCATCAATTAAATAGAGAGTAGGTTTGAGTACATTCTCACCAGGTTTGCAGATGACACCAAGCTCAGTGGTGAGGAGCTCGGTGTTATCAGCTGATGTGCTCTGGGGAAGCGATGCCAGCCAGAGAGACCTTGAAGGCTTGAGAAATAAGCCTATGTGAACCTCGTGAAGTCCAACAAGCCCAAGTGCAAGATCCTACACCTGTGTCAGGGCAATCCTAAACACAAATACAGTCTGGATGTTGAATGGATACAGAGCAGCCCTTTGGTGAAGGACTTTAGGATACTGACTGCGTATGAGCCAGCAATGTGCACTTGCAGCCCAGAAAGCCAGCTGTAACCAGGGCTGCATCCAAAGCAGCCGGGGCAGCAGGCTGAGGGAGGGGATTCTGTCCCTCTACTCTCATGAGACCCCACCTGGAGTGCTGAGTCTGCGTCTGGGGTTCAGCAAAGACATGGACATATTAGAGCTGATCCAGAAGAGGGCCACACAGATGACCAGAGCACTGGAGGACCTCTCCTATGAAGAAAGGCTGAGAGAAATATTGGAGCCAGAGTTATTCAGCCTGGAGAAGGGAAGACTCATTGAAGATCCTATTGCAGCCTTTCAGTATGTAATATGGGGCTTACAAGAAATATGCAGGAACACTATTTATGACAACCTGTGGTAACAGGACAGGGGCAATGGTTTTAAGTTGAAAGAGGATGTAAGGCAGACATTCTTTACAATGTGATCAGACTGGAAGAGTTGTGTATGTTCCATCCGTGGAGGTGTTTAAGGCCAGGTTGCACAGAGCTTTGAGAACTCTTATCCAACAGAAGATGTCCTGGCCCATGGCAGGGTGTCTGGACTAGATGATCTGTAGAGATCCTTTTCAAACCTAAACATTTCATGGTTCTATTATTTCATGATCCATAAAGTGACGATTGCAGTGAAGCAAGGACGCTTTGGTTCTTCAGGGTGAAACACACAGTAGCTTTGTAAATAATGAGACTTCCCAAAATGCCCACTTTTGTACAACTTTTTTCCAATTTACCAGTGGCTAACCTAGACGGAGCATTTTTAGATATCTGTTTGTCATATTTTATTGCAGCTAAAAATGAAGTAAAATAAGATGGTTAAATGCAGAGGAAACAAGAAGAGGACAACTAGATTAAATAAAAAAACCCACTAGCTATAAAATTATGCTTTGAAATAATAAGACTGTTAAAAATAATTTTAAATAGTAAAGATGAATATCAGTATCTAACAAATGTAAATAGTATTGGCACATTCTAATCTTGAGCCTGTATATTCTACCATGTAAATAACATACATGTTTCTTCTTCCCTAAGATGCTGTTCTCTCAGCTAAAATAATTTTGCTTATAAATGCTTGAAAAGTAGACCAATTGACAGAAATCAACTGCAGAATGTAATTGCAATCCAGTATTCCAGGCAGCTTTGCCCATAAACAGAGGAGAAAGTAATAGATAAGGAGGAAACATAAAAGATAAACAATGAGAAAGAAGTGGAATTATAGACTGCTGAGAAGAGGAACCTACTGCTATCAGTCCTGCCAGTTCATGAGAAACTGATCTGCAATTCATGAATGTAAAAAAACGCATTTTCCTTACAAAACAATAAAACAAAAAGAAGGGAGATAAATAGATAGAAGGGAAGGTGCCGTACCCTGCTGCAGAATGGTGAATATTCCACTTAGGTAGATCCTTTGTGTATTCACAAAACAAGAGCTTGAAGAGTGCAGAAATTAGGAAACAAAAATCACATTTTTACAGCTGACAAAATTAGGTCCACAAAAATGAAGAGGTCAATGAAAAATTTCGAACACGTATATAATCTTCTGGTAATTCAGGAATCCTCAAAGCCTTGCATTTGCGAAGCTGTGAGGAAAAACTGCTTACTTTTTTCTTCTAATTTAGGTTTCTTTCTAGCTAATAGAAGCTGAGATCTTTTTATGTGTTTTATACTGTTGTTTTGCTTTTTGAAATAAGAATAGAGCTCCTGCGATCCTTTGTCTATGATTTTTTTTTTGTCTGTTTACTCCAAAGTAACCACGTGCCTTATTTTTCTTCCCTGTATTCCCATGTCTTTAAATGCACTGGATGGGGAATTGCTTTTTCTTCTCTCTATTGGAAAAGAAGGAGTGTTATTTTGCTTCTGGAAACAAAGAAAGGACACTTTATGGATCAGACCAAGCAGATTTTTTAAAATCAAGTCGAATAATACATGGTATTGATTACTCATTCAAATGCAAATGTAGTACTCTTGAATACTACTTCCAACATTATCAGTTTTGGCCTTTAAGCCTTTTATTGTTTTTACATTCCTTCTCTTCCATGAGATTCTTGATTCATTTTAAAACTCACTTGTGGCATTTCTAACCCTAGAAACATTGTGGACTTTCAGATTAACATAAGGAAGCAGGAGAATCTCTGATGGAAGAGGTCATAAATCAGATGGCCACCCTACGTGACACTGTAGAAAACCTTATTATAAGATTTGTATCTATGAAACAAAATTTTTGTCAAGCATGACAGCACCACTGTTCCAGAGCAAAATGTCTGTGTGTTCTTGGACATTAACACTTCCATCACAAGTCCTTTTCATCTTCATTTTTTCTCAACCAACAGATTCCTTCTCCCTCCTGTATCTGTATGCAGAACAAGTAAGGGTAATATCTCAAAAGAATTACAGTAACAGATTAAAAGTAATGTGCAGGATCACAATTATGTTGTACTTGTCCAAAATGAATAAAATAGAATTAATTTCAGATTTATAATCGCAAGAAATGAGGCTAATCAAAGACACTAATTACATCCCTGTAATATGATAAGCATAAAATAATTAAGTCTAGATAAAGTATTATATGATTTTAACAGAGATCAGGAGCATAGGTTTTCAGAAAAAGTTCTAGGCAATGGAGAAGATCCTAAACTTTTAAAATTAGCAAAGATGTCTGGAATATAAGATTTTCCTTTAGGTCTCTGGAATAATACTTTTCAAATGTGCATTTTATATAACTTCAATGTAAACTGCAAACCTGCAGTTTATATTTAAGTCCAGTAAGACATAACTGTCTAATCCCCATATGTTCTTTGGAGCATATTTATTGGGATAATTTTGATGACTTTCATATCGCACTCCGTTCATTCTTTATGAGCATTTAGTAAATTATTGTTTTCTTAGGATTACCTGCAACTACTGATTTTAATTGTGTACCTTAACTTTCTCTGGAAAAGTACATTTTTGTTTATTCAAGTAACATTACAAGAAAATAAAAAAAATTAGGTGTTCATGCTGGAAATAGGAAGACAAAATTACACAAAGATACAGAAAACTAGTCCATCTTAAAAATGATAATATTGAGGTTTTATAAATAACAGCAAACAAAAGCATTCAAAGAAGTACTGGGGAAATTATGTAAATCACAGTCTAAATTATTATCAAATGGAAAAGGAAAATCAGCTTGTTATTTAACCGTTATTGCTCAAATTAGATTAAATCAACTTTGCATCAAAGTCCAGAGTAGCTTGTTGGCTTGCAATAAATTTGTGAGTCGTGCCTAAACTGCTACCTGTATTGTACCTGTCTTCTTATTTGAGTATCTAGTATCTAAACTATTTTTCCTGTTTTGTCATTCTCAGAAGTCAAACAACCTCCCTTCAAAGACTATCTTCTAAGCACACCAAATTCTAGTGATCAGTTAGTGATAATGACAGAATTCTCTGAAGAATTTTGTTTGTTTGTGCTACCCTGCAAGCATTCTCTATGCTACCATGTTAAGTTTTCCTCTTTCAATGTTTGATTCATACATTAGTACTGCTGGGATTTCTTACAAAAATATTTCTGAAATCGAACATTTTCTTTAACAGCTCTTCAGGTTGGAACCAAACCTTCCAATGCTTGCTCTCCTTTCATGTGCAGTATTCTTACGAACTAGTAGAAGCAAAGATGAGCAGGAGGCTCTCTAGTCACATGCTGTGAACTACTTATCTTTACATGCTTCATGAAAAGCATGTTCTAAATGGCAGGAGTGTCGCCTAATGGAAGGAAAGACCTTTTAAAAACTACATGCTTTCAAGTTGCTTTATTAGCTTTATTTTACAATCAGAGGATGAAGTTCTTCCTCTTCTCTTCTCTTCTCTTCTCTTCTCTTCTCTTCTCTTCTCTTCTC
>VWPU01016469.1:0-39499 GCA_013398955.1 Callaeas wilsoni | reverse complement strand
TTTTTTTTTTTTTTTTTTTTAATTTGGTTAAGTAAAACCAGAGCTGGAAGAACTTGGGAGGGGTATGTGGGAGGTAAGCAACAGCACCTCTATTTATGTTTCATTCTTTGTAAAGTGACAGAGTCTCACAACCAACTTGCAGCTGTGTCAGGCTTTAGCCAGTTTGCAAAATTCCAATGGGATAGGAAAGGGCTGAAGCTGAAAGATGAGCTGCTGTATAGTACATCTCGGGTTAAAACTTCCCAGGGTGCAAATAACATCTCTGAGCAGGATTAACATTTTTAAATCTTCTGTTGAGCACTGAGCAGAAATCATGTTTGTGTAGCTCCCAAAGGAAAAACAGCTTTGCTGGGTGTCCAGAAATGGAGACCAGCTAAATGTATTTGGACTCTCATGCAGCAAAGCATAGAAGCATGGCCTTATTCTCCACACAGCCCTACCACATGGGCAAAAAAACCATGTTCATTGGGTCTGATCAGAAAGGATCCTGTACTGAAGTGATTTGTTGAACTGATGCTTCTGGGTTCATTGAAAGCTCACTAAGCAAATGAAAAATGTTGCATTAGCATTAATAAGCTTCAGGAACTAAAATCCTATGATCTGCAGAGCGTGAGGCTGATTTCACAGTAAATTGCCTCATTGCAGTTTTTGAGCTGAACAAATGTAATGAGTTTAAAAGGACCCTCTTATGGATATTTCTCATTTCACAATATAAATGGGTATGTACTGCCTATAGATACATTTTTGTGTGTTACTTATCACCACCTAGTAATTCCATGAAATGTGTATTTTCCTTCTCTGATAATGCCATAAAACTTGTTGGACTCTAACTAAGCATTATGACTTGGAATAGATGACAACTTTGAGTCAGAACTTCCAAGAATAAAGTTAAAAAATGGACATTTTTATTACTGCTGCACAGAAAAAATCCATATTAGAATGTGACTTTCTGAATGAAGAAATTATGAAATCTTTGTAAGGAAGTGTTGACATGACAAAGTTTTGTTGAATTATTTCATTGATCAATGTCTTGAAAGACAAATTTAGAGGCATTTTTTGAATAAAGAAGCATAGAGATTCAGAAAATACAACATTAGAAGGGGAAAGCTTCCATTTGTGACCAGGAAAAGACCTAAATGAGAAAGGAAATCACACTCCTCATCAAATAAAAACCTTGTTAAGAACGGAAAACTGTGACCAAAAGAAAACTGTAAGCCAGGTTGCTCATCTTATCCACGTTGGGTCTTTAGCTGGATCAGAGTATGCCCTAAACAGTCAAAAAATCTGTGGGCACGTGCTCTGTATCACTTTGGACTCGCCCAGCAGAGGAAGGAAACCGAGGTTGACAGATGTCCACTTCCAGTCTCGCAGTGTACCATATGGCAGAGACACACAGACAGTGCCCAGAGGAGACAGGAAAAAGGTTTGTTTAATTCCAAAAACCCTAAAGTGTTATGAATTAATGTTATAACAAAAAAGTGGGAAAAGCAGCCTGCAGCTCCTGGTACTGGGCAAGCTGTGTATCTCCCATTCCATCTTATCTGCTGATACACCAGTTGTAGTAGATTATTTTGCACCAGCAGAGCATGCAGAGGTCTCCCAATGGAGCAGTAAATCTAACCCAGCACACTTCATAATGGAGGCAACTGCTGAGCCTGACATTTACATGACCTGTAAATGATATTGGACTCCTTTATTTCACAGTAGACTAACCATGCTGGATGTCACTTCAGGGTGAAATGGGCGTGCCTGCATTTATATACATATATAGGTTTGCGAAGGAACCGCACTGCCACATATTTTGGTAGGAGAAATCTGCTCATTGTAACCCTGATTCTTGAAAAAAGCAAAATTAACATTTAATAAATCCACATTTTGCTTGATAAGGGATTTCACACATTATCTTGGCCTGTCCTGGAGATAGGTAATGAGGAGCTTTTTTGGTGCTAGAGATTAGCCCCTTTAATATGACATGGGGTATCTGAGAAGTATAGATGAGACAGACAGGGATAAGCACAGGGCCCATTTTTCTTCTGAAGTGGCAGCTGGAAGCTAAACTGCATACCTTGTGCTAAAATGACACAGGGACCTACCTTCAGGTACCTGAATAACCAACTCCCTTATTTTTTTTGGAGAAAACAAGCGCAAAAAAAATCAGTTCGACAAGCCCAAATACATAAAATACCAGTTATAAAATTTTTGGCTGTGAGCACTAGCACTGATCACATGCCAAATTATTATTCTGAGCCTTTAAAAATAAAGCCATTAAGGATTTAAGTGTCACTAGTACTGACATTATAAAACATATGTAGCCCTCCTTGCTACCCAGCAAAGCCATCCTGTCTGGCCCCTGACATGCACATGTGCTTTCCTTTGGCTGGGGGTGTCTGTAGGTGTGAGGGAGTGGGAAGGGAGTGTGTGTTGCCCAAATGCCCCAGGGAGAAGTGGGCTGCCAGCAATTTTCCTTCATACCCACATCTCTCTAGCCTGTTCATCTGGTTGTCAGCCTCAGCTCTCTCCTGCCCCATTCCCTTCCATCCTCCTCACTGTGGAGGTACAGCATAGCAAGGATTCTGCTTTCAAGGTCCAACAAAAATCTTTCAGGGAAAGGATAGAGACTAGCTTGTCATTTGCAATTTTGTCTGAAAGAATGCTCCATGTTTCAACAGGTTTGCCTCTCCTGTCACATGAGATGGTTGGACACCACCTGCATAAGATAACAGATTCTTTCTAAACTGCTCATGGGTTATTTGCAAACAGCTGTGCACAGCGATTAACCACACTTTTATTACACATTTCATCACCCAGACTTTTTTAACCTTTCACCTATTTTTATCTGGCCTTCTCATTCTTCCTTCCACCTTTATCCTACTTCAGTGTCCCTTTTTCTCCTCTTTGAAAAAAGGAGAACAGAAGAAAATGTTGTTTTCTTCTTTAAATGTGCTCTATCCCTCAGGGCTCTAGGGAAGAGTATTGTGAAAAGCAAAAACCAGAGGTTGCACACACAGCAGGCAAGTAGGAGTCA
Source organism: Callaeas wilsoni (assembly GCA_013398955.1). Lineage (NCBI taxonomy): Eukaryota > Metazoa > Chordata > Aves > Passeriformes > Callaeidae > Callaeas > Callaeas wilsoni. The sequence goes on along the minus strand of VWPU01016469.1, from coordinate 36,474 downwards.
CAAGTTTCAGTACAGAGTAGCTTTCACTTTTTTGTGGTTGTTTGTTTTTTTCTTTGTTTGGATGTATTTGACAAGGACTAGGCAAATATATAGTGAATTAAAGGCTTCAGATTGCTAGGTTCAATGGCAAGGTGGGCATTCTCATTTATAAAGCTGTCTTATGCAAGCTGGTCAATGAGCACCCACAGTAACATAAATGTGATTTATGGCAATCTCAAATGAATCTTGGCTGAATTCAGGCCAAAGATTATTTTTAAAGAAGAAAAGAAAAAGCAAACTTACTCCATTCCCAAACCTGAAGCCTATTTTTAATTTACACTACTTTTCAAATACTGGAACTATCCAGGAAAAACTATGGAGTCACTGACAAACTTCAAATATATTTATATATGATATTTTTTATCAAAGACTATGCAACCATACATACCTAGAATACAACATCTGAAGGAGATAAATATGGTTTATGATGTCAGCTTCATTAAGCTTAAGTATATGAAAATATCTTTGACAAACTCAACTGATTTGAACACTGTTTGAAAATTGAAAAACAACTGAAAAGTGAAAAAGCTGAAAAGCAAAAGATGTGATTCTTCTGCCTCTGGTTCATATACCAAGCAGGTAAAAAAAAATGATTTCCCACTTTATCTCTTCTTTTAATCATATGATCAGTTTCAGTCTCTGTTTCACATTAGCATTATATAAAATTATTCTATTAGGTCCTTGTTTTCACTCTATGTATTCCATGTGCTTTGGATCTCATGTACATTTTACTTAGACTATTAGAATACACAGTATGTTATAATCTTCTATATTCTACTGTATCTTTACTTAGTCATATACTTATTTAATACCTATAAAATACAATGTCGTGGTAGATTTTTGTCAGTTGAATTTTCACTGACTCTCCATTAGAGGTAAGATCTTGCTTGTTAAAAAAGTTATAATGAATTACATAAAATTTTCTTTTATTTTCTTCAGTTCTGCTAAGAATATTTTTTATGTTGCTGGGTAATTTGCTTTTACCCCTCCTTAGGTACAGGCCTGAGTTCTCAAGGACTCACAAGACAAATGTATCATAGAAATGTATCACATCCTAAAGGAAAATTATATCAGCACTCAACCTCTCCTACTTTAGACAAGTCAATTATAAAATTTCAGTGACAGAAACACTGCCAGGTTTTTTACTTTAAGAGGGGAAAAACAGCTTAATATTCCTTTCTTCTTAATGCTTTCAGATAGGGAAATTTAAAGACAAAATATCTGGCAAAGGATATTAAAATTAAAGGGAGAAAGAGACCTGAGTCCAGCATCAGGGTTGACTGACTGGGTAGATTAATGAGTGCATACTGAGTTTAACTAATGTCATTTTCAGTAGCTAAAATCAGGGATCTCTGACCATTGCAAAACCAGGATTTTGTAAGTATTTGAGATGAAGTTTTAATAAATATAGAGGTAAACAACCTCAACTAAGTAAAAAAAAAATTAAAATCAAAATAAGGAAAGCAAAATGTAATTTGTAATATTTTGTTTAAACCTTATTTTTAGCCCAAGCTCTCAATATATACGGGGCAGTCTATTTCATGCTCTTGTACAACACAGTACAATGCACATCAATGTCCTAAATGCATGCAAAATGTCCTAAATAAATAACGCTGGCATATAAAAATAGTTTTTGCCAGCCAAGACAGGAAGCAGACCTGTGATCTGCATAACACAAACCTATGTCTGTACCATCTTTATGGAAAGACATAAATGAAAATAGAGTCAAAGGGATATTTTATTTAAATGGTTGATTGCTTTGAATTTAAGGCTTGTACAAAACAAGTATTTTTTGATGAGAAATGGTAAAAATCTCCCAAAAGTTTGAGCTTGCTATAGAGAACTGAGTCTTGGGATAGTTAGAAATGTTTATAAAATTAGAAGACAAACAGTAAAAAAGGTAGGCTATTAGGTAATTTTGATTTCCTAAATCTACTTCTAGAAAATTAATGCAAGGGTATCAGCAGATATAACATTCCTTGGTATGATAAAAAAAACCCCTAAAACATATTTTTTTATTAAATAGTGAAAACATAGCAGCAAAATATGATACTAGTTTTATTTTTAATGAGATAAATCTTACTAAAGTAATAGGAAACTTTAGTTTATAATTTGAGTCAGTAAATTCAGGTAGAATTTAAGAAAATAAACTTTGAGAAATAGTGGCAATTTTCTAGCAAGTTTGCCTAGAATGATGTGTTCAAGAATCTGAAACTGAAGAGGATGCAGAAACCTGTTGTGTCCAATATATTAGCTTGGTGCTTGAAGTTCAGGAGGAAAAATCCATTACAAACCAGAACCTTGAGAGGGTGACAGACTTCCTGGGATGACTAAGCAGTTCCTACAGATATGAAGAGTAAAAATAGAGCATGCAAATATGAAAATTGGAATGTAGCACTTTTCTACATCTTGGCAATTTAGAGATATTAAAAAGACCAACAGCCTACTGTGGTCCTAGATCTTGCAAAGAAAATGAAAATATGACACTAATGTTCTCCTTAACCATAAAGCAAGAAGTAAACAGAAACTGTAAAACCAGTGTACTGTAGGCTAAAGGCAAAAAAAATGAAGTACAGCCCAATATTAAAATATCATACTAGAGTCAAGTAGGAAAAGAGAGGATAGAATCATGAAAAACAATACATTTCATGGAAAAAATATCTAGATTGCTCAGGACAACAAAAGGAAGGGCTGAAAGATCAAAATGTGAAACCACACCTATAAATACCTTAACACTACAGAATAGGGGAAAGAATTTTAAATACCACCACCATGTTTTTGTGAAAGTATGAGTTTATTCTAGATATTGTTGCTCACATTTTTCAGTGACTTGACTTTCTCTATTGATATACTTTGTGCTAGAGCAATGATCCACATTGTACGATAAAAGCAGTTCGTATTCATATGATATTATAAAGTTTCAATACTGAAAATCTGGAGTCTAACTTTTCTTACAAGATATTGAGAAGCCAACTCAAATAAATATTTCTAATGATTTCTGATGATTCTCCACTGCTTTCAATGAAATATTTATAAGAGCATCTGTTCTTTTGCTGTTGTAAAATAAAGCTGTGCAATTTTACAAGTGTGACTCATGAACAACAAATTTGTGACGTGTCTAAAACTTTGGTGCCTACCTAGAGCCTGTCTGAGATTTTAAGCAGAATTGGAAAGAATCACCTCTGTTGACAGTTTCACTCTTCTACCATAGCAGCTATGCAATGAAATAATTAATTTCAAAAAGTTTCACTGAAAACACTAATCCACAAAAACCTAAAAAGAATCTAACAATCTCAAGATCTCTAATCAATAGCCATAACTGTAATGACTAGAGGAAAAAAAAGGAAGAATTTCAAACTAAACGAAAAAGGAAGACACAGCTTTGGACAAAGAAGAGGAAGGGGGAAAAAAAAGGAAAAAAAAGGAAGCTCTCTGTGATTTGACCCGCAAGGAAACAGTCTTCCTGATTTCCAGCACGGTCACCACTCCAACCTGAGCATGTGAGCAGTACTCAATAGCACAGCACCTGATAAATCAATGCTACTGAGAGCACTAGTGAACACTAATACCCAGTCTGTTACTGTGTTCAGTAAAGAAAATACTTTAGGGAGAAAAATAGCAACGACAACAACAAAACACAAACACAAAAGCACCCCACATTATTCACTGAGGAAAGAATTAAGCTGGCCTTATTTGGCAACAGGCAAAATTTCTGAAGCATATTAATACTACTGTCCATATATAGTATATACAGAGAACAATCACTCTCCCAAAATATAGATACATCAGACAGGCAGAGATTCTGTATCAAATTTCAAATATTCGGTCATCTTTTCCATGAATTTTTCATGTTTTGATGATTCTTCATTATTATGCTATTTTGGAAGATTTTTTGAGCGTAAAACTTTAAAAAAGAAGAAGAAAGAAGAAGAAAGAAGAAAGAAGAAAGAAGAGAAAGAAGAAGACAATGATGATGATGATGACAGAGTTTAAATTTAATTTTTGTATTTCTATGGTTATTTTCTCTTCCTGAAATTTACTTGTTTTTTTATTAAATGCTCAACAACCCCCTCAGACTCTGTTCCACTAAGCAAAACAAGTCAACCACTTTTAATTCCACTTCTTTAAGATAGTCTTCTCTTTCAATTAAACTACTAAACCACAGGCTGTTTTCAGATTTTTTTTTTACTTGAAAAAGGCATTAAATGTTATTTCAGAGGAAGTCCTCCCATTGTCTCAAATACGAATTCTGATTATTCTATATCCCCATCAGATGACAGAGTTTTATCTCCAAACTCTCCGCTGCCCTGTTTTGCCAAACTTGTCTCAGAACAGCGGCAATTCTCACACACAACCCACAAGGATGGCTCAGATGCCTTCTCCAGACGACCGGGCACATAGATTTCCCTTGTCCTATGTTGTCTCCATTTGGACAAGTGATCAAACTCCAGCAACTGTTTATGACTCTTTCTATGCCTGAGTTTTCATTGTTCAATATCATTCTATTCCTTTGTCTCCACAATAGTGACAATCCTCTCCAGCTTTCGTGTTTCCCTGATTAAATGAATCCAAGCCAGTCCTTGCGTGGTGGCCACTACTGCATCTATTAAGCAGGATCACATTCCCAACAGTGTCACCATATAATGATCCCTCTCCTTTCTGACAACTGTTAAACTGTCCATTTTCCTCCAGCTTTTTTTATCTACCACATAGTTCATTAGCAATCTCTGTCATCCATACCTCCCTTTATAATTTTACAGAAGTCATGTACAGATGCTTGATCTAAACCTAGTCATCCTCTGGATTAGATCCCTTCTCGGAGAGACTGGAAATATTAAAAAAAAACCTCAAAAGGTGGCATTGCATTTCTGTCTTATCCCTTTCCACACTTTCCTTCAAGACCTTTTCTAAGACAATGTTAAGTATTTAGGTATAGGTATACTATGAAGAAGTTCATTGGCAGATAATTTTCCTCATTTTCTGGAAAATGTGTTGAAAAACTTCAGCCAGAAGATCTGAAATAGACAGATTTTACTCCATGAGAAAAAAACAAAAATCACACTAACTAACCAATCAAGACTGGTTTTGCTATTCTTTAATCCACTTGATAAAAAGAGCTCAAGAAAAGTTGGTTATACACTGAACTTACAGAAATGGCATTTGCTACAGAACAGCATATATATATTACAGAACAGTGATATGGTCTGCATGTTCAAGAATTAAAGGTTTTATTATCTCTTGGTTCCTGCATATTTTTTGATTATCCAATTTTAAGACTAATGTTCACAAACATACTTTTGGAAAATGCATGAGGATTCATCTAAGATTGTTTTTGACTATATGGACTACAATTACATAAAAAGAGTCCACCTGAATATAAAATAAAGCCATGCTTCTCAAAAGATCTTTTCTTAAAAAGAAATAAAAGTTTGGTAAAAAAGCTACTGCATTGCCAATGATATTCAGGGATATGTAAGGAAGAGGAAGCAAGAGCAACTAAAAAATCAGAGAAAAATAGCCTTACTTTCTCATGAAAATTCACATTCAAAGAAAGAGACAGTAAAAACGAAAGTTCATTGCTATTTTCACAAGCCATCATTAGTGGGCTGCAGATACTTTTACCTACTAAAAGTGCTGGCTAAATGCCAATTTATTTTAACAGAAATGGGATTTCAAAGACCTTTTGAAAAAATCTTGCTGGATAGTTAAGGCAATTGACATGCCTGGACAGAAAAAAAAAAAAAAAAAAAAAAAAAAAGAAAAAAAAAAAAAAAAAAAAGAAAGAAAAAAGAAGAAAAAAAAAGAAAGAAAGAATAACAAACAAACAAACAAACAAAAACCAAGAAACCAAGAGAGTTTTGATCTCCTTGGTTGCACCTATAAAATATCACACTCTAGGATATCATGAAATCCAGACACAGATACTGAAATTACTGGAGTTAACTGGAATTAACACAAGAAAATCAGAGCAGGACTTTCCCTCAGATAATTTGCCCTTCATTAGCCAGTACTGACACTCAGTACCTGTGAGATTTGGATGCCACCACTCTGTTGAAGTTTGCTTTTCCTTTTCTTTCTGAAGTTCTCTACACCATCCTCATGAAACTACATAGGATATCTTAGTCATTACTGGGAATCTTGATTCTCAACTAGTGATTGCCTTGGAAGATCTCCCTTTATGAAACATCCGCTAAACCAGATGCCTTCCAGCTTAGACTGAGAGATCAGAAATGAAGTAATAGCTTGAAAATCACAGTATCCTCATGAAACCTGGCAGTGCAGACAGCAACAGGAGACTGGAAACAGGGTGAGATCTCAGCTAACCATCTGATTTCCAAGCAGATAGTCTGTTATATGCTGCATACATCAGGTACAAGGCTGAAAAATGCATTCTTTTTAGCAGAAAGCATATAGTAGATGTGCTGAAAGGAACTCAAAGTTTTCTAAGCAGTACAAGTATCCACGTTGTGTAGTATCATGGAACAGCTGCAGATAAACTAGTGTACATTTTTGTAGATATCAGTGTTTTCCTTCTTTTTTTTAGCAATGCATATTGCTACCCAACGAAAAACTAAGAAGTAGCAAAAAGATCAAAAAGAATAGGAATGATTCAACAATACAAAAACCCAACTTTTAAAGCCACAGTTTTTTTCAAAGTAATACACTTTTCTAAACTGCATTGTATGAAGATGCTTTGGGTGTTGAATGTGTCTAATATTTATCACACATGTAACAGAAACAAAAAAGATTGCCCTTGGTTGCCTGAAACTTAAGACAGATTCTTTAGTATTTAAGAGTGTAGCAAGTCTACCCTGATTCCATGACTCTCAGTGAAATCCTAAATCACCAAACACTTCACTGTGTCTGAAAGACTCATGTAAATCTAGCACCAACTAGATTCTCCTCCTGCAACAAACTCAGACAGGCAGACTGCAAATATTGAAATTAAATTACTGTAATATAACCTTATGAACAAACAACCCAGTGATTAGACATACACTGAAAATAGAGCCCATGATCTTTAGATTCAGATTCAGACACTTTGAGCTTCAGTATGAGAGCTAGAAGAGGATCTGTTTGTGTATGAGAGCTTTGTCGTGTACCTTAATTACTGCACTGCAGAACACACGTGTAATGACCATCATATTCTTAAAAAGAAATTTCTCAAACATCTTTATTTTATATATTAGAGTTAATGACAGAATTCACAAATTATCATGTGATTCTCTGAAATAAAAGATGAAGCCTTTTGAACAGAATACTACTGAAAATCACTTTCTATGGTTTACTCAGTGATATGATGACTTATAAAACATGGAATGGTCTCTAAAGGTAGCAATAAATCAAAAGTGTGATGTTAGAAGTGTGATTTATTTTTTCCTTAATTTGCATTCATCCTGCTCTTTTCAATTTTAAAATATAAGCTAGTTTCAACCAAAATCCACCCTGGGTCCTGAAGGACTGCAAAAATATTGTATGCTTCACCATTTTGTGCCTATGAATGATTGTCTATACCTGAAATCCCAAAATTCATGGAAGCAAAGATCAGTAAAAAAAAACCACCTGAATGCACACATCTTCTTGACTATCTAACCTTGAAATTTATGGAACCAAGGGAGTGTACTAACTTGACGATGTAACTGTGATAACAATATGAGTACCTGACCTGAATTATAAGAATTTTGTTTTGGACAAGGTCCATTTAAACTATTTTTCCTAATGAGTGACCTGTCAGCATAAAACAATTATTACATACATAATTTTACTGCAGTTGGCATTTTCAAATGCTCTTGAGTTTGTAACATCAAAGTTGGAACACTTTCCAGAGCATCATTATTCAGAATGTCATGTTGTCTACTCTCAATTTACATCAAAACTCAAATTGCAATTATTCTTACCTTTGATTTTTGCTTCAGATTCTGGTTTCTATTTTTTATGTGTTATTTCCCACTGTATGATGTACTTAATAAATATAAATGGTCAGTTTTGAATTGGACAACTTAATCTTTAATTCTTAATACCATGCTGTTTTCAGACAATAGGCACTTGGTACTGAACAAAGTAGGGAGGGTTGAAAACCTGTCTGATCTGGACCAGATACAGTCTGATTGTCCAGGGAAAAGAGGGGACATGAAAGATTGTATACGGACAGCTGATCATGACTAGATGGAATATCTAGGTGTGCTTTGCAGCAGGCAAAAATATTTAGGAGGACCCATAAAAATCCCAGCAAAACAGTAAAATTTCAGATTATATATATGTGAACTTTTTTTTTCTTTTTTATCTTCAGTAGAAAGTACAAATTCCTTTAAAGTTGCCAACCAAAAAAAAAAAAAAGGTTGAATTCCTAAGTAGTTTCCCTAAAAGTAAGTTGCACATGAAGTAAAATATATATTACAATATGAATATTTTAAGGACTATAGAAATTCAGAGTACCACTTGAGGGTGAAAAATAGACAAAACTTAATTTCCTGCTGAACGGTAGATGCCTTGCTTTGGTGAAGAGCTGGAATCAGTCATGGTTCTTGACAATTTGCAAGGCTGCAAAATGTGAAGCAGATTTAAAGAAAATCTAGTTATTTATGATTTAATTATTTCAGGTTGATAAAATGCAGTGCTGATTTAGCACACCTCATTTGAAGTGCTTTGCAAATATTATCTAATTTGTTTACAAATATGTCTCTCCGTCTTGAGATTTTATTTATGCCACCCTTTGTTTTGGATAAATGTGTTAAATTAAAATTAGCCACCCCAATAAGAGATACAGTAGAAAAAGAGAAGCAGTAAAATGCAAGAGGATTCAATGTAACACAGAGCAGATTCTAATATTAACAACTATTATGTCAAAACTCAGATTTTGAAGGTTGCAGCACTGCAGGGCAGACTATATCATTAAGGCACATCTGTGGAGGTGGCAGAGAGAGACTACTGAAAGCATCAAAAAATTGCTTTTTCCCTAAAAGAGGTGTAACACACATCTTAGCCAGCCACTGAAATCACTTAGGGATACAGTCACAAAAACTCACTCACACACACAGGTCTCGGGTCTGAGCAATGCAAAAGCTGCTGTACTTTGTAGTTGCTACAAATGCTTCTGCCTAATTAGAGCAGAGAATTTTTGCATGCATGTCTACACTAAATACCAAGAGGTTTCTCATCTGTCATCTTGAACGACTTGAAAGTTTTCATTAAGCTGGTCATTCCATGAATTTGTGTGCCAGAGCAACTACAGATATGAGATTCAACGCATCCCATGTTAAAAACACAGTGTAAGTCTCAGCTGACTTAAATTCTTTCAGATCTAAAAATATATCTACCCCTGAGACCTGTTTTGTTTTACTAAATAGTTGTGATATTTCTTACTCAGTATATTAAATTAATAATATTCTAACCATGAGGAAAAATTATATAAAAAATTATTCAAAGAACAGTACAATTCATTTATTTTTCAGGAGTTTACTTTTAATTTCTACTAATTTTCAATTATTTTTGCCTTATTTTTCTTTAAAGTTTGTTTCACTAACCAGGAAGAGAAATAATATGCAAGATTTCTGTAACAAAGTCCTCATGACAGATGTAAATAAATTACAAGGTTTTTTTAAAAAGGGGAGAAAGCTATATATTTGCACTCATTTTTAAGCTGTATTCCTTTTCTTAATGTAGTTCAGATTTTAATTTACCCTGTAAGTGTCTGCAACCAGGGTAGGCAGATTTTGACACCCATGTGACCAGATAGCCTTGGAGTAAGCAAAGCTTGCTGGAGCTTTCTTTCTGTTTGTTTTAAACTTGAATGTTCTCAAAAAATATATATATACCTAATCCTGTCTGGCTAAACATTTAAGTTATGACTCAAGTCTTGATCTGAGCAAACAAGAATTCAGAAAGAAAGACGTAGCTTATAAAACTTCCGCAGGTGTGCTTAAAAGGTAGCCAGTGCTTCCCAATGTGTTTAGATGCCTAGGATACTGCTGCAAGTGATGAGCTGGCTGCTTCAGGCCCTGGTATAATACTCTAGTATTGACACCAGTGCTGTCTGAAAGCACTTTTTCAGTGAGTGTTTTGGTGGTTTGGATCACCTTTACACAATCCTCCTCCTCTGGCTGATTGACATATGTGGTGTACATGTGAGTAGATGCAGGTGTGGACATATGTAAATGTTGTGTACACATATGTGCTCCCCACGGAGCCATGGATCCTGCTCCAGGAGCCTGCTTGCTTGGCACACAGTCACTGACCTGTTAGTGCTGGAGTCTTTGCAGACCTGGCCACCTCCTTCTAACGAGCTGTGAGGGCCAAGGAGAAGCCCAGCCATCAGATGCAGAGGCCCAAATGCTCGGTTGTCAAAAGAAAAAATGAAAGACAGACTGCATCTAAAATGCTTCTCTCCACCATGCATACGTGCTACAATAAGAAGTGCATTATTTAAAGCTTGGCTTATGAACTCATTTTCACTATTGGATAGCAAGCAATATCACTGGGATTTGTTGGAACGACTGAAAGTGCCTTCTGGGGAATGGAAGACGTTAAGCACAGCTATAGCATACTTCATTTCATTTTTTGAGCAAGGGATGCATCTTTCTCATTTTCACCAGTGAAACAACAGTCAGTCTTTATTGCTGCTTAGGAAAAAGGTTTCAAAAGACTCTTGTTGCCACTTGGACACTTCTTTCTGTGACTGTCAAGATGTTCATGATGAACGTGTGACTCATGACAGCGAGGTACAGCAAAAAGAATTTTCCTAGGTGCATATATTAATCAGTATGTCTCTATATAGGTATATAGTAGTCAGTTTAATACACATATATTGCTGGATATGTTTTGCTATTTATTTCTTTTCATTAATTGATGACCTATGAGAATTCAACTTTTTCATTACTTTCTCAACTAATTAATAAATATAGCATGCCAATTACTTGTTTGCACAAAAAAAAGCAGATCATAAAAACATCACAAGGAAAATATCATGAATCTTCAACTATGCCAAGAAGCTGGGTTGAATTGTGTCATAAAGCAACCAATTCTATATTACAACTGTTGCATTTTCTCACCCCACTTCTTACTGGAAAGATGGTTGAAAGTCTCATTCTGTTAAAGAACATATTGTTGGTTGTAATCGAAACTTACTTCTGCACAGCATACAGATTTGTTCTTTTTCCTGTATCAATATTTTCTTCTGGCTTAACAAACTCCTCCACCATTTTTGGTCTAGAAAGTACAGAGGGAAGTGAAGGTCTCTCACAGAGGGATCAAGTGTGTGTCATTCAGTCTTTGTTTAGTGAGATTATTAAACCAAATTCTGTTAGTCACTGTTTGCAGGAAGTTTTGCCCTTTCTCTGAGCAGTCTCTGTACTCTTTTTAATACAAATTTCATTTTCCTGAATGTGGAGGATCACAATGTATGTAGGACTCTTCACAATAATTTTCTAGGACTTTATATTAATATTTCTTAGTCTCCTGCCAGTTCTTCTGATATGTTTAATTATATTTCCTTTCTCTGGACCACATCACACTGATAACTTATAACTAATCTTGATGAACCCAAACTTTTCTCTTCCACTGCCATTTCCTTTTCATGAACCTTCCATTTATAGAGGAAAATTCTTTTATCAATCCATAGTAGCAAAGCCTTCTTGTTCTTGCATTTTATACTAATTCCTATTTGCCTCTCTAGTCTTAATTGCTTTTTCTTTGACAATATATTCCAACTCTTGCACACTGTAGAGGTCAAAGTCATCTATTTGCAGCTGCCTAGACAACTTCTTCCTTTTGAAAAGTTAGTGCTTCAAGAACTATTTTTGATACCTTAAAATACTGAGTTTTTAGTAAAAATCATTGTTACTAGACTCACTTGCACACTTTACTATGTTTCTGTACTTGTAAATCTAAAAATTGGAGGTAAGCCATTCTACCAGGTAGACCACTCCATACACTGAGGAGGTACCCATGAGGAGGATCTCACCTCCTTAATTTCTCCTGGCATTTCCTATGTCTCAGTTTTCACTTCCATACAATCCTTCTCATAGCCATCTTACTCCTGCTACGTATTTAACAATGATGTCCCATTTTCTGCAAAGAGAAGCAGAATGCTGTTTTAACTCAGCCACTCCTGTATTTATTTTGACCCTTCATCACTGATCGGGATGAGCTCGACTTTGCTTAATCATCTTCTTCTTAACTTTCTGACCTCCCTGAATGGATTCTTTGATGATCAATATTTTCTCAGGATTTTTTTCATCCAAGTTTCCAGGTTTTTACTAGCATCTTCTTTCAGCTACCTAGGTATTCAACTAAATCTAGAGCTCTCCTCTAAAGAACTTCCTTTGTGCTTGGCAACAAACTCCAAGTACTGTAAATGTTTCCTTCACATCTTTTCAGAGCCTGGGACACGACTCCTCTCAGTGTGACCTCTGAATTCCTTTGTAAAATTCAAATCCATGATTTTGAACTAGAAAGCATTGTGTAGTAGCATGAGTTTTTATACTTCCTTCTGATTTAAGCTGAACAACTCCAAGATACTGGTTTGTGTACTTAGCACTGATAAGCCTTCCAGAATAACTTTATTTCTTGACATTGTATCACTCTTGTATGACAAACACACTCTTGTATGTTTGCAAACAGAAATGACGTCATTATTCTTCACAGTAATTTTTTGTGTTATCCATATCTAGGAAATTAAAAATCTGATAACCACAGAAATATAAATACTTTTCATAATTATAATATAAAAACCACAGATTTAAATTCTTGAAATCTATAGAATATTTTTATGTTGTTGCAGTGGTACTAATTTGTTGCAATCTTTTCCCAGATTTGACTTTATTACTTCAAGGCCTCTGCTCCTTTTAACATGTAGCTCAGTCATGGTTGGGCCATTTCAGTGGGAATATTTGACCTCAACAATAGCAATTTGTTTATTTTTCTTTGTTTCCATCAGAATCCTTTTTTCACCCTACATCCGCCTTTCTTATTCTGTATGGCAGGCAATTCGTTCCTCTATTCTCTGATTCAGCTTTGGATTCAGAACTGTAAGTTCTTTAACAGCAGTCCCCACTAGAAAAACCCAAACAGACTTGTGATATTTGTAGCAGGCTGTTGTATTTCCTAAGTATCTCACTTTCAGTTTTCTCTTGCAGTCTCTTTGGCATCACTCACCTTTTGGGGGCATTACTGCCCCTATCTGCTCCCATTTTCTTGTTTATCTGCTCTGATGGAAAGAGTCTTCTCCTTGTCTTTGTCTGTCTCTTGCCTGATTCCCTTTTTACTTCTCCACCACAGCTAAACTTTTTCCTCAGGGAAAAAAAAAAAGACTTTTTTATCTTGGGAATTAGCCAAGACAGACAGGATGGAATTGTGAACAATTGGTTTGAGCCTGCATTCAGTAGAGAAGAGAGGGAAATATGGGAAGTTGCTGCTGGAGTGGGATGAAGACTACATGTGGCAGAGTCCCAAAAAGCAGCTGCTCTTTACTCCTGCTTAGCTGCTGTCAGTCAGTTCTCATTAGTTGTCTTATTTAATTAACGTTTATGCAATTACAGGCCTAAGAGTGCAGGCTTTAGTGAGACAAGCCTCCTGCTGAGTTTTCAAAGTGACTTTTCTACAAGTTTTTCCTTTCTAGAGTTCAAGATCAAGTATAAGAGAAGCAATAGCTGAGTTCCCTCTCTTTTGTGTCTGGACTGATTCCCACACCATCTGCAATAAGCATTCTTAAACAACTTGTTAATTCTCTAGGGTTCCTTACAGAATCAACACGATGACTACATTACTGGATTGGTTCTGTTTCAAAAAGAGATGAAGGCATTACCTTGCTGAGCCTCAGCAAAATTCCAGTGTCAGGCACTACTCCAGAGTTTCACCAGTCTTATTTCTAACTCAAGAGTTTAGTCATCAGCAAACACAGCATGCAATCATGAGATATAATATTAAGTTTTATATTTATGCAATATCACAAAGATAAGTATCAATATTTACTTTGTATTAGAAGCTTCTTTTGCTCCAGGTTTGACCCTTATTCGCTCTATGTAATCTCCTGCAAAATGGCGTCATTTCATGAAAAACTTCCCAGAGCCTGGATCTTTGAGCGACGGTGGAAATGACAAGGGAAAAGCTAAGATTATTTAGAAATGTCAAGCTCAGTGATGTAGCAGTGAGTACTTTCTTTTTTTTTTCAATTTTGTTAACTGTAGTTTTGAATCAGCTTTACACTGAGGAAATAATGGATCTATTTCTGCCGACTGTAATAACTGAGGTTCAGGAGGTCTATTCTGGCTGTGAGCTGAAGGGTTGCAAAGTCAATGAAAGTTTATAAAATGCTTTGATAGCTGTTAATAACATAAACTGGGAGGTAAAAGTTACCAAAGAGAGAGAAAAGAGAGAAAAAAATTATCCAAGAACAAATTATATCTGTCTGTGGATATGATAAAAGGACTGCACTGAAACCATCTTTAGCCAGAGAAAAAGCAGTGTAGAAATGAATGAACCCAAACTGGTGTGTTGGAAACACAGTCTGTTCAACATCTGCCCTTAATCACTGCCTTTTAATGGTCTTTAAAGAGGCACTTTGAAAGGAACAGGTGGACACAAAATCCAACCATCAGGAAGGCAAATAACTGGTTTTTTTCACTTCAGAGATTTCAGCTTTTGATTTTGATCCCTGAACTCAATTTCCCTAAGGGTGTTTCCAGATTAGCTCATTATAAAGTTAGCAAAATCCCCTTTCTGATTAATGTGAAGCCTTCCTTCTCTGTTATCTGCCGAGGATTCAGAGGAATGAATTTGTTTATAGAACGTACAGTGGTTGAGCTCCAGCCTTGAACACTAAAAATCACTAAAAAAATGGAGGGAAAAAAAAAAAAATCATAGTTCTCCTCTGTTACCAAATACTATTTTCCCTATTTTGTGTTTGTTTCCTTTAAAAAAAAATAAGAAAACTACCATCTTTCAAAGAACTAAAAGACAGAAATAGCCTTTTTTACCTATGAAATATGTCCCTACAACAACAAATTACTTTGACTGCTAAATCCTGACATTTTAAAAAAGGCTCTTTGGGGCTCTTTGACCATAGTTTTCAGTTTTGTAATCAGATGTGATTTTTTTTTGCTATTAAATAATTATTTCTTATTTTAACATGTATTTTATAGACGCTGTGAAACAGTAAATAAGTACAAGTATCTCTACTTAAAATCTATTTAACATCTGACACACTGTTACAATGGAGCTGCCATATGAATATTGATAGTCCACTATGCTTATTTATCCTTTTCAAATAAAGGCAGTTGTGCTGAAGCTCAACAATAACTGAGCAATCCAGAGTGACTCCACATCTGCTCAATCATACCATCAAACAAACTACCTTTCGTGGGCTGTGGCACAAGGTCTGAGGAGCCGAGACTTGGCTGAGAAATAAGAGGACATCAGACCACCAAACAAAGAACATTGTTCACGCTGCAGCAGCTGTAGTCCAATCTACATTCATCCATTCCTGGAAAAGTTTTTGCCCTTGCTTTCCTTGCCAGAATACAGCTGCTGCTGACTAATGAATGCAGCTCAGAATAACCACATTTTGCTGTAAGTGAACCATGGACAATATGCTTCCCCCATGACTACTGATGGAGAATGTAATTGAAATACAAGCTCTCTTTAAATAGCCCTATGATAGCTTAAAATATAATTTAATTTCATAAACAGGTGAGGAGGCTTATGGAGAACTATGTGTTGTAGATCTACTTTTATATGAATAGTGCAAAACACTAAGGGTCTTCCTGATCATGTCTGAACAATAATTTCTGTGGGTTAAAGGAGATGTCCAATTTTTCAGTGTGAAAAGTTATCACAGAATATGAAAAATGCCTCTTTTGTTCATATGTAGTGGGACTGAAGCACCAACACAACCCAAAATGAAATTATTCTGAAATCATATGATCTTGTTAACACTTAGGTAATTTTGCCATGAATTATTTACAACTTGCTGTTACTTAGACATGTTCCCTACTGCCTACATGATTCAGGTTATTTCACCTTCCTTTTGCACTATCATGCACTTCCCACGCTTTTGCCACAGTCTTATTTCTTACTTCATTCAAACATTGATTATGTTTCATTTTAGACAGAATTCATTCCAGGGCATATGACTCAACTCAAGACTTTAATTATATTTCAGCAGGTAAAGTTTGAGAGTTTTGAGTCAGATGCATCACTTGGTATTTTTACATCACCCAGTATAATATCATGTACTGGTTTATACTAATACAGGTTTCTCTTTATTATAGGAATATGTGGCTTGTCTCCTCCTTAGATGACACAACTATTTAAATCCTGAGTTAACAAGTATTTAAATATAGAGATCAGCTTTGTGATAGCTTGCTATATGGTTGAAGGGAGTTCCATTGGCTGGTTGTTCATCACAGTGAAATAGCGCTGATATTTATTGATTATTGAACCTTCCCCAAGCTGGATATAAATTATTTCCTTACCAACTGGAACTACAATATATTTAGTTACTAGTATATTTGTATTCTGAAACTAAGGTGATTTGTTTTAATATGTCAGAAAGTATGTAATACTGTAAAATGCGAGTACTAGCCAGCCATGAATTGTTCATTTCTTAATGTTTTTAAATCATTGTGAACGTTTTTGCACTGAAATTATTCCATATTCCCTTTTAGCCTCTAATGCTCAAAATGTATGGTATTCTTTAAAGAACCAAACTCCTTACTAAATGCTTTATATTAGTTCTGAGGTTTTTATTTTAAACCTATTTTTCTTCTGTACACTACACTTGCAAGTTATGGTGGAGTTAAATGAATTAAGTAGAGTGAAAATAAGGAAAAGTCGTTCTTTGCAGATTGATTAGCCGCAATCATACCTGAAGTTTATTGAAAATATTTTCTTCTATATATAAAATTCTACAGATTCTTGTTCCCAAAAATGCTTGCAAATTTAAATTAATTTTTCATTATATTCGGAAAGAAATAGCTGTGCAAAGTAATCTCCAGAGACCTTTGAGGCTTAGGTAAATGGAGGCTAAGGTGGTATCTCAGATAAAATGAAACAACATATTGATTCTCCTTAAGAATTCTGATCATTGATTCAGCAGTGCACTCCCATGATGATGCTGTAGGTAAACACTCATTCATGGCTAGGGATCCTCAGACTTGTATCCATCTGGTTGAAATGGATATTATAATGGACAAAACATCATGTGTAAGAAAAAAGAGGAAGCAGCAACCAGCTGCTTAAACACAGAGGGGATTTATGCAGGTTTTTGTAACACAATTCAGACTGTGCTACAAAGGCCATCAGAATCTGAATTAAAAAGTACAGAGGGAGCAGAAAGAAATCATTCACATAGAAAAACTCTTATGCGGTAGTTGCTGGTTTTATTCTTAGTCTTTGTTTTAGTTTTAAAAACAAGAAAGAAATTAGCAATTAACAGGAGGTTATTATCTTTTTTCAGATAGAGACTCTACGCAAAAAAGTAGCATTCATTAAAAATAAAACGGGGACCTTTTTTATTTTTGCTCACGAAAATTGTTGATGTTTCTGTTTTCTCCATTTTCAAGAACTTTGAAGTGCTGCTGGTCCCATGAGAATGGGAGCTCCCCTCTCTTTGTACCTCTAACACAGAGACACATATATGCATGCACAAACACACACCTATTCATGCTAGTCCATTTAGGAATAATTCCAGATAGATTTCAGGTCAGTCAGGAGTACTCATATTCTAAGCACTCTTGGTAATGGTAGTACAAACGAGACCTCTGACAAATCCTGGAATTAGCGATTACAAGAAAATGGGAGGAAAGGATTGGTGAGGCTCTTTGCTTAGTCTGAAGAAGGATAAAGAAAACAAGCAGGGTTATTCTGTGCCATCTGTTGGGAAAGGTCTGGAAGGAAGAATATGGGCACGAAGTCTTTCCTAAGAGTCATGGAATATGTGATCCACATAGACGAGAAGGAAATAAATAACAATAATGAGTGGACTGGACAGACAGCAAAGTCCACTTGTGAGCCCTATACTAAAGCATGATGGTAGAAGTGTCAAGGATGACAGAAGTAGGGACTCTTTGGTGTGTTGTCACATGCATTTAGTCTCACTGAAGAGCCTGTCCAGACAACACAAGAAAGTCTTTCTCTACCTCTTTTCATTAGGGAGGACTGTCCAGGTGGATGATGGACAAAGTGCATATGAAGTTTCATTGTCCTGCGCAGAAATGATCTTGTTACCATGAGAACTCCTTGTGGCTGAATAAAAGTGCTAGCACATATCAGTTACTCCACAAAAAGAACACAGTTTGGTCAGCCCCAGACTATGTATGGAAAAAGGATGGGAGCTTCAACAGCAGAATACTATCTGATGCTTTAGCACATTACCTCATCAAATATCTCTGAATTTTAAGTTCCCCCTTCCTCCACCCTGCTCCCCAGAACCTGCATTTTTTACATTGTAATCAAAATTGTGAATGAAAAGAATAAAAATTTGACTTTGAACAATATTCGTGTCTGTATTATGAGAACGTATGGTTCCACATTTTTTTCAACCATCATTTCATTGTAAAATTTTTATCCTAGCAGATATAGAAGATACTCAGATCTACAATTTACAGGAAATACAATGTAATGCATTTTCTAAGATAGAATGACAATAATCCCATTTCTTTACAGTCATTAAAAAATGAAAGATTTTCAAGGATCATAATATAGTAGAACATGAAAATGAAATTTGACCCAGCAGAATATATGGAAACATCACTTGAGAACAAAAGACCTTTGAGTACATAATATGAAAAAAAGAGACACAGTCTGCTATACAGAGGAAGGATAGGTCAAATATGTGTTTGGATGTTTAAGTGGCACTGATTCCTTTGAACAGTTGTTACCCTCTCTTCTGTAGGTGTCCAGCAATCAGTCACAACACCACAGTCCAGAAGGCACTTTTTAAACTATGCTGATAAAAGTGGATAATGCTGCAGGCTCCTAAAACTAATTTTGATTCATAAGTAATGGAATATTTATCACACTTTAGCTTAGTTTTTTTCTCATATATAAAAATTTCAAAAATCACACTGAGGTGACTGAGAGGTTTATGTATTTAGGAAATGACCTCGAGAGATGACTTATTCCCAACTCCCTTCTTAAAGCACAGTCAATGTTCAGTACAGACCAGGCTGCTTTGGACTTTGTCCAACCAGCTCTTGAAAACCTTCTTGAAGCTATTTGAGACATCTGTGATGTAGGAAAAGTCCTGTGAGAACTTCTTGGCCATTTCCTTCTGGATTGATTCAGAAAAAGATTACTTCAGAGTTACTTCAGCAAGACAGCTCCTCAGGAATTTTCGAAAGGATATAATTGTAACAGAACTGCAATGACATTGTTCCAGTCTAGGAAATAAGAATAGGTTAACTGGTTCTACTGACTATATTTGGTTTTGAATAAGTGTTAAATGCACTGGTGTGGTGGGGGAAACATTCTGTTAGAAAACTACCTACTTTTTTGATCTCTAGAGTCTTTAGTGGGGCTCCTTTTTGAAATTACAGAAATACTCATAGCTTCTATTTTAGCAAAACGTGATTCCTGCACTGACATCAACTCATAGTCTGCCAGTAAGTATTTTTTATGTTGTTTTTTTGATACAACCATAGGCTAAAATTTTAGTGAAGCAGTTCTTCCTTAAGGAAATGAACAAATGTGAGATTGTCTGCTCATTTTTATTCATAAGTAGTACACAGATGTTTGTTTTGGTCCTACTTGGTTTTTATGCCCTTAAGAAGTGCTGTGCTACATTGTGAAAATATAGGAAATAATCTGATTACATGAAAAGGAATTCATAATACATTTATTCTACAGGTAGACTTAATTTCTTATATTATATTCTATTATTTCTTCTTAAAACACATTTCTCTTTGCTTGTATATGTTAGAATTAAGATCTACAAAAAATTAAAATTGATAACAGCATTTTCTTTGTGACATGTATGGCATCACCTATGAAAGAACAATCATTTAAATGATTTTTCATCTCTCTGGTACTTAAGAATACATCTTCATGAAGAATAAATTTTAAATTAGGCAAAGCCATTATACTATCCCTAAATGTTTTCTCATAGCATGATACGTACAAGTTTTGATTATAATTTTTTCATTTTTTATCATCTTTCAAAATAGAAGTTTAATATCATTTTTAGCAAATGAAGGAAAATAATTATTTGTATTAAACAAAACATGAGGCAAGCGTTGAATTTTTTCAAGGACTTCGCTGGTTTATATGAAAACTCTTGAGATGTGTTTAATTGTAAGATTATTTGCTCACACATCAAAATATGTAGTTTAATATTTTTTCTCGTGTATGAATCTTAAATCTATTTGACCTACATTCAACTCACTGAGAGCATGAAACTGTAGCCTAATGTTTGTGCTTATAGGAAAACAGCAAGTCATATGTGGAAGACAAGCAAGAACCTGCTCATTTTCAGCCTGCGGATTCATACGGCCTGATTTTGGGAGGATGTGGTTGTTTGGTTTTTTATTGTTGGTGGTGGGGTTTTTTAAAACCTGGGAAATTTTGATTTTAGCTTGAACTCCGGGACAGCATTATGAAATATAGTTGCAGTGTCAGAGAGTCTAAGTGTACAGACAGAAATACCAATTTAAGTACTTACTTTAAATTTTCTGGATGTAATTTGTGTAAAAGGAGGTTGAACTGGTGGTAAGAGAATTCTTGTGATAAGAGAATTCTTGTGATCAAGATCTGCAGTTCCCATGCTTTAGCTACTGACATGGACATTCAACAAAGCGCATCAAGAAAATCTATCCTGATACTTTATGCTTAAAACAAAGAAATGGAATTCTATTTTCAGCTGAAGTGGAGCTTTATAACTGGATAAAACTCTGTTCAAGAAATTCAAGAATTTCTCAATCTTTTTTACTCCTACATCTCATGTAGTCACACTTTCCATGACCCTACAGTCAACGCTTTGCAGCAACTCATCCTCAGATTCAGAAGTGCTCCAAGATATTTTCAGTGTGTTTTCCAGAGACACAAATGTAACACCTATGACCCCAACAAAAACAGTGTTCTCTGATTTGGTCATAGGACTAAGCAACTGAGAAGTTGCTGCAAGAAATTGGCAGACTAGATGAGTTAAAGGAAATGCTGAAATACTTCAAGACTTTATCTCTTAAAAAAGCAGAGGGAGAAGTGTGAAGATCAAACAGATGGAGGTTGTCAAAAGCCTTTATTAATGTTTGATTTTATGTATCACACTATATGAGACACTTATACACTCAATCTTTTTACTGCTCCAGATATACATTAGATAGGATCTGTGTTGTCTGGAATGGCTGATAAATATAAAACACCTTTTGTAATTGCAAGAAAAGAAGTATAAAGAGTTATTACACAGGAAGAAGATTTATAATGCTGCCACAGGGCATATTACAAACAACCAGGAAAACAAATGAACATTAAAGGCCAGAGGATGATGACTTTATTGTTCTTCAGGATCTGCCCTCACCATATGGTCTACAATCTCTGATTGTTTTTACCTTTCCCAATGTTTTATTGTCCCTTCATGTTACACACATAAAATGTTAGGAAAATTAACCACTGGCACATTCTGATAAGATGGTTTTCAAACATAAATTGAAAAACCTTTCAGCAATTTTTGCCTTTGAAAATAATGCTAGCTTCATTTTTATGTCTAGGTTGAAAACCCTTATTTGTTTTCTAGGAGCTGCCAAATGGTGTTCAAAATGATATCTGAGTGTATCTTGCAACACAAAAACGTCTGTTCTAATGCAATCAGAGCCAAGTCTTGCCACTACATCAAAAATTAGGTAGACAAGAGGGGAAAAGGCCTTACAACAAGGATGTGAGCAGCTCTCGTGCACGCTGCATACTCCTCACCATCTGACTATGTCCAGAGCGCGTGCTGCCAATACTTCCATCCCAGCCCTTCTGGTGCCCAATCATAGCTCATTCACCTTCTTCCAGGTACAGCCACAGCACCTATGTGACATGTGTGGTCCAGGTCTCCCAGAGGCGGGAGTTGTTTGAAGTGTCGGGCATTCCCCAGTTTTCCTGGGATGCCCCATGTTGCCTTTTTGAGCCCTTCTCATGGCTTCCTTCATCACCAGTTGGACAGAAAGGATCCTAATGGACATTTCCAGCCTTCCTTGGCTCACCCTTTTCCTCTGCCTTGTGACAGAGATAGCTGGTGACAGGAGCAGGTGCTACAAGCAGCATCCCGGAGCACCGCCTCTGCTCTGCCTCCCAAAAGCAAAGCAGTGACTAGCTAGTGACTAGCTTCCCCTGCATATTCTCTGAATGTATAAGTAAGAAAGACTACAAGTTAAGCCTGGCTCATTTTCCTCTCAATCCATGCCTGTGGGAGTATTACACTCTATAAAGCTAAGCTCTGTGAATTTGAAATACATATTCAACCTTCAATATTGTAATGGTTCTTTATGTTCTTCTCAGCATGGGAAAAGCTTCATGAAGTAGGAGCTGGAGTGTGATAGAGAGCTGTTTTTTGCAATGGCAATGCAGTGTCCTGAAATGGTAAAGAATTTCTCTGCACAAGAGCAACTGCACCTCTTGAATCAAGCACATCAGAGGTGAATCCAGCAGAAAAAGAAAGATATAAAAGGTCTTGAGTCTAAAGATAGAGTAAAAGAAATTGTTGGCTACAAGCAGGTGCTAGTGCTATGGGAGCTTCACTGTGGGTCTCAGGACACAGAGGTTTGAGGACTTCTCTCTTCTGATGACATCACAATAAAAGAATCGGAGGTCAAATGGACCCTAAAAGCCCTTCTTCTCCAAAAAAAGTGGCAATATTTCACAGCCTGAGGTGTGTAATGCAGATATTCCTCTGTTCATCACTGATTGCATGTATGGCAGCACAAACATAAGATCACTTATTTCTTTTCATATTATTTGTTAGGCCATTTCTTTCCGTAGAGTGAGAGGTCATATTTTCTCCAGAATTAATAGAAAATATTATTCATATTCTCTAATATACTATGTATTACGTATATAATTAATATTTTTAATTACAAAGGACCAAGATACTGTGCTTTGTCAGATGCCATTTGTTATGTAAGCAGTGACGCTATTTAATGCTTTCAGTATAAGGGGATCCACCCTTGTCCAGAAATACTGAATTCTGCAATGTGAATTATAATAATTCTTACAGGCTATAGTGACAGCTTTTAACAAAGGAACGGCTGATCTGCTGTAGATGCATCAGCTGCCAGACTGAGTCAACTGTGAGGCCGCAATGAGCTGACGAGTCCCACTTATGTGCATGTGTGTGTAAGTAATCAAAACAAAAACAGTCAGAAACACCTATAAATAGAAATAGTAGCATTGTTCATAGCTGTAAATTCCTGCTCATGTAGTGACTCAGTTGGTAATTTGTTAGGTGTTTGTAGGTCTTGTCAAATGCCAGCTAGTATAATTGACTGGTATCAGCACTGTTTGCAAAACAGACTTGTAGGGTTATAAAACAGGCTTTATAAAAACAGGGAAGAAACAAGAAAGACGTTAATGCTCTCCTAGACAAGGTTATTATATTAATCTTAAAATATTTAATCGATAAACTACAACAATTCCCATGCCTCTACATGCTATGTAAATTAAATGTCTATCTGATTCAGAAAAAGCTGATTCGCTCTGTATTAGCTACATATCTCCCTCTGTTACATTTGTATCCATCACATTCACTTCTGTGTAGGCATCACCTCTTCTGAAGAATGTCATGTTACACATGACTTTTAAGCCATAGTCATATTTTCACACAATTCTGTAGTGCAGTGAAGGGGAAGGATAAGAAGTGATCGATGTAACTAATGACTTCTTCAAGCAAAAGAAGAATCCAGGAAGTGAAGACAAAATCAGGTTGCTAAAGATTAACACAAAATAGCATAGGTGAGAATATGGAAACAAAAGACCAAAGTATAAACCCCATGAAACTCACAAGACAGATCCCCATAACAAATGCACAGCTTGCTAGCAGAAGGGTAAGGAAAAAAATCCCTGCTCATTACCCAACAGTGAAGAAAACTCGTGAATTTTGTGCCCCATTGGAAACTTGCCTTTCCAAAATTCCCCATCGATTATCACTGGCTTCCACAGCTGATTACTTCACACCAATGGGATAACATCTCAGCCTAGAACAAGGGCAAAAGCTGTGTGGATACATTTAAGAGAGATAACTGTTTGGAAATCAGCTGGCCCTGATAAATTTCTAAAACATTTATCAAAATGGCTGAAATAAACACATTCATTAGCTGTTATTTTTGAAATTTATAGGGACAAGAAGTGGCCTAAATGTAGACTAACCCTAAGAACAGTAAAAAGAAGTGAGCTGGACAGTTTCACAGGGATTTTGCAGATTTTTTATCTTCATTGTGGACCCTGAGTAACCTTGATACAAGTAGCTAAACCATTTCCAAGTAGACAAGAGATTGAAAAATTACAGGATTAATAGGAGCTAATGCAGATTTGTAAAAAAATTAAACATGCCAAATCAATGTAATTTTATATTGCAGAGGGGTGATGAAACTTGTGGATAGAATGGGAACACAGGAACATAGACATATGTTTCATATCACAAGAATAATAAAAACTTTTAATTGTGTCCTACATGATACTCTATAAGCAGAGTAGGGAGAGATGGTGTAGACAAAATTTATTACAGGATGATCTGGATAAATCTGCTGCAACGTAGGTGTAAATCTTTTTGGAAACCTGTAATCAGAAGGGCATCTATCAATGAATTACCACCCACAGTAGAAGAGGTCTGCTCAGAATCTCTTTTTACTTAAATCTTGTGATTAATGAATTTGATACTAAAGTAAAAACAAGCTTATTAAATGCACAGATGATGGAAAATCAAGTGAGACTGCAAGCATGTTGAAACATAAAATTAGAATTCAAAATTACTTTGATAAATTGCAGAAATGATCCCACAATTCAAAAAAAAAAAAGGCTGTGAGAAATGCAGTGTGCAGTCGTTGTACAAGTAAAAGGTGAGAAGCAATCTGTTAGAAGTCAGTCCTATGGGAAGAAATAAACTATGTAAGCATGAAAAGGTTACTCTCAGAGGATCAGTTTTGAAAGACAGCACAGTTTTAAGCCATCCATGTGTCCACACTGTGCACCTGTTACCTAGTCCTGTTCTCCATATACCAGGAAAGAAGGAGAAAATTTAATATCAGCAATGTACACTGAATATTTTAGGTAAGGTAAGATCTAATTTGGAGAATTTTAAATACACTTCAGAAAAGGATGATATCCACTCTATAGGTAAACAATGCCAGAAAACAATAGTTACCTAGACAGTAATTCTTCTTTACTATTGCCTTCCGAAGCAACTATTCCTTCCATGAGTTTTTCAAAACGTATCTGCAGTAGACCAGGTGGATATTTGACCTCTAGATTAGCTGGCTGGCTCAGCCTGTGAGGGTGGAATTTAGAGGGAAATTACCTCAATCTGCGAATTCTTAGGAATCTGCAATGAATAAAATCATCATAGTTTTCTAGCAAGACGATCTTTTTTGTGTTTTACTATGCAATATGCAATATCAATTCTTTTCACAGGAGTTTTAAAGGTTTGTAGGCTGTAACAGCCTATGCCATGTCATTCAGAAACCATTTTTTTCATCCATATATATTTTCCTATATCTAGGATGTAGGATGATTTCATGACTTAATTCTTGGAAAGGCCAAAATGGCTTTAAATCCCACCTCCCCACTCTTTTACTGCCTAGAGCTCTAGATTAAAGAAGTCCATCTAATTCATGGCTCATTCAAAAATCTGAACACCTTAAGGTGAGTACAAGTCTGGTTTGTGTCACTTGGAAACAAAACAAAAAAGAGTAAACTGCCTCTGGAAAGCGGTTGAGGTACATGGAATATCTTGACAGGCTGTCTACAACAGGTCAAAATTTTTTAATCAGTCAAAATTGACACAAATATGGCCAGTTCCTTTGGAGTTTTTTCCTTCACATAATGGTTTGTGTTCTTCAAGTATTGTCTTTCTGTAGGAAAAAATAATTATTGAAAACTGAGCTTTTTCAATAACTTCTGATTCACAGCCAAAAAGCATCATGTGAAATGTAGTCGCATGAGCAAGTTCTCACATAAAGCACTAGAGCAGGGAAACTATCTAGAAAAAGCTCAAGAAAATACCCTGAGAAAAGTAGTGTTGCAGCTAAAATATTTTGGCTTATCAGTTTTTGCTGAATACTGGGAGTTCTGTGCAGAATATACAGACCATCTAGGCTGCTGTTGTAAAAAAAGCTGTCAAACCAGCACTGAAATATCTGAAGATTATTGGGTATTTTAAAAGTTCACAGGACTGCAGCTGTTTTTGACTCTTCATGTTATTATATAACCCAAGTGGCTAATTATTTGTTGTTACCAGGGGTGCTTTCCTTTTAATATCAGTGCATTTCTTCCATCAGTAAAATACTTTGCAAAATTGAAAGTAATTTTATGTAGCTGTTGCTCTCTTCAGCGTCTGCAAAAAGGACATTGTATTGCTTGAAAGAACACAGGTGACATTACCTTCAGAATCCTCTTAATAAATGACTCGAACAAAAAGAACTGGCTTAATTTTTTCATCTAGATCAGTTCTCCTAAGAAGATGAGCTCTAGTTGCTCAAACATTGTGTTAATGTTGAAAAGTACCATAAGGATAGGTGGAAGGTAAAAGCTGTGGGAACTATAAAGGATATGTGACATTTGTAATGTAAGGACATTTCTTGAGAATATTGTCGAAAAAAACAAAGAGAAGACACAGAAAAAGTAATAAACCCCACCTAGATACACAGACCCTCAGGAAAAAGAGATAACGAAGACAATATCTATGACCAGATCTTCCAGCTCACAGATTGAGGGAACACAACTGAACAAATCACTCAAGGCCTTGGAGAGGTTCCATCAGCTTTTTGTAACTGATAAGAAGGGGTGCAGAGGGGGAAAAAGAGTGTCACAGGTCTCTCAGAAAAGAAGCAGTTTCAGAATCTTTAAGGGGCTTTAAGGCAATGGATGAAACTTACTATAGGATGTTAGGGGATTAAAAACAAAGGTGGACAAAGTTGGCTGAGGTAGACAATAACATTGAAGTGAAATCAAATGATCATAGATCTATAGAGACAAGAAATCAAGAGCAAAGGAGGCACCTTTTATGTACAAGAAAAAGAGCCTTCCCCCTTGCTCTGGAAGGCTGATGAACACCCACTGCCTGTCTGAGCTGAAAGAGTAGTCAGGACTTTTACTAGAACGGTCAGGAGTACCTAGTTTGGGTCATTCTTCATAAAAAAATATATTAATCTGCAGCATCTGGTGGGCAACCTCACCTCTTCCAGTAACATCATATTTATTTGCCAATTAGACATGAGGGAAAATTGAGACCACCTGACAAACCAGTGGGAGAAGAGAAGCCTATGAAACAGTCATAGTCAGGGCAGCCTGCCTTTCACAGCAGTTCATGTTGTGGTGGGTCTTTGTACATTCTGGTGTACACTGCCTGTATTGGGGGAGTTTTTCTATCTTGCTTATATGCCGTTCCTCATGCGAAAACCTCAATCTAGTCTAACAAGTTCGATACCCCCATTCAATAAGTGAAACAGTAGAAACCAGTTGTATGGAAGCTGCAGACCTATCCTGTCTCAGTGAAGATCTATAGCAGACTATCCTGGCCCTCAGCCATCTGTTCTAATGACCGCTTCATATATATATTACAATCCACCTCAACAATTTCTGTTCCTGCCGAAACCTACTTACCTAACAA
This sequence comes from Callaeas wilsoni, assembly GCA_013398955.1. NCBI lineage: Eukaryota > Metazoa > Chordata > Aves > Passeriformes > Callaeidae > Callaeas > Callaeas wilsoni. Next base: position 8,642 of record VWPU01016469.1, on the reverse strand, counting down.
ACCAAAAAAACCCCACCCTTTTCAAATTATTTCCTCCTAAATTTATGTCCAAACCAACACAACACACTAATGGTCTGCTATTCCTATGACTGTGACAATCTTGAGATTGTTATTAGATCTGTAAAAATCCCAGATCACATTTTTTATAATAGACTAATGCAATATTATATCTGAAGAACAAGTCACTAAACAACCACTGATAAAATATCTTTTACGGATCAAAGTATTTTTCTTCAGTGTAATACATTGACTTCTACACATGAAACCTAAGTGAAGGATAAAATTTACGTATTGTTGAAATTAATGCTTGCCATTATAAACACACAATGCATTCTATAAAGAGGCAAGGAATAATGTATACAAAATGAAAGGGGAAATTTAGACTAGATATTAGGATGAAATTCTTTACTGTGAGGATGGTGAGATACTGGAGCAGATTGCCCAGAGAAACTTTGGGTGCATCATCCCTGGAAGTGTTCAAGGCCAGGCTGGATAAGGCCTTGAGCAACCTGGTCTACTGGGATGTGAATGGCAGAGGGGTTGGCACTAAAGGATCTTTAAGGTACCTTCCAACCCTTAACATTCTGTCATTCTATGATTCTTCTTCCTTTTGAGCTCTGTGTATGAAAACAAAAACGGTAGCTTTTGAAGTGTGGGGGGTTAGCCACTATGTACTACTAAAATAACAGCATATTGACATCTCTTACATTTTGTTTTCTCACTTTTTTTACAAGAAGCAGCTACCTCGACAAAGTGAAAGTACAGTCTAGCCATAAAATTCATACTAAGTGTATGAAGATCAAAGCCTACTCTGTGGCACACAATTGCTTGATGCAATATTAGGTTAAATTGGCAACTACATTGTCAGTCACTTATTAGAATAAGCAACAAGGAAAAAGAATCCAAAGATGCATAGTTTCTCACCTGTATTTTTCTACAGAATATATTTGAACTACAAAACCACAGTACCATTCTCAGCTGCTTCAGAACAGCTGAAAAACCTCACAGGCAACACAAATAACATAAACATAACCAAAGGTCACTGAACCTAATACAAATTTCTAAATTGATATCCTAGAGTGAAAAGGGACAGGATTTCCCATCTGAACTCTGTATGTAACAATAGTAACTTACTTTAGGGACAGAGTTGACATGCGAAATGTCAAAGTTTTTTGTAACTCAGTTAAAAGGCTTTACCCCTTTAAAAGGATTCTTGCTGTTGAGTTCGTCAGAGCTGTCACAGCATACTTTCAGTGTATCTCCAAAAGGACTGATGCTGGGACTGTGTTACTTTTGAGCAGCTACCATTGTTTTTGTGGTGTATGGTCACAGCAGAAGTTGTGGAAATTTCAAAAATCAGCAAAAATGACTGAGTACATAAATTTATATAAATGCATTTTTAATAAGTACTTGATAAATAATAATAGTAATAATAAAAGCTTTACAGTAGGATCATAAAACATCTTATTTCCCTCTTAGAATTTGGTACTACTTTACAGCTTATTACTTCCACTTTTTTCTTCTTTCATAAAAGGTAAAAGAATACTAAATACAGTTATCTTTTCCTTTGTAATTTTAGCAGGTGGTGCTGATAAAACATGTCTTTCTGTTTTCCACTAAGTTAAAAATATCACAAGGGAGGTCAGGTGTGCAGTAATAGAGAGATTTACATAACAGGATTACATGAAAATAAGCAGTTAGTTTTTCTGCTGAAAAAGCATAGAGCAAGAAACTCAAGTTTTCCTTCAAAATCTGTTACCCTGAGATTGAAAGAGCAGGAGTAGAACAGGAAAGGAGGAAAAACGCATCCTGCCAGTTGTGCACCACATATTTTCTTGATGCACTTAAAAGACTGCTGAAAATTATCACAAAGAACAAGGGACAGCAACAGCCTTTACGAAAGGTACCAAGCTGAACAATTTATAATTGTTTAAATGTTGTTTCACAGATTTTTTCACTACTTCCATTTTTAAAACATCATTGTGAAAATCTAATTTCCCAGACAGAAAACCACGATGTTGTAAACTTTCATAAGATTCAGTATTGTACTCCTCCATTGCACAGTCCGCCTTTCTACTCTTAGGTGAATGGCCATTTAAACTGCAGCAATTGGTCCTCCTTCATTGCTGAAAATTATTCTTTCTGAACAACTTGGTTTGTAGAAGTAAGCTTGCTACTGAAAACTCTATGGTATGAAGGCAAACACACCTCTTTCTAGGAAAAATCATGCATAGGACCAGAGATAGCCAATTACGCAAGATAGCCTGTAGCAAAAAGTAGTGAGACTGGCTAGTAGGCATGAATTAGATGATCTGATACAGTCCAACCTTTTTTTAGATGAACTGAGGCCTGGCAGAGGGAATTATCAGGTCAAAGTGTGAGGCAATCTGCTTCACAACTATGAAGTGCAGAACAGTTCAGCTGAGAAACGAAAGTAAATTCAGTACTGGGCCTCAGTATGTACAGGATACGCTGGAGGACCTTGTGCCTACATTGCCAACAGTGCTCTCCAGACAGCTCCCATCTGTGACTTCAGCCTTGGTGCCACTTGTGGGGGAAACACTTTGAATGCAGCAGAAGCATACCTAAAAAACTTCAGGTATGGGGAATATTACCATGTGTCTTCCTGTGCACTAAAACACTCAGTACGTGCCACATAAGAAGAAAATTCTTGGAAGTAGTCCTTGCTACTGGAGCTTCAGAGGTGTGGGTTTTCACAGGAGCTGTTAGTGGAACTATCAAGTGAAACTGAGAGTAAGGTTCTGAAAAGGTGTCAGATGAGGAGCTCTCCTGAGCTCCTGAGCAAACCAAGACTCCAGAAAATTAAAACCACGCTAGTTGGAAAAGGTAAATGTGTGTGACTTTTGGAGCATGATGTTCATGGAGTATAACAGTCAAGTAAAACTAGCTTCATCTTTGCTGATACTGACTAAATATAATAGAGCAAAGACTAGAAAATTGACCCAGCATTCCATAGTTTCATAATGCCAAGTCATTAATTTTGCCTTCAGGGAAGGTAATATCTCAGTCTTATGCAATATGAGGTCTAAGTAGATAATCAATCTACTGGTTCCTTGAACTCTGACAGTCTTCTATACAAGAAAGATTCAAAGTAAAACTCAGACATAAGTTGATTAAAAGGATAATCAGTGTAACGAGGTTTCACTAACTTGTATTCAAACAGCATCATTTTCTGAATCCGTGGCAAGATTTCGGCTTGGCTTTTTGCAGGATGGTCTTTTTTGTTGAGATGGACTTATTCAATATACAAGTACAGCGAAGAGAAAAAAGAATCCAAAAGGTACCATACAGTTTTGTAAGCGTTATACCTTAATCATAAATGCTTTTATAGCTATAAATGTATTAAAGGATGCATCCTGAGAATGGCTTGGCATTTCAGTTGACAATAATAGGGATAAACATGTTTTGAACATCCATAGATATCCAATCCATAGATTGTAATTTGCAGCTGAGTTGACATTGTACTGCTAGTAATACTGAGTGATGTGAAGACAGAGTGAAATTACTTTCTTTTGTGGGATTAGGGTTTACAAATTATTTCAGAACATTTAGCTCTTTGTATAGCCTATACATGTACAGGATATGTGAATTTATAACAGCAAACTTTGTTTTACTGAATGCTGAAAAGAACAATTTTTACACTACATTAATTTTAATTTCAACTGCTGGCCTTCCATCTTCCAAATGACAATATCCCCAAAACAACAAAAACCCCACAAACTAAAAACCTCAACCCCTCTAAATCAGATGTGTTTAATTGATAGCAAAAAGCTACTACATTCTGTTACCTTCTTAGTATTTTCACTATGTTTTTCCTTGAAGTAAAACTCCAACTAGCTCATTAATCAGGAACACTTAGATGAAGCTTTATTATTAAAAAATGCAGTTCCCTTACTACACCTTGAATAGGAGTTCTGATTGTTTGTGACCGACATAGACAATTGAATTCAATTGAATTTTTAGACTTTTGTATAATTTCATGTGAAAATTTGACATGCTTAAAATGCTAAATTGAGCAATTAGGAACCTAATGGCAGCTATTAGCTAAATAATAATTTTTACAATGATTTTTTAAGTAAAGTAGGTCCAAAAATATTTTAACACAAGTATTTCAGAGAGATTTTGTTCATAACTGCCTATCTGGTCATCAATGGATGAAGCTGGGAATAAGAAAATCTCAGTCAGGTCCTAGGGATCTGAGAGCTGTTTTCAGTACATAAAAACCAACTCTCCCAATGCATATACAGATTCATTTACAAAATCTTCAGGTACTACAAATTCAATTGTATCTTTGTATCATCAGTCAAGCTTAGCACTTCAACAGTAATTTACTCATAATCAGACTGAGTCGATGCCAGCTGTGCCTCAGAATTGAAAATACCTTATATTTCTTTAGGAGACTTCTGCTAAAAAAAAAAATTCATGAGATCAGAATGCAAGCTTATGCAAATACAATCATGCAAACCTTCTCTTGTCATGTCATCATTGTGGCATAGAAAATCATCCTCATCCCAGGATTTACAGGTACTTTGTTGTTATATAATATTGTGCAACAATTAGGAGAAATGGAAAATACATATAGTATTACTATAATTGAATGATGATTTTACTTTTTAAAGACAACATCAAAGTCAAATAAGAGAGAAGAAATTTGGACCAATTATTTGAGTTCATTATCAGCTTAGTTTCATTAAGACATCATACTGTGTGACTCAAGAAACATGCTTTTTCTTATCTGAAATGTATTTTGATGGATGTTGTCAACTTTTTTTAATAAATTCACCTTGAAATAATTCTTAGACAGGGATAAGACAGTAATTGCAATAACTTTGAAATATTGCTCTAAACTTGAAAAAGTAGTCATGCTTGGCTGATTTTTCAGTTTATTAAAAAGGGCAAAAACAAGTTTTCCCAATTTCATTCCAGAATTGCTAAAGATTGTCTAAAACATGAAACTCTTACATATACCTAGTTTTACTGCAGTTACATTTTTAGTATGGAAAGTTCCCACTGACTTCAGCATGACAAAAGAAGTTGCTGGACCTGGACCATGACAGAGGATCTCAACAATCTTCATATGAAGCACACATTTAAATTTAAACATAATCTCAAAGGAAGTAAAAACAGCAAAGAAATGTTTTCTTTTCTATCCAAAAATTCAAGCTTCCAAGCTCTTTTCCAAGAAGAATTAAACAAAAACTAAGTATGGTTTATGTTGAGACAGAACATGCAGACACAATTAGTGTCCAGGTATCCCACATTTTAGAGGACTCATCTAACTGTTGACTAATGGAGTTCTCCTTGTGTTCCTCCACTGCTAGCTTAATCCTTTACCTCATGATGAAATTTTTCACAAAGAAAAAGACATGTTTTTAGTTCGCAGGATGGGAAAAGTATCACTGGCAACCAGCTATTGCAAGATGTAACCCTCGAGCCTAAGCTTGAACAATTTGTTACTGCTATTTTCTTTTATAATACGGTCATTTGGAGGACTAATTATCTGAAAATTCTATTATTGCATTTAACTCTATTCCTGCTACTACTTCTTTTTTTCTGTTTTCTAAAATATTTACTTGTCATTACTTTGACAAAATAGAAATTGGAGGCTTCAAGAAACTTTGTAAATCTAACAGGCAATTATGAAAGGCAAAGATGCTTTTACAGCGCCCGTGCTAGAAAATATTTGCCTTGATATGATAATTTCCTTTTATTTTTCCATCTTTTTCAAGGAAAAAATTTAAAAAACCCAAAACAACTCAAACAAACACTCAGGGAAGTTAACTAAAGATTAGGATAGATACATCACTTCTAGGTACAGACCTGAGAAGCCTGAGAAAACAGACTGTCTGTATTTGAGAAGTCTGGGACTGACCAAAAAAAGTGAACAGCCTCCACCTACATATGCTTTTGGCTTGTCAGAAGAAGAGGTTTAGTCACTGAGAATGAAGTTGGCAGACGGCACCTACTGTAGATGGGGCAACTTCTTCCAGAAGTTGATCCCACTGCTTTTCACATTCTTATCCTTTGCTGCTCTCCGTTACTCTTCCTCTGTGACAGCAGCAACAGCAGTTGAAAAACCATATGGAAACTCTGATTCAATTCCCTTGTTCCTTTTCTCCATATCCATAAGCAGGGCTTGGTTCTGGCCCCTTCTCTGACCTCACCTGGAATCAGAGAACATTGAAAAGGTGATGCAGGGAGAATCAAGGGAGATAAATGACAGGAAAAGGAGAAGCTTTCTGAATCTTGTGACATCTTAAGATGAAATCCCTCTCATACAAAATAGTGATGTGAAAGGAGTAAGCCTTGTGAGAGAAAAATAGATTTCAGATACCTCCCAGATTCTTCCAAAATCTTTCTGCCTCCAGGCCTCACTTTCCCTACAGAGGGTCTAGATTATTATATATCTTTATTACTACTATATTTAACTTCCAGGCTAACAGCTCCATACCAACTACTCAGATCAGTACAGCCAGCTGGCTAACCTTTGCAGTGTGGGGAGAATCAGATGTCTTAGGCACATTCTTCACTAGCACACACTGCTTAGCCTACAATTAGGTCAGATGTGTACAGTCCCCAGGGCCATGAAATGTCCCTATTACATGGGAATGTTTGAGGGGGAATGGAAGGAGGACACAACCTACTTCTAGTCTTTCGACCTCCTTTACCTTTATTGATGGAAAGACCTTTCAGCTCTGAAAAAGAGGCTGGGCTGCAGAAGGTGGATCACATGATGCCGTGGTGTATCTACGACACTGTGACACCCAGTAATTTTATTATCAAGTACATCTTGAAGTTTAGCTGTCAGATAGTGACTCCAGGTAACTATTGGGTGATCCACTACTTTCAGTTCAGAATTAGATGCCTGTCTGAGGCTAGGAATTACAAACCCAGGGTTTGAACTTAGCAGATAAAACTTTTGGTCCAACCAAATGTTCGGGCAATGGGCTAGTTGGTCGCCTGTCTACTCGAGTCAAGACTAGATTGGCCACTGTGTTCTGCCACCAGCAAGCTCCCCCCTAGTTGCAACTCAGTAAGCATCAAGACATGCCAGACCAGAACATGACAATGAGGTTTTGGGCTTACTCTAGGTTTGAGCCCAGAGGTGCTCTTCTCACAAGTCCTAGTAGTTGGGCAAAGTCTGGATTGGCATTGAAGCGTGCTGCCAGGCTGAGTCACCCTCAGCTGTAACTTACCGATTTTGTCACAGGTGGATGGGCCACCTTCACCTAACCCAGGGAAAGGACATATACTATATGTCCCGTATGATATACTATCATCTACATGGTCCAATAAACATGGAAATAATCCCCTCTCTCCCCTAAAACAGTGACCTCAGGCCGAAAACAAGGTGTTCTGGCCCTGGGAAGACGTAGCAACCGGTCTTCCCGTGAGACTAAGGGACGGGTAGCCACCGCAACCATCCGTCGGTGAGGAAAAGTGAGATCTTCAGCCAGGTGAAGCTGCTGCTCGCAGGAGAGTTTGGGGAAGCTGCGAGAACGCCAAGCGAGAGGTGGCAGCAGCGAGTCGCTGTGCAGCCCGCTGGCGGCGGTCGGCCCGTACCGCCGCCGCCTCGGCTCAGCCCGGCGGCAGGTACCGCTGCCGAGCCCGCGGCCGGGCCCGTCATGCCTTATCCGGCGCGGCGCTGCGGGGCTGGAGGGGCGCGGGGAGGATGGATGGGAGGGCCGTGCCCCGCGGGAGCGGCCGGCCTGGCCGCCCCTGGCGCCCAGGGACACGCGGGTCCCTCCTTGCGGAGCAGGTGCTGGGACCGCGGGGTCGGGCAACAAATTACCGGCCGTAGGAGCTGCCCAGGCGCCACGGCCGCGCCTGTGGCTGTCCTCAGTGCCGCGCTGATGCTCAGCCCGCTGCGAGCGTGAATTAGCAGCGGTTACCCCGGGCAACAACCCAAAAAAATTGGGTGGTTTTGTTCAGGTACCAAAACTCCGAGCGGCGAGTTGAAAGGAGCCGTGGAGTGGCAACTTTCAGGTGAGTGCTGCAATTGCATTCCACGCAAGTTTCTCAACGAAGGGTTAAGCGTGCGCAGGAGTAAAACATGACTTCCATGTTCCTTACCCTATTTGCTCGCAAGAAGACTTCTAAAAACATGGTAGGATTCCCACCTAGGTTTCCCAAGCATGCGAAGAGAGACCCGAGGTAGACACGAGCCGGGGAACGACCTCTTGCATCCCTGTTGCTGTCACCGTTTTGGCTGGCAGACCACAAGTTCCCAACCCATGACAGCAGCAGCCGCGGTCCCTGCCGAGGGGCTGCTCCCCACCCACGACCCCCGCCCCAGGGTGCACTCCCACACCTGCTTCCGCCGCCCTGTCTCCCCCTTCCCCAGTGAATCAGAAGCCCCCCCCCGGCCGCGGGGGTCTGAGGGAACACGGGGACGCGCCCCTCTGCGGCGAGGCTGGGGGACCCGGCCCGGCGCTACCTCAGCCCCGCCCGGCACAGGCGGCGGCGCCTCATCGGCAGCGGGGTCGCCCGCCCCCCTCTCTCCCCCCCAGCGCCGGCTGCTCGGCCGCGGCGGGCGCGCTCCTGCTGGGGAGGGGACGGGCAGGGAGGGGCGGAGGCAGGCGGGAGGGAGGGAGGCAGGGCGGGCGGGAGCGCGGCGGCGG